>CAUDMG010003804.1:609059-1009059 GCA_958450375.1 Homarus gammarus
TATTTCTTTATTATAGCTGGTGAATATTATACTTTATTATAGCTGGTGAATGTTATTTTTTTTATAGCTGATGAATGTTACTCTTTTATTATAGCTGATCAATGTTACTTTTTAATTATAGGTGGTGAATGTTACTTTTTTATAGCTGGCGAATGTTACTTTTTTATTATAGCTGATGTATGTTACTTTTTTATTATAGCTGATCAATGTTACTTTTTTATTACAGCTGGTGAATGCTAATTTTTTATAATAGCTGGTGAATGTTACTTTTTTATTAGAGCGGGTGAATATTACTTTTTAATTATAGCTGGTGAATGTTAATTTTTAATTGTAGCTGGTGAACGTTCCTTTTTATTATAGCTGGTGAACGTTTCTTTTTATTATAGCTGGTGAACGTTGCTTATATTATAGCTGCTGAGCCTAATTTTGTTATTATAACTGATGAACGTTACTTTTTATTACAGCTGGTTAATGTTATTTTTTATTATCGCTGGTGAATGCTACCTTTTTATTATAGCTGGTGAACGTTTCTTCTTATTGTAGCTGGTGAACGTTTCTTTTTATTATATCTGGTGAGCGTTGCGTTATATTATAGCTGGTGAACGTTGCGTTATATTATCGCTGGTGAACGTTGCTTCTCTATTATAGCTGGTGAACGTTGCTTTTTATTTTGGCTGGTGAACACTACTTTACCTGAACACCACTTACGTTTATGTCTCTAAATATCACTAAATATCATCAAGGGAACACCATCATCAGCTGAGCGCTTCACATCCATCCGCCGTCCGCTACGAAATTGACCCACCAACCGGAAATGGTGTGCCTATTGTCTACCCCTCTCACATAGTCCCTCACACAACTTTAATGCCCTCTGCGTCCCCCTCACCTATTTGATGCCCTTTCTTCCCCTCTCACCTAATCAGTGCCTTCGTTATCTCATACACACTCTTAGTGCCCTCTCTGTCCCTAACACACTCTTAATGCCCCATCTGCCCCTTACACACTCTTAATGCCGTCTCTGTCCCTTACACATTCTTAATGCCCTCTCTGTCCCTTACACACTCTTAATGGCCTCTCTGTCCCTTACACATGTAACAGCACAATTTGTATTATATAAATATGTACCCAAATGTATATTACCCATATAATCACCAAGTCATTCACCGATGTGTATGCATGAATTGGTGAACGAGGTCAAGCTGGGTCAGCGCCTCTCAACAACAACAACCTGACGTATATCCTGCAAGGCCCGCCTGACAGGATGCGCGTGAGAGAGACTATCATATCACCTGTTACCGAGTGAACATCTCACTTAAGTACTCACTTAAGTACCAGAGAAGGTACAATATACTCTAAACTGAACTCAGTACCTGTGAAACTATATTTTTCTACAATAAAACAAAACCAACAAAGTGTTTACTTCAGCCCTGCCACTTATCAAATCAAGAACTAATATATATATATATACAGTATATAATATATATATATATATATATATATATATATATATATATATATATATAAATATGTATATATATATGTATTATATATATATATATATATATATATATATATATATATATATAAATATATATATATATATATATATATATATATATATATATATATATATATATATATATATATATATATATATATACTTCATTTTTAGTCCATTTAACACGCGGACTTTGAACATATAATCAACGACCTCACCAGCAAGGAATCGAACCCTAGACCTACTGGGTGTGTCTAGAACTGCTTTTAGTGTCCTTGTGGCCTAGCCGGTAAGCGTTCCCTAGTCACACCCAGTAGGTCGAGGGTTCGATTCCTTGCTGGTGAGGTCGTTGATTATATGTTCAAAGTCCGCGTGTTAAATGGACTAAAAATGAAGTATATATATGTACATCGCGTTTCATACCAGCTGGATTCGGTAAAATGCTACTGACACCACATAAGAGGCACGGGCAGTTTCCCATTGAGGTTCACGGCGCCATCAGCTCGATGAACAGGCTTTGTGTGAAATATAACAGAGTCTAGAACTGCTTTTAGTGTCCTTGTGGCCTAGCCGGTAAGCGTTCCCTAGTCACACCCAGTAGGTCGAGGGTTCGATTCCTTGCTGGTGAGGTCGTTGATTATATGTTCAAAGTCCGCGTGTTAAATGGACTAAAAATGAAGTATATATATGTACATCGCGTTTCATACCAGCTGGATTCGGTAAAATGCTACTGACACCACATAAGAGGCACGGGCAGTTTCCCATTGAGGTTCACGGCGCCATCAGCTTGATGAACAGGCTTTGTGTGAAATATAACAGAGTCTAGAACTGCTTTTAGTGTCCTTGTGGCCTAGCCGGTAAGCGTTCCCTAGTCACACCCAGTAGGTCGAGGGTTCGATTCCTTGCTGGTGAGGTTGTTGATTGTATATAATATATATATATATATATATATATCTATATATATATATATATATATATATATATATATATATATATATTGTATGACCAACACACACACTCTTAATGCCCTCTCTGTTCCTTACACACTCTTAATGCCCTCTCTGTCCATTATGCACTCTTAATGCCTCCTCTGTCCCTTACACACTCTTAATACCCTCTCTGTCCATTACGCACTCTTAATGCCCTCTCTGTTCCTTACACACTCTTAATCCCCTCTCTGTTCCTTACACACTTTTTATGCCCTCTCTGTCCCTTACACACTCTTAATGCCCCCTCTGTTCCTTACACAGTCTTAATGCCCCCTCTGTCCCTTACATACTCTTAATGACCTGCCTGTCTCTTACACTCTTAATGTCCTCTCTGTCCCTCACATTAATGCCCTCTCTGTCCCTTACACACTCTTATTGCCCTGTCGGTCCCTTACACACTCTTAATGCTATCCCTGTCCCTTACATTAATGCCCTCTCTGTCCCTTACATTCTCTGAATGCTATCTCTGTCCCTTATACACTCTCAATGCTCTCTCTGTCCCTTACACACTCTTAATGCACTCTCTGTCCCTTATACACTCTTAATGCCCTCTCTGTCCCTTATACACTCATAATGCCATCTCTGTCACTTACACACTCTTAATGCCCTCTCTGTCCCTTATACACTCTCAATGCTCTCTCTGTCCCTTATACACTCTTAATGCCATCTCTGTCCCTTTTACACTCTTAATGCCCTCTCTGTCCCTTGTACACTCTTAATGCCATCTCTGTCCCTTATTCACTCTTAATGCCCTCTCTGTCACTTACAAACTCTTAATGCCATCTCTGTACCTTATACACTCTTAATGCCCTCTCTGTCCCTTATACACTCTTAATGCCATCTCTGTCACTTACACACTCTTAATGCCCTCTCTGTCCCTTATACACTCTTAATGCCCTCTCTGTCCCTTATACACTCTTAATGCCATCTCTGTCCCTTATACACTCTTAATGCCCTCTCGGTCCCTTATACACTCTTAATGCCATCTCTGTCACTTACACACTCTTAATGCCCTCTCTGTCCCTTATACACTCTTAATGCCTTCTATGTCCCTTATACACTCTTAATGCCCTCTCTGTCCCTTATACACTCTCAATGCTCTCTCTGTCCCTTGTACACTCTTAATGCCATCTCTGTCACTTGCACACTCTTATTGCCCTCTCTGTCCCTTATACACTCGTAATGCCCTCTCTGTCCCTTACACACTATTAATGCCCTCTCTGTTCCTTACACACTCTTAATGCCCTCTCTGTCCCTTATTCACACATAATGCCGTCTCTGTCTCTTATACACTCTTAATGCCATCTTTGTCTCTTTTACACTCTTAATGCCCTATTTGTTCCTTACATACTCTTAATGCCCTCAAAAAGTTTAAGGTTAAATAAATATAAACTCAAAATAGGAACGTAGAGTGTGAGGACATTATATAGTCAGAGGGTAAGGTATTTGTAAATGTTTGTAAGGAAATGAAAGAGTAGCAGTGAAGCAATTTAGGCCTGTGTGGAGTAAGATAGGATGAGTGGTGAAGACTTTTACTTCACATACTTAGGTGGTGATGAAATGAGAAAGGTGTTGGTAGTGGAAAGGGATATTGGTTAGTGTCAGATCGAGTTTTGTTAGTCAAGTTTCATTCTAAACCCATGGACTTGGTAATAATACAGGTGAGGATGAAGTTGTAAAAAAGTTTCATGAAGTTTTAAAGAAAGAAAAACACACTGTGAAGTTTAATGAGTGTCTGTTTATAACGGGTGATTTTCACGCAAAGGTTCGGAAGGGGAAAGAAGCCCCAGAAGTAGGACCACATGGGTTGGGTAATAGAAATGAATGAGGAGAAGTAATAATTGACTTGTTCCGGGCATGGATAATTTGATAATCCACCTGGTAAGACTTTAATGTGACTTTGTGGTGGAGACTTATAAGAGTGTGTTGTCTTCACCAGCTGCTGGTCACGAGAGAGGAGCATTGACACCGGTGACTTAAATGTTTACTCTATAGTTTACTGGGCCGTGGAGGTAAGTGAATGCCATCGGCATTGTAACAGGAAATGATGAATTAAGCTATGAATGTTAGTGTGCAACGTGACAGATATGATCATAAACGAATCTCTGCCCTTAATCTAATTAATCCGGGTAATGTATTATTTATAACGATAACATGCAATTAGCCTATATTTATATAAATACTGACTGTCTGTTCTGTATATGTTGACAAAGGCTGTTACAGACTTATGTAAGGAAAACGGGATGATAATTGCAATAACATGGTTTAAACAACACCCTAGGCATCTCTATACATGGATATCACGCCAGGACAATGTAAATAACGTTATCAGTAATCAAATAGATTAATTGTTAATTCAGAAAAGAATCAGAAATTCAGAAACCCAAACCGTGACCTATCCAGGGGCAGACTGTGGGTCAGACCACGTCCCAGTAATGAGTTTAGTGAGGTTAAAACTTAAAAAAAGGGGACAAAATTAAATCAGATGTTGAGAAACTCAAGACAGGGAAGGGGTGGAATATGAAAATTAAACCAAAAACATACTTTCATTATTGCTATAGGAAGATTTTGACGAATAAGAAATAGAACAAAAGTGGAATAATTTCAAAGAAATGATATTGGAGAATGGGGAAAACTTATAGGCCATAGGAAGTGCGAGGCAAAACGTGAGCAGATCACAAATGAAATTTAAAGAAATGGATGAACGAGGATAGTTGATAAAGAGTAAGTGACGCTTAGAAAGATCTTTAAAAAAATGACTGTAGTCATAAGAACATAAGAACATAAGAATGGAGGAAACTGCAGCGGGCCTATTGGCCCATACTGGGCAGTCCCGTTTACACCCAACCCCTATTGCTCATATGAGCATCCAACCTATGTTTGAAGCAATTCAGCATATTCGAGTTAATGATGATATTTGGTAACTTGTTCCATTCATCCACTACTCTGTTTCCAAACCAGTGTTTACCTATTTCACGCCTAAATCTAAATTTGTCTAATTTAAAACCATTGATACAAGTTCGCTCCTGGTTGGATAGTTTGAGTACCTTTGTAATGTCCCCTTTGTTTAGCCCTGCCTTCCACTTATACACCTCTATCAGGTCGCCCCTCGCTCTACGTCTCTCAAGGGAGTGCAAATTAAGATGCTTTAACCTGTCTCTATACTCGAGGTTCCTAATGCCCGAGATTAGTCTTGTCATTCTCCTCTGAATTCTTTCCAAGGATTCTATATCTATTCTGTAATACGGTGACCAGAACTGAACTGCGTAATCCAGGTGTGGTCTCACAAGAGCAAGATACAGTTTTAGGATGACCTCGTTAGTCTTGTAACTAACACTCCTTTGTATGAACCCAAGTACTTTATTAGCCTTGTTACGAGCAAAAACACATTGCTTACTTGGCTTAAGGTTCCTACTTATCATTACTCCTAAATCTCTCTCGCAGTCGGATTTCTCTATGGCATCGTTGTTCATCTGGTATCTGGTTTCCCTGTTTACATCTCCTATACTGAGTACTTTACATTTGTCGACGTTGAATTTCATCTGCCATTTTTCAGACCATTCGAAAAATTTGTTTAGATCTTCCTGTAGTTTTGTCCAGTCCTCGTCAGATTTGATAACACGTCCTATTTTAGTGTCATCAGCAAATTTACTTACGTTGCTGTCAATGCCGATATCTATGTCGTTTATGTGTATAATAAATAATAATGGTCCAAGTACTGAGCCTTAGGGAACTCCACTTGTGACGTTGCTCCAACGGGACTTAGTGCCGTTAATGCTCATTCCCTGTTTCCTGTCCTGTAACCACGCCCTAATCCATTTAAGGATGTCACCTTTGATGCCATGAGCTTCTACCTTTCTAATTAGTCTTTCGTGGGGGACTCTGTCGAAGACTTTGCTAAAGTCGAGATATACCACATCATAATTGTGCCCCTCGTCCACCGATTCGAAAACTGATGAAAAGAATGTTAATAGATTAGTTTGGCAAGAAAGTCCGCTTGTGAAGCCATGCTGGGAATCATTGATCAAGGAGATAAAAGGATGATGACAGGAGACATAACTGTAGGGCATGAACAGAATATTAAACAAGTGTATTAGAAAGAAGGGATTAAATGGGGTGGGACTATTAAAACAAAGGCAATAAGAACCCATTTGAGACAGACGTAAAGCGAGATGGGCACAGTATGTCGAAGAACTACACAATAATAATGATAGAGTAGAGGCATGAAACTAAACGGATATAAAGATCAAACTGCCAATTCTGGAAACAACTGCCTCAGCTGCAATTAAAATTTCGAAAAATTATTTAGGCTTGTAGGGTTGATCAGCTGCCAGCAAAATTTATAAAACAAATGTGAAAAAAATGATATCATATGTCTGACTAAAATATGTAACTCTAAATACTTCAAAAGTGACCTTCCTAATAATTAAACAAAAATAGGTACTTATGTTATTACCTAAAAAGCTAGGCATCTGAAAGTGCACCAAAATCACAACAATTAGGGTAATAAGTCATTCTAGCAAACTCTTATCAAGCATAATCTTAAGCATTTTTTTTAATATATAGTGACTTATCTGAATAGATAATAGAATAGAGAAAATATATTGGGGGTAACGAATTTTGAGTGAAAGGGCCTTCGAGGTCAAAAGACATTTGTGTATCTGCTTTGTTGATTTTGAAAACGGCTTTGATAGGATAAAACACAATAAACATATATATGTCATGGAATAGTAAGCGTTAATGAAGGAGATATTAGAATTATAAAAAAAATAATATTTACTAGAGACTGCAGCGTTAGTAAATAGTCAACTTACTTATTAGTTCAAAGTTTGATGGAGTAATACAAGTCTGTGTTCTGTTCTCCAACATTGTATAATAAATAATCAGAATTCTTAATGAGAGAAGTTATAAGTGATAATGAAGGAATAAAAGTTAATGGTAAAATAATATCAAATAAACGCTGTGCAGAAGATAGTGCTGTCAACACGGATAGTGAAGAAGCATTACAACAACAGTTTAAGAGATGAGTGAAAAACAAAAGTGAAAAATGTGGGTTTTGCGTTAAAGTTGTAAAGAAAAAAGTAATGGTTGTTTCCAAATCGGAAATAAATCCTCGAACACAAATTATGGAAAATTTGGCGTATTTGGGAACTATCATTAGCTGTCATCAGATGTACTAAAGATATCAAAACAAGAATAGGTCATGCAAAACAACATTCAATAATCTAAAAGACCTAAAATAAAGGGACATTATCTTTAATTTGAAAAAAAGAGGGCTGCTGGAATGCTGTATATTGTTAGGGCTATTGTATAGGTCAGAAGCGTGCATAGTTTTAGTAAGCACCAGAGGCCTTTGGAATATGGTGTGTTAAGTTTTAAATGCAAGAAAGTGGTTTTCTTACCGTTGAACTCAGATACCTTCACACTGGTTACTCACCCAGGAGATTATGGTGTATCACTACGTAGAATTTCACTCTGCTTCCGGCATTCAATGCGTTGTGTACTTGATATATAACGATTTAATGAATTCCATTAACTTCCAACATCCATCTAAGTTATTGGTTATACTTGTCATAACCAATCAGTCATTACCTTTGATAATAATAATAATAGAGGGGTCAGAGATACGGGCAGATAATTGCACTTACGTTTATTTGGCACAATTCCATACACTGGACTTATAATTTGCATGGATAGGCCAGTCACTCACATTCACGCCACAGTACCGTAAGTTATAAGGGAGAGTTTGTCAACCTGGAGAATTAATCGTTTAGATCTACTGTATTTGGCCGGCCTAGAGTGCTCTTGTAGCAAACAGGCCCTCACCATTGATCACTTCCTTTACAGGATGTGTTAACTTGTCGGTGGACTTAACAACAATCTCGGGGATTTGCACACACAGACTCGTAGCACTGGTAGGACTGGATGGCCCCTGTTCTAAATCCGCGGAGCAGGAGGTCTTCTATAACCCAAGGTCTAAAGCCTACTGGCTAAAATGTGGTTTTGAGGCGTGAGATGACCCCTATCGGCTGGCCAGGTACCTTATCTCTACCTAAACAAACATTTGGGATGGGTTGTGCGGGAGGCCCAGTGCAACCCATGACATGGTGTTATAGGAAAATGTTATAATTAAATTATACTGACAGGAAAATATGACCAAATGCTAACATTGGCAAAAACTTCAAGAGAAATACTTGAAATTTATAGAAAAAACATACAGAAAATGAGATATTTTGAAAATATAATTAGGAATGAAGGAATGACGGCAGAAATATTAATGTGCACACTTTAGGGTAGGAGGGCCAGGGAAGGCAGAGACTGGTATAGGTTAATTAAATTAAAAACTGGGTCCTCACAGAGACACAAAATCTTGGAAGATTGGTAAACACAGCCCAAATACGCTTAGAGTGGAGGAATGTGGTCGTCAACCCTCAGATATAAGGAGTCCTTATTAAGGACGGAGGGGGTGCTGGTGGTAGAATGGTACCGCTCTTGCCTTCGCAAGCGAGATGTCACGGGTTCGATTCCCGGGCCGGTGGAAGTTGTTTGGACATACTTCCTACCCCCATTAGTCCCTGTTCACCTAGCAGTAAAGTAGGTACCTGGTGTAAATCGAAAGTTGCGAATTCGTATTCAGGGACAAGTTGTTGGAGCTTCCAATAACTTGATGACATAAACCATTGACTCTTCCGGGTTCTATGCCCTTGACTCTTCAGGCTTCTACGCCCTTAACTCATGAGACATAAAGGCAAGCATGAACTTAGCATGCTTCCCTGTTGGGCACTGTAAACGCTTCTGCGCTTCACCTTGCACAAGGCTGTAGGGGAGTGCCCAATAAATAATAAAAAAATAAATAAATAAAAAAAAATAAAAAAAAAATTAAGGACGGTACTCTGCTAAATTGATTTATTGGGGGAAGAAGATTCATGTAGTTGTAGGAGATGCCAGCGTGTTATGGGCCCATATGAAACGATGAAAATGGTAACATGCTTTTTTTGTAGCAGGTGTGAGTGTGTGTGTGTGTGTGCGTCTGTAATAATAATAATACTAATATTTAACGGTTTATTGAAAAAGTCGGCAGCCCGAAGACTGAAAATATACATTAGACAAAAAGACTTATTACATACAAAAACATGGGGTGGGTGGGTCGTTTAACAAAAGCTTTCATTACTAAAAAACGAAGGAACAATGATTGGACATGCAAATTATTATAGTTAACAGTTGATGGCCCGGGCGTGGGCTGGTCATGGGGACACCAGGTGGTGAGGTGTTCACGTGGTGTAGTAACTCGTCTTCGGTGTTGATATTAGGGACCTCACGTGGTCATGGAGACATCGGGTGGTGTGGTGCTCAAGTGGTGTGGTAACGCGTCCTAGGGTGTTGATATGAAGGACCTCATGTGGTCATGGAGACATCGGGTCGTGTGGTGTTCACTTGGTGTAATAACTCATCCTCGGGTGTTGATATGAAGGACCTCACGTGGTCATGGAGACATTGGGTGGTGTTGTGCTCAAGTGGTGTGGTAACTCGTCCTCGGATGTTGATATGAAGGACCTCACGTGATCATAGAGATACCGCGTGGTGTGGTGTTTACGTGGTGCAGTGACTCGTCCTCGGGTGTTGATATGAGGGCCCTCACGGTGATGTTGTGTTATCCCGTAGTCAGGTGAATAGCCGGCCGGCCCTCTGTTGTTCTCAGGGTGGACGGATTAGCACCTCCTTGTCAGAAGATGGTGGTTAGTTCCCGGGGTACAAGGCTTTCATCGACTTAACCAAGGCCTTCGACTCAGTCAACAGGGAAGCCCTTTGGTGGACCCTCAGTTGTTTTTGCTGCCCACCAAAATTCAGCGTCACTCAGAGGCAACTCCACGATGGCATGAACGGCAGTGCCCTGCACAATGGCACCCGGTCTGATTTCTTCCCCATCCAGACGGGGGTTAAACAAGGGTGTGTCCTGGCACCAACTCCCTTTTCCATTTTCTTAGCTGCCTTCCTTGCTCGTGCCAGTGCCAATTTAACCGGCGGGGTGGACATTGAGTACCGGATGTAGGTCTTTTCAACATAAGATGACTCCAGACAGGAATAAAGGTGTTGGCAGCTTCCATTACAGATCTTCAGTATGCAGACGACCTCACCCTTGTCGGTCACACTGAACTTGACCTACAGGAAATCCTGAACACCTACACAGATGCGTATGCACACTTCGGCATTGAAGTGAATGTACATAAGACTCAGATTCTCTGTCAGCCTACCCCTGTTTTAGACACACCTCCACCATACATCCAGCTTAACGGTACTAACCCTCTATAATGTTACCCACTTTCGGTATCTCGGTTCCCACCTGTTAACCACCGCGGACATCGATGAAAAGATTCAGCATCGGATCAGATATGCATCTCAACTTGAGATTCTCAAGCCTTTGGCAGACTTCGTACTTGTGTCTTCAGTTGCAGGGAGCTGAAATTATCTACAAAGTTACACGTATATCGAGTAGTAGTCCTCCCCACCCTGCTATATGGCAACAAGACATGGGACACATACAAGCGGCACCTCATGGCACTTGAAAGCTTTCTCCAATTAAACCTCCATTCCATCCTCCGAGTTCGCTGGTAAGACAAGAGAACAAATGCCATATTCTTGCTGACGCCTACTGTAGGAGCATTGAAGCTACCATTATCAATTAGAAACTACATTGGACTGGCCATGTTACCCGCATTGACGACAGTAGAATACCAAAGCAGCTACTTTACAGTCACCTAACGAATAGTAAACGTAATGCTGGCAGGCAACTGAAAAGATATAAATATAGTCTTAAGACAAACCTGAAAACGTGCAAAATCGACCCCCTCAACAGGAGACGATTACTGCACACCCTAACACTTGGAGGATCACCACACAAGAAGGTGTCAATACTTTCGAGTTAGCCCGACTGCATACCGATGCAAACAAGCGCCTGGGCTGGAAAGACACTGCCGCAGCCCCTCCAGCACTAGATGTAGCCCTCCACACGTGCAACATCTGTGGACGACCCTTTCGGTCCCGTATCGGTCTCTTTAGTCACCTCAGAACTCACTAATGAAGGTGCTGTCCTTAATAACTTATATCATTGTATCATACCTGGATGATCGTCATACTCGTTTACGAGTGACCGCAAAGAAGTAGTAGTAGTAGTATGTGTGTGTGTGTGTGTGTGTGTGTGTGTGTGTGTGCGTGTGCGTCGCGTGAGGGAGCATCATCCATCTTTTAGGAAATTTTCGATTTTTGCGAGAGTTTGGCAATGTGACCAAAATCCTGTTACTCCCTCTCTCTATTCTCTCTCCCCTCCCTCCTTCCCCCTCAATCCTCTCTATTTATTTCTCTCTCTCTTTCTTCGTTTCCTCTTATTTTTTCTCTTTCCTCGCTCTCTTGTTCTTCCCTCTCACTTCAATACATCTCTCCTCTCTCTTTCCTCCCTCCCTCTTTTATTTTCTCTCTTTCCTCTCTTCCTCCCACTCTTCTTCCCTCTTACTATTATCCAACTCACTCCTCTTCTCTCTTCGCTCCCTCTTTTTCTCTCCTATACCTCCCTCCTCCCTCTCATCCCTTCTTTCTCCTTCCCTTAACCTAACCTCCTTCTTCTGAACTTTTTTCCCTTTCCTGCCTGTATCCTCTCTCTCTCTCTCTCTCTCTCTCTCTCTCTCTCTCTCTCTCCCTATGTTAATGATGTCATTTTCCCAGGTAATGTCCATTATCCTGCGCGTGGAGGCCACAAATCGCATTATTTCTCCTGTTTTGTGAAAATTTCCTCGAGTTTCCTTTTTGTGAGCAACGGGGATGTGGCGTCATGCTAATGAGGCGTGTGTAGCTGTGTGTGGGTTGTGTTAGCTGGTGTCGGGTCATTGTGTTATGATGGTTGTGTCGGAGTAAACTCATATGGGGTTATATATATATTTTTTATTTATTTATATATGTGTGTAAGTGTATATACAGTATGTGTAGTACTTGAGTGTTTGAAAATATGTGTAAAATAGTGCATGCATGTGTGTGTGCGCCTCTGAATGTGCATGTCAACGATATTTTTTTTTCCTCTTAGCGGAGGAAAGTGTCGAGAGAAACAAAAGCTAAACACGGACTCCCTCGGTGTATTAAAACAATAGCCAGGCGACGCAGTCATTATTGTAAGTAGTGAAGCAACAGGTAGACGCGCCATCACCACCTATTGTGTCCTCATTAGTGACGTCTCAGGTGAGCTTGACCCCCTTTGTCCACACACACACATACGCACATCAAACGTCTCTTTGATACTTATAGAGACAAATATTAATTTGTGAATATCATTAAGTATCTGACGAACCTTGTATTAACACCTACAGTTCTTGTCATTATAAAGGGAAGGTTACTAATCAATTAACTAAAAGTGTCCACATAATATACACTTTATATCACACATTAGATGATAAAGTTACACATAAACGGATAAATATTAACCGGTGAGTTTGGCGTAAGTGTTATCTTTATATTACAGTATAAACAGGTAGACAGAGAGAGAGAGAGAGAGAGAGAGAGAGAGAGAGAGAGAGAGGGGAATTAGGCAGGTAAGTCGAGAGGGAGAGAAAAAAAGAAAGGGAGGAAAGGAAAGAGGCAGGTCGGTAAGGAAGAAGGGAGAGATGGAGGGAGGGAGGGTGGGAGGGTGAGATTGCGAGAGGAAGGAGAGAGGGAATCAAGGAGGCAGGAAAGGAAGGAGGGAAGGAATTTTATTATTACGATCTTTTATGGACAATATTCAGGAGTTTCGAGTTTGCGTGTGTGTATGTGTGGCAAACCGTGGTATAATGGTTCTTTACGCCATTTGCCTCTGTCTATCCAGCAGTAATTGGGAACCAGGATATTAATCGATTTTCGGATCGTGTTCCGGGGTAATAGTTAGCCAATTTAGTTTGCGAGTTGTCCGGTGTTCCCGGATTATTCCTTGATACTGGGTCATACAGCTCGTTAACTTAGGGTGTGGTTGTTGTGTTGGCGACAGCTTTTACACATTGAAATATATTCACACCTAGGTGGCCCTAAGGCCGCCCATCCTCGTCACACGATGGGCAACCATTATTATTTATTTATGTGTGTGTGTGTGTGTGTGTGTGTGTGTGTGTGTTTGTGTGTGTCAGAACACGGCGTCGTGGCCATAACTTTCAAGTATGTGTGATAAACTTAGTGACTACCACACCTAAACACCCGGAGAACCGCGTAACGAGCGTTGTGGTAGTTATTATGGCAGCAGTGAGGAAGGTAAGGACCATGATACAGCTCGTTAGCGTTTAGTAGAGTCAGGTGTTGTAACCTAACGCGTGTTCTATGTTAATTGTCTAAATAATTTCATATCCCTAATTATATATTTTCACCCTGAAGTAAATACAAAACTAGACTTGAATATTAACAGTAATAATACACTACTAAAATAGCTTACCGGTACCATGCCGTTAATTTACTCGGCTATTTTGAAAGCTTACAAACACTTTTTTCACAATTCGGAGCTGTTATTAAGTTAATTTAAAGCTGGTCTTGTATGTTGCTTGGTGATGTTAGTTGGTGATATTAGTTGATGTTAGTTGGTGATGTTAGTTGGTGATGTTAGTTGGTGATATTAGTTGATGTTAGTTGGTGATGTTAGTTGGTGATGTTAGTTGGTGATGTTAGTTGGTGATATTAGTTGGTGATGTTAGTTGGTGATGTTAGTTGTTGTTAGTTGGTGATGTTAGTTGGCGATGTTAGTTGGTGATATTAGTTGGTGATGTTAGTTGGTGATGTTAGTTGGTGATATTAGTTGGTGATGTTAGTTGGTGATATTAGTTGATGTTAGTTGGTGATGTTAGTTGGTGATGTTAGTTGGTGATGTGAGTTGGTGATGTGAGTTGGTGATATTAGTTGGTGATGTTAGTTGGTGATATTAGTTGATGTTAGTTGGTGATGTTAGTTGGTGATGTTAGTTGGTGATGTTAGTTGGTGATATTAGTTGGCGATGTTAGTTGGTGATGTTAGTTGATGTTAGTTGGTGATGTTAGTTGGTGATGTTAGTTGATGTTAGTTGGTGATGTGAGTTGGTGATATTAGTTGGTGATGTTAGTTGGTGATGTTAGTTGGTGATATTAGTTGGTGATGTTAGTTGGTGATGTTAGTTGGTGATGTGAGTTGGTGATGTAAGTTGGTGATGTTAGTTGGTGATGTTATTGGTGATGTTAGTTGGTGATGTGAGTTGGTGATATTAGTTGGTGATATTAGTTGGTGATGTTAGTTGGTGATGTTAGTTGATGTGAGTTGGTGATGTGAGTTGGTGATATTAGTTGGTGATGTTAGTTGGTGATGTTAGTTGGTGATGTTAGTTGGTGATGTTAGTTGATGTGAGTTGGTGATGTGAGTTGGTGATATTAGTTGGTGATGTTAGTTGGTGATGTTAGTTGGTGATATTGGCTGCTGATGTATAGTTGTGATGTTAGATAACCAGGAACTTCAAGGTATTTAGAATTTACGTCTTGTTATATATTTGTCAAGGTAACTTCTGAGCCAAGTAAAGTATAAAGACTCTATCATGTTACCACCTCTTGAAGAGAACCGGAAGCCTTGTGAAGTGTGAGTGTAGTGTGTAAGTTGAGGACATCAACAAGCGCGCGCGTGTGTGTGTGTTTGTGTGTGTGTGTGTGTGTGTAAATTTCTCCTTATTATCTTAGTACTTTACTCTCACTTTTCACTCTTACTTAATATTCACTTCATATACTGTACTGTGTCTTTAGCATTGAGGATACGAATAAGTAGGTGTGGATTTTTCTACTAATTGCCATAGCACATAACTGTCACTTTTTACACTTAAAAATTATTTTATATACCGTATGTGTAAATTGAGGATATGTTTAAATACAAGTGAAGATATTTTTTTTATTCTATTACTTTTTATATTTATTATACATCACATATCCTATTATTTCCACCTTTCTTCAATCTTATTTTTTACCCTTGAATTACACAATAAAAACAACAAGGAAGACAAGTAGAGAAAATAAATAAATAAAATATATATAAAAAACAAGAAATCGTAAGCATACGAAAGCAAATAAAACACAATATTCACTTTTTTTCCTTATTCTTGTCTTTTGTTATATATTCCTACATATTTATCGCTTTCTCTCAACATATGTTATTACACGTTTATCACCTTGGTTATATCCGATCTCTCTTTCTTATTCATTCTTGTAATTTATCGAGGCGTTTCACTACCGAGGCAGAGGAAGTTAATGTTAGATTTAGTATGAGGTTTTCTCAGATTTATCACCTAATAAAAGGTTCTAATAATGCGCCAACGGCGTTATAAAACAAAGCTAGTTTTAAATCCTAGCTGTGGCCGTACTACCTAGCTGACGCCGTAATCACCAACTAGCAGGGACTGAAGAGGAGGAGGAGGAAGAAGAGGAGAAGGAAGGGGGTGACAAGGAGTACACGATGAATGAGTGGGAGAAGGAGGAAGATTAGGAGTACACGGATGGGGAGGAGGAAGACGTGAAGAAAGAGGAGGTAACAAGGAATACACAAAGGAGGAGGAGGACGTGGGCGGACGAAGAGCAGTACACGATGGAGGAGAAGGAGGAGGTGATGAGGACTACATAAAGTAAGAGGAGGAGTAGAAGGAGTAGAAGGACAAAGAAGGAGTAAGAGGAAAAGAAAAAAAAGTGAAAAATTTGAAGAAAAGATATAACACATTTCAAGTCTCTTTGTTGTTTGTCATATTCTCGCCAGGAATTTTTCATGTAGACTTCACACACACACACACACACACATAGTACACGTCTTCAGTCGTCAGTCATCTCGGCCACACATCTTCAAGACGCGGGGAACTCTTTAAAGGAAATATAGAACCCGGCGTTCGTCACGTCTGTTATAACGGTGAGAGACGAATGAATGGAGTCGTGTGTGTGTGTGTGTGTGTGTGTGTGTGTAAATAATAATAATAATAATAAAAATAATAATTAACGGTTTATTGAAAGATCTTGGCAGCCAGAAGGCTGAAAATATACAGTTACATATTTGGGGAATAGGTTACGAATTACAAATAATATACAAGTAACATAAGTGATACAAATAAAATATATAATAACTAGATGGGGAAAAGCTCACACTACAGTGCATTTCAGCATAGTGACAGTGCAAGAAGTAATATTTACTGGGAGTGAATACACTGGTTTATTACAAGTTATTGATAATTTTTACAATGGTTGGGACTGGGCTGTTCTTATAACGATCAGATCGTGCACGTATGGGCTGGATGCGGTTGTGGTGTCGAACAGCAATTCTCGGGCTGGGGATCTCAGGTGGTAGTAGGAGCCGGTGTCGAGGATGGTGTAGAAGCTTCTTACCAAATTTGCAGATGAGGTCGTGGTGATGGTCTGTGAGAGTCGAAAGGGTCAGTGTGTTGAGCGCTTCTTGATATGTGGAGTTGGAAGGGGAGAGAATAATCTTGCATGCCGTCCTTTGCACTTTTTTTAGGTGTTTACGTTGTGTGGCATTTAGGGAGGAAGACCAGGTAGGGGAGGCATAGGTGAGCTTGGGAAGTATGAATGTTGTGTAAACACTGTGTGTGTGTGTGTGTGTGTGTGCGTGTGTGTGCGTGGTGTGTGTGTTTGTGTGTGCGTGCTTATTTATTGAATCCAGCCTCTGAGTTATTTATAGTAGAAAAAAACACATTAAAACAGGGGAAATATATTCTCTTAATATTATCTCATAAGCATTGTGTTCAACTCCCTGCCACGGTGTATTTTTTCCAAATGACCCTCAGAAATATTAAACATCCATCTCGCTAGTCTTCAGTCAGGGCAGCAACACCTTAGTGAATAGATCTAACACTTTTTTCTTCTTTCACTGGGAGATATAGAAACAAATATAACAAATGTATGATATATCTTTTTTTGGTGGAGTTACCGGGAACTTTTTTCTTTCCTTTGGGTGAATTTAAAGAGGAGTGAATATTATTAAATTATATTAATCTTTTTTTTTTATTATCAGCTTTTTCCTTCATAGTTAAATTGAATAGGTTAACTTTCGCGGATATTTTATTTTTTTTTTTACTTGGGAGAAGTTCGAAGAGGGAAGTTCTCAGTCACTCTAGCTTTCCTTCCTCTTGCTTCTTATCATCTAATTTTTTGAGTTAATCTTATTTCTCTTTATTAGCGTTTCTATTTATCACGTATTCTCTCAAGAGTCTGTTGTTCTAACCCTCTTGTTCGTATTTATATTATTGTCAGGTGGAATCCCCTCACAATTAATTTTTTTTTTTTTTTTTTTTTTTTTTTTTACGGGAATAAGCCCACCCGGGCACAGGTTACTGACCCACATCAGGGCCTGGGGGGCGAAAATATAATAATAATAATAATAATAATAATAATAATAATAATTATAATAAAAATAATAATAATAACTATTATTATTATAATAATAATTCATAAATATTAATAACAAAATACTAAAAAAATAAAAATATTGAACATAATCATAATCATAAATACATACAAAATCGAAAAAATATATCAAGAATGAGAAATGATAAACATTATGTACGTTGTATTGTCAAAGTAAGAGAAACAATTGAGACCCTGCAATTGTGTGTAAATGAAGCAGAAAGTCCAATCAGCAACCTGGGACTTGGTCACAATTTTCGTGATGCCATATGGCAGCAGGGTCTATCATTAGACAACACATTATGCTTTCAATATCTTCCCAGGCGGTAGTACCTCCCTGTTTGATAGCTGCCTACTACCTACTACCAAGGATATAAAAATAAACCATTGAATAAACAATGATCGTAATAGTAATGATGATCAATTAACACTCAAAGCAAATGCAAAACAATCAAAATATTGAAATAATAGATATGGTGTAGCTGTCCGCCTGAAGAGCTGATACAAGGACGAGTGTGTGCGGGGAGCGTGGCTGTCCTTCCGGGCAACACGGGCACTACAGATGGTGGTGATCGTGGAGTTACAGGCCCTGGAAGACCCGGGCGAACGCTCATCATGGGTGACAGGGTGACACACCTTTGCAGTGTGTAACTTCTCCGGTGAGACGAGAAGGCATCTCAGTGCGTAAATACTGGCGGCCACTCTAAGTAGTCGCTCAACCGGGGCGACGCCTCCACTAGCAGTCTCCCACCTCTCAAATAACACGAGAAGGCACCAAGGACAGAATGATAAGAGGGACATGGGAGAAGACCGGCTGAGCAATTACACCAGTCAACGCCGCCTCACACCACGAATAAAAGGCTGTAGCGAGATACGTTTCTTAGGTCTTATTTGACACTATTTATCTTCACTGATGAATAACATTAGAATAACAAGAAAATTACAATACAACTTACCATGTACTGTACTGTATCTACTCATAGACAGTGGGTTGGCCTTGTCGGTCAGAGTCGAAGAGCCAAGTGACCAGCTACATGACCCTACCCAGCACTGAGGCTCGTGAAACAGTTGGAGCTAACACACAATACAATACAAACTCAAATATACCTTTAAAAATTAAACCCAACACCAAAAAAAATTAATACAAACCCTCACATATTATATCAACCATATATAATCCTCTCCTACCTTGGATAAAATAAGGATGTAGAAACCTCAATGAATGGGAAGAGAAAGATAAAGGAGAAAGATAGAGGACAAGTGTGCTGGGTGAGAGGAGAAGTAGCGAGACAACAGATTGATATATCCACACACGCTTACTCGTATCCTCAGCTAACAAACGCAGTGAAAAAAATACATTAGACATAGTGACTCACATACTGTATACAATAGTGAATCATATACAGTAGACATAATGATTAAAATACAGTAGACACAGGGAATCAAATACAGTATACATAGTGTAAGATATACAGTATGCATAGCGAATCAGATACAGCATGCATATTGAATCAGAGACAGTGGGCATAGTAATTCAATAGCTCCATTACCCCCCTCCCCCATATAAACATAAATTATTCCATAGTTATCGCATTAACTTCATTACTAACACACACACAAAGAAAGCTTCACAGCATAATAAAAAAAACAAGAAATAATTCCAGTAAAGAAAATAACATAAAGAAGTTATAAATAGCTTCAAACACAGCATTAAAAAATAAAAACAATCAATAACTTCACTACATAAACACACAAACAATTAACAAACGGGACACTAAATATGTTCCCGACACAAAACCAAAACCACTAAACAACTGCATAACACACACACACACATACACACACACACAGACGCATATACACACAATCCAAACTAAACAATGACTAGAATATTTAATCGCAACAAACTTCACGCCACAGTCCAGGCAGCCCCTTGAGGCACCCCGGGCGTGGTCTTCCCTCGCCTTGCTAACTACCTAAGGTAACTGATATTCTCCAGAGACATGACGACACATCTTAACCTAGCGACTTATATTGAGCCTTTTTTCCCCGTCACTAGTAAATTGAAGTGGAGAGAGAGAGAGAGAGAGAGAGAGAGAGAGAGAGAGAGAGAGAGAGAGTTGTGTTGGCTCGTGTTCGGGGTTGTGTGGTGGTTGTTGGGTTTGTAAAGGGGATTTTAAGGCGGTTGGGATAGTTGTATTGTGGTTGTTGGGTTTGTATGAAGGTTGTGGGTTTTGTATCAGGATTGTGTGGTGGTTGGGGTTTTTATTGTGGTTGTAAGGTTCCTGTTGGGGTTAATATGGTAGTTGTGGTGGTTGCATTGTGGTTATGGGGTTGTGTTGAGGGTCTTATGGTGGTTTTGAGGTTTGCAGGGGTCGGGAGTTGTGGGGTTGTATGGTTAAGGGGCTGTGGGGGCTGGGGGTTCGTATGGTGGTTGAGTGCCAGTGTCAGTCTACTTAATGACTCATGTTCTCACTAGGCGAGTTATATAGCCCTGCCACCTTACCTGGCCACCGTACAGGGGCTACACAGAATGAGAGTTGAGGGATAGAACATTGTCATCTTCGATCTTCATTCTGATTATATATGCAGGTAAGAAATCCGTTGATCCGTTTTTGATTGTGGACTGAGTAAGATTCATATGGACAATGGACGAGTTGACTCGGAATTTTTTCGTAAGATGGCAGGTCAATGGGTAAAGAAAACGCTTAAATTCACTATGGTAATGATATTTTTAAATAAATTGAGCCAAAAAAGGTAAAAAAAATAAGGGTTAAAAAGTGCTAAAAAGTCACGTGACTGCCAAAAGATCTGTGATTGGTTGTGACGTCACATACTAGTACCAGCCTCAGACCAGCTGTGGAATATGTGTTGTTACCTACATAAATACATGACTTCTGGCCATATACAATGTCCAAGCAAAGGACAAAGTGTCGTTGGTGCTTCGCGCTTATGTACAAGAGTACCGACAATTCCTCACCAGGCATCACAGTACCGAAAGATAAGATAAGGAAGAGATGATGGCTTGCTGCTCGAGTACACTTCCCCCTGTCAGAATACTGCATCTACTGTTGTGAAGATCATTTTGATGTGAGTATTAAGTTGATATACACAGGCATACCTTATTTTTAGGTTAAAATAAATTACTGCTTAAGTATCATCGTGTGTATTTACTTGCTGGTGCCAAAATGATGCAAAAGACCAATAACTCCAACATGGAAGTTTTCATCACCGTTCTCTATTTCATATCTGGAAATTTTAATCTTTCGTCACTGAGGTCTATATTTAATGTTGTGGAAGGACAAGGGACGACCATGGCCAGGGATGGGCTTGAGATGATAAGATGACAGATGTAATTAAACGTGCATCACAGCTGGATGGCGGAGTTCTTGATAATATTCGACAATCATAAAGACATCTACGTTTGGTAAATGTCTTTCATCTGCCTTGATCAACCCTCGGAGTAGTTGTCTAACCTTCTCGGCTGATCTGCTCTGTAAATTTATATTGTTAGATAATTATGCTTTACTGTGCAACACAGTAATACTATTTTGAATACATAAATATTAATAAGCACATAAACTAATCCAATGGATATTTGCTGCCCATACAACAAATTTCATAGGATAAAAATTCCAAATAATAATGGTAGTATTTTGGTTTTGGTAATCTGGGGAACTTTAAGATTCTAATTATAGGATTAAGTACTTTAAACAATAAGACACATTATCTCCATGATTTCTGTCGTAATACATTTTTCGATCGCATAAGAAAATGCAGATCATCTGTTAGGTTAGGTTAGGTTATGATGAGTTATAAGGTTAGCTTAACATACATCGGTAAGGGGGGAGGGGTAGTAACTGAAAACTAGTGATTTCCGATATAAATAAAGATCTAAATAGTTCATAACACATTGCAAAACACCAGAAAAAATACAATAGTCTGCATGTCTGAGTACAGGGATGACCAAAACTTAAAATTTATCCAATATAGCCTATCTCGAATCTAAACATCCAAATATTTATGTTAGTTGAAGTAAAATTTTACCCATTAATATTAATATAAATGATGATATATTCCAGTGGTTCATTAGTGAATCATGAAAACAATAACAGCACTATGTTGTCACTATGTTCTAGATATACTGGTATCTCCATCTAGTACTGATATACTCTGTAAATGCACTGGAAAAAAAACAGAGAAAGTCTACCAGGTAAGAGTACATGACAGCTGAGCTGGTGTGAATATGGGAGTTTTTTTATATTCAAAAGAACATTAGAATGGAGGAAACTGCAGCGGACCTATTGTCCTATACTGGGCAGTCCCATTTACACCCAACCCCTATCGCTCATATATCCATCCAACCTATGTTTAAAGCTGCTCTTCACGGCACATTTCTTCACTTACGAAATGTCCATGACTTAGACACTTACAACTTACCTGAACGTGGCATTTGGGGTCTGAAGAGGCCATCCTTTCTACTACCTCCGACTGCAGCGATGAGTTTGATAGAGAGCGTCGTCTGCAGGGTAAGGTGTGACGTCATTGCAAATGGCGTCCCTGTATCTAGAGAAATAAACTTATCTCGACTATTATAGTAGGACCTTAAACTTTCATTACAAATTATATATACCGTATCACTCTAGGAACTTGGCAGAGTGTATTTCGTGTGTTTACCCAGAACCGTCAACTCGTCCAATGGCTAAGTGGTAGCAAAGGAAACACCGGGTTAGAGAGACAACTTTATTCCTGACGTTTTGTCTCAAAGGACTTTTTTCAATGTCCTTCGAGACGAAACGTCAAAAACAAAGTTGTCTTAGTGATCCTGTGTTTCCTCTGCTACCTCTTAGCCCTCTGATTGTGGAGTGGTTAGGTTAGGTTAGGGTAACG
Source organism: Homarus gammarus (assembly GCA_958450375.1). Lineage (NCBI taxonomy): Eukaryota > Metazoa > Arthropoda > Malacostraca > Decapoda > Nephropidae > Homarus > Homarus gammarus. The sequence continues at coordinate 631,850 of CAUDMG010003804.1, forward strand.
TAGGTTGGTTTCGTAGGGTAGGGTAGGGTAGGGTAGTTTAGGTTAGTTTAAATTAACTTGATTAGTAACTGAAATAAGTGACTAATAGACAGGTGATCCAGAAAAAAAATATTATAGGTGTTTGTTAATGAATTAGTTAACTGTTAAACGGCTAAACTTAAAAGAAAACTTTGAGTTTCACATTAGCACAAGTGCTGGCTCTAACAGGTAAGTTGTGTCTGGTCTTAGAAGGCGTCCGAATCACCTTGGCTAGCTTGATTATTTTTCTTAAAGTGATTCAATTAAAACTTTCTTTCAATCAAGTGAGGAGGAGAAAAAGAGAGATAAGGAAAGATAGACAGATAGAGAGAAGAAACAGAGAGAGACGGAAGAGACAGGAAGAAAATTTTTTGGACAGAGAGAGAGGGAAAGAGAAACGACTAGAGACAGGCAGACAGATAGACAAACAAACAAATGGGAGAAAATGATAGAGAAAACGAGAGGGAAAAGAGAGACAGTGTGAGTAAGGTGAGAAAGGGAGAGAGAAATAGAGTAAAAGTGGTTATTGGGAAAGAAGAGGAAAGGACGGGGGAAGAGAAAGAGAGAATAAGACAGAACAGTTAGATAGGAGAGAGAGAGAAAGAGAGAGAGAGCCGGGCAAGAGGCAGCAGTCATAACTCACTCGCCTGACGGGACGCGTCTTAGGGGCAAGAACGTGGAGAAGAGGGTAGAAGAGGAGGAAGACGAGGAGAAGGGAGAGGGAGGAGGAGAAGGAGGTGGGCAGAGGACGAAAAGGAAGAGGGGTAAGAGGGAGAAGAGTGGAGGTAAGTGGATAGAGGAAAAGTAAGAAAGGAGAAGAGGAGTAAGAGTGGAGACGAGAATAACAAGGCGGGGGGAGGAGGAAAATATAGAAGAGGACGACAAGGGGAAGGGGGGGGAGACGAGAAGGACGAAGAAGAAGAGGAAAAGGGGTGAGAGGGGGAGAGAAGGAGGAGGAGGAGGAGAACTTTAGAGGTATGCGATAAGAGGAGGATAAAAATAATATTAAACGGCAAAGAAGAAGAAGAAGATGAATGAAAATGAACAGAAAAATATGTGAAACAAAAAACCAAACCGAACGAATAAAGGAGTAGAGACAACAACGGTATTAAAATTCATGGGGGTACTAAAGACATAATACCTCTCTGTGGAAACGAAATTCATCTCTTATTTTACTTCACCAGGTCGAAGCTCCTCCTCAAAGGCCATTATGTTCCTCCGTTGACACTTTGGCAAGACTGGGCGCCGATATATCTTGTGTTGGTGGACGTGATGGTGGTGGTGGTGGTGGTTGTGGTAATGGGGAAGGTGGTAATGGTGGGAGTGGTGGTAATGGGGGAGGTAGTCGTGGTGAGGGGTGGTGATAATGGAGGGGGAAGTGGTAGTGGTAGGTGAGGGGCTTGGTGGCTTGAGGGGTAGTGGTGGCGGGATGGTGGTTGGGGAAGGTGGCTGAGGGACGGGGTTATGTTGGTGATGGGGGGTGGGGGGGGGGCGGTTGTGAGGGGGTGTATTGTGGTGTGGTTGGTGGTAGAGAAAGAGTAAAAATATTTGTGGCTGATATATTTATCTGGTGGTGGTGGTGGTGGTGCAACCGACCACTACCACCACTACCACGATCACTGCCACCGCCACAAAAATACAATCCCTACTACCACTAACCAGTACCAGGACAACCAACAACATCATTACCACAAATCAACTCCACCACCACCAGCCACTACTAACCAAATACCACCACTACCAACACCACACACCACTTACCACTACCGCTACCACCACCACCACCATCACAAAACAGATCAACCACGACCTCTTCAGCAGTTTATACATCAACACTGCATCACTGGCTGGACACAACACAACAGTTCACGTGAGTTTGGGTCATAAGTTAAAATATTTGCCTCTTTTCCCTTGACCATGTTTAGGTCGATAAAGTCCTTCGCTACCACCATAACGGCTACTACTACTACCATCACCATCACTGCCACTACTATCACAACCACCACTACTACTCCCACTGCTATCATTATCACTACTTCTACCACCATTATTACTTTCACAGTCACAGATACTATTACTACCACCACCTCCGCCCACCTCCTTTACTATTAACACTAGCACATCACTACCTCCTCTACCCATCACCACCGCCCATTACCACTACCTCCTGCGCCCACTACCATTATTACTACCACCACCTCAACCACCACCACCACTACTACTGATACCGAACATAACCTTCTTCACATCTTAAAAGTACAGTGAACCCTACCTCGTCCGACAGTGTTTCAAAAAAGGTATTCTGATATATTTGTGCACGTTCTATGGAGTATATTCATATATCAATACATAAATACACACACATCAGCCAGCCTTCAGTGAGACCAGACGTGTCCAGTAGGCGCTCCTGATTGACAGCCAGGCCAAGTCTTCCCCCTTGCTATATCCTAACTCCCTACCAATCTCACTACACCAGGATTTATTAGCAAAACATTCAAGAGATTAATGCAATGATTGGTTACCAAACAGTGATCCGAGAGTGTATTCCAAGGAAAAACACAGACAAGCGTGATTCACAGCAGTGTAATACCAGACTGTGGGCACTTTGCCGGTCACCTTCAAAGTGCCAGTGACAAAGACCACCGAGGTGTTTACATATACCGTGGGTACTGTGTTGGCGACCCCTTAAGAGCCTGAGACAAGGACTCGCGGCGTTTACGACGAGACAAATATTATCGGATTTTTACCAGTGTCAGTGGTGGTCAAAGTGCCGCCATTGAGTTTATGGCCACAGGGGACAAACACTTCCGTCTGTCCACAACAATAGACATCAATGGATGTCCACCAGTGACTTACTCCAACGCGGCCTGTGCGGTTTAAAACATGCAATGGTTATCCTGATGGCAGCGTTATCGTGGGACTAAAATCACCGAACTTATTCCATGCTCGCAGCCGTAAACAAGGACGACATAAACAGAAGCCCAGGTGGATCATCACCTCCACTGGAAAACCAGAGAAACCTACTCCTGACCAATCCACGGATGTTCCCCGAATAAGGTACGGTTTCCTCTCCTTGCTGCTTTCCAACGTCACTTCCATAGCTAATAAATTTGACGAAATGGCAACCACAGCCCGATCAATTGCTGCCAACTAGTTGTCATATGTGAAGCTTGGCAAATTGTTCCTGAAACGTGCCACATTGAGTGATATCAACTCTTTCATCACCTTCTTTCACATGGACGTGGAGGGAGAGTTGCCCTCTTCTGTCAAAATGGACTACGCCCATCACGCCTGGATGTTTTAGACCCAGCTTATGTGGAGGTATTATGGGTACGTGTTGTGCCGCCTGCCCACCTGCGCCACACTGCTTCTATCATATACTGTGTGGCATAACCACCCTTCTCGCTCACAAACCAGAGACATTCTTATCAATCACCTCATTACCACCACAGACCACCTCAGAGTTAGGTATCCATGAGCCAAGCTAGTGCTGTGCGGGGATTATAACGAAATTGACACCACTGATGTCCAGGACCAGCTGTCACGATCACAAGTTGTAAACTTCCCTATACATAGTCAAAATATCATTGACCTTATCCAAACTGACTTAGCAGACCAGTAGCAACCACCACAACCAATGCCTCTTATCGGATCTAGCACACCTATCAGTGTTCTGGTCTCCAGCTCTCACTACCAGCCAAGTTCAAAGACCCTACATCAAGACCTACAGGCCGATTACTGATTCTGCAGTACGTATCTTCGGGCAGTGGATAGTTCACCATCTCTGGGCTGAAGTACTTAGTGTGGATGACGTGAACACCAAATGGATAAATTACACCAACAACACCACGGAAGCTCACCACCACTTCTTCCCCGAGAAGTCCGTTAGATCACACCCAACTGACTTGCCATGGATCGCACTTTGGACCAAAAGACTTATGCAACAGCAAGACAGCACCCCTTATCTCAATGGCTACAACCGCTACAGATCCCTTGGCAACCAAGTCACCCGTGAAATACGTACTGGGAAGAAGAATCACTACCCAACTATGTTGTAACACCTGAAGCAGACCAACATCAGTCAGTGGTGTGGTAAGCCTAAACAACTCTGTAAACTAAACAATAAGACACACCCCCTCCCCTTCCTTAGCCATCTCACTAATGTCGACGCAGCTGAGCAATCAAACAACCATTTCGCAACTATATGCCAGACGCTCCCTGGCTTCACATAACCAGTCTCCCTACTTACCTATCAGCTCCCTTTCTCACTGACTTGGTTGAAGAATTTGAAGTAGCAAAACGTCTGGACAAGCGCTACACCACCCAAATTAACTTACCAATGAAACACTACAAGAAGTTCTCCCCGGAATTAGCTAAGCCCCTCTGCTCCATCATCAATGCTTCTCTCAGCCACGCAAGATGCCCAGCTGGAAGACCTCATATGTGACACCAGTGCGAAAGTCAACAAGTTCACAATACTGAAATGAGCTAAGACCCATTGCCATACCCCAATACCCACCTTAATCTGCGAAAGTTTCGTGTTTGACTGGGCTTATACCGACATTGCAGGCGCCGAAGATCCTCAGCAATTTGGCAATATGAAAATTTCCCCCATCATTCACTGTCTGGTCAGCTTTCTCGACTATATATACCACCATCTGGAAAAACGAAAGACGTCTGTGGCTGTCGTTTTCATTGACTTCACCAAAGCATTTGACCTAATTGTCCACATTTTAATCATCAACAAAGCTCTCAACCTCGGGTTTCCAAGAAATCTTTTACCATGGCTCACAGACTTTATTATTGACTGACGCCAAGCCGTACGCTTCCGAGGGGTTGTCTCCACTTTTCAGTCACTCACCTGTGGCGTCCCCTTTATGCTTATCAATGATTACCTAAGAGATACCTCTGCTCGCTGGAAATATGTCGACGACTCCACCATTAGGATCAGTGTCAACAACTTGGCTCCCGACTACACCGCCCTCCAGGGTTTATTGAACAGTCTCCAAAATTGGGCTACCAACAACCACGTCATCATCAACCATACCAAGACCATGGTTATGCACATCAACCTCTCTTCCGGCCATGTCAACACCCTCAAAGTTGTGGACTCCACTAAGCTCCTCGGCGTCACTGTAGATAAGAAACCAAATTGGAAAACACATCTCAGTACAGTTGTCAAATCCTCCAGTTTTCGTTTCCACCTCCTCCGTCGACTCAAGTCCCTCAGAGTTCCTGCTCCCGAACTCCTCAGTGTCTTCTCAACATTCATACTTCCCAAGCTCACTTATGCCTCCTTTGCCTGGTCTTCCTCCCTATATGCCATACAACGGAAACACCTAGAAAAAGTGCAGAAAACGGAGTGCAAGATCATTCTCGCCCCTTCCTACTCCACATATCAGAAGCTCTCAACACACTGACCCTCCCGGCCCTCTCTGATCATCACCCCGACCTCTTCTGCATATTTGACAAGAAACTTCTGCACCATTCCCGACATCGGGAATGGTGCGGAAGCCCATAAGAGCACGTACTAATCACTAAAAGAACAACGCAGTTCCAACAATTGTAAAAATTATCAACAACTCGTAATCAACCAGTGCATTCACTCACGGCCAATCTTACGTTTTTGCACTGTCACTATGTTGAAATGCCCAGTAGTATGAACCTTCTCCCACCCTTTTTATTATGTAACGGTATATTTTCAGCCTTTCGGTTGCCATGCTCTTTCAATAAACCGTTAATTATTATGATTATCATTATTGTTACACACCCACACACACACATAAGGAGTGGGACTTGCCGGGAGACCGCTCCACTTAAAAAAGATTTCTTGTAGTTATTTGGAGTTTCGTTGTGATCAGCAAGATGTCGGGACGGTTATATGTATATTTACAGCGTATTATGTAGATCCAATTATATACAACTGTACAGAGAAGGCTGGCCCAGTGATCTAGGACTGAGGTGATCTCAGTGTTAGATGTTCTAGAACTGAGGTGGTCTCAGTGTTAGAAGTTCTAGAACTGAGGGGTCTCAGTGATAGATGTTCTACAACTGAGAAGGTCTCAGTGGTAGATGTGTGCTCTATCGGGTCCAGCAATAGACTGAAATCTGCCCCCGCGGGTTGCCACGCCCGGAGTGTAATCTACACAGGTCCCGCCAGGGTGATCTATGATTCAAACCTTCTAGAAGGTCCTCCGAGCAGGAAACGCTGCAATGCATCACCTCCTCGGAATGTGCTGCCTTTAACAAGTCAGCAGTGCTGTGGGTACTTTTATAAATAACTGGTTGGAAATGACCTCGTTGACCCATGAATCATTCTTAACTGATGGTGCCACTCTCTACATATGCTAAACATATAACTACATCTAATACCTGGGAATTACAAGTGTGAAGCCAAGTATCTCATAACCAAATACACTATAAGCAATCAAGACAGTTTTTCCAAGGCCACCCTACTTCCTCAGAGGGGGTTGAATCATACTGTGGAAATCTCATAGTCATAACAGTCAGCCAATCAGCATGATGAAAAGCCGACTGCTATGCTTACGTTAAGTGCTCGCCCCTATGAATAACCTCTAACCTCTGTAGGTCAATGAATAATGAATGTTACACACACACACACACACACACACACACTAACTCGAAAGTATTGACACCTTCTCTTGTGGTGCTCTCCAAGCACTGCGGTGTGGAGTAATCTTCTCCCAGGTGACAGGGTAGATTTGGCACTTGTTTAGATTTGTCTTTAGACTATTGTTATCGCCGCTGGCTTCAGCTGCAGTGTTGGTGTGTGTTGCCATTAAATCTTTCGACCTGTGACCTCGCCAGATATAGAAGTGTTTACAGACAAGTCCTGGTGCTGATGAGTGGACTATCTTCTGTGGGTGGTGGTGCTGCCCACCCAGCCATGAGGCAGATAGCCCTCTCTAGTGATGCTGTGACGACCAGCCCTCTGCTTGCACTGGTGAACACCGACTCACAATCCTGTCCGAAAATTTGTGCTGGGACAATTTACGTAGTACTGATGTCTTTTGGAACACCAGACTGATCTGCATTGACCCGCACTTGTATGAATAGCCTAAGTCAGGGGTCACCAAACTTGTTTCACAGTGGGCCGGATAACTGAAAGAATGACGAGAGCGGGCCGCATAATCATTCTGTTCAATCCTTGCAAGCCAGAACGAAAGCCATGGAAACCATGGTAATGTCAGAGCGTAGGCGGAGCTACCACGGCGGGCCTGATGAACTGACGTCGCGGGCCGGATCAGGCCCGCGGGCCGTAGTTTGGTGACCCCTGGCCTAAGTGATAACATACCCCTCAGTACTGAAATATTTTTAACTAATTACGCCTACTTGTTTCTACCTTATCTGGAGTAATAAGACAATGCAGAATAAAGTGTAACTAAGATTAATAGAGTTATGAACTTTGTTGTTATGTCACTATGTTTAATAAACTGAAATTAAGATAAAATTGTGTGAGACTAACTAATTGTGTATCACATGGATAACCATGTAATATTGATGAACGCTTTCTCCTCTGCAGGTTTTGACCACATCAATAAATATTGAATGCATCAAAAGGCGGGTTTCAATCATTCCCTTCGACTTGCCCGCCACCTGAACATCCTTAACCAAGGCATTTACAACTACCCTTTCAGTTGCCCGCCAGCGTTACGTTTACTATTCGTTAGGTGACTGTAAAGTAGCTGCTTTGGCAGTCTACTGACGTCCATGTGGATAGCATGACCACTCCAACTTAGTTGTTCATGGATACTCGATACTCCTGCAGTTTGTTCTCTTGTCTTCTCAGTGAACTCGAAGGATGGAACGTAGGCTACGTTGGTGAAAGTTTTCAAGTGCTTAGAGGTGCTTCCTGTATGTGACCTATGTCTCGTTGCCATATAGCAGTGGGGGGGGGGGGGGAGGACCACTGCTCGATATACGGGTAACTTTGTAGATAATTCCAGCTCCCTACAGCTGAAGACACGGGTACGGAGTCTGCCAAAGGCTTGAGATGGAAATCTGATCCGATGTTGAATCTCTTCTTCAATATCCGCGGTGGTGCACAGGTGAGAGCCGAGATACTGAAAGAGGGTAACATTAGAGAGGCTACTACCGTTAAGCTGGATGGATAGAGGAGGTATGGGTGAACCAGAGGCAGGCTGGAAGAGAATCTGAGTCTGACGAACATTCATTTCAAGGCCGAAGTATGCATACGCATCTGAGTAGGTGTTCAGCAAAGATCACTTGAAGGTCTAAGGCCACATTGAGATTCTGAGAGGAAATTTTCCGCCACAGGGAGAAGTCTGTTTAGGAGGACTCGGGAGATTATCTTGCCAGCTGCAGACAGCAGCAAGATCCCGCGGTAGTTGCTACAGTCTGACCGGTCTTCCTTGTTCTTATAAATATTGACGATGGAGGTTTCTTTAAGAGCTTGGGAGATTTCCTCCTTTATCCATATATTCTCCAGGCGAGAGTAGAAACAGCTTTATACACCTCGGCTGGGATTCCATCAGGCCCTGAGGCTTTATTGTTTTTTCATCTGTTTGATGACAGTAGCTACCTCTTCCATGGATAGAGGAAAACAGACCGATCAGCTCTGGATGCTGAGGAACCTGCTGGGTAGTCAGGATATCCACAGCAGTGTTTCAGTTGAGCAGCGATTGGTAGTGCACTTTCCAGCTCTGACGGATGCCTTCATTTTTAACTAGGGAGTTACCATCGGATGAGCGAAGTGGGCTGTCCCATGAGTGATTGGTCCATAAAATATTTTAGTGGAGTTGAAAAATTCGCTCATCATGTGTTGATCTGCATTTTTTTTTTTTTTTTTGCATTTCACACGCTTTATTTTTAAACAAGTCGTTCCTTAGTTTGTGAAGTTCGCGCTTGGTAGCCGCTTTCTTCGTGCAAAGGTGTCAGCTTTGTTCTGAGACTGAGGTTTATTCTTGAAGTCAATTAAAGCAGCACGTTTATCAACGACGAGTACATTGATTTCCGTGTCATTTTCGTCAAAGCAGTCCTGGTGTATTCCTCCGATCTGGTTTAGGTTTTCTCTGCAGGTTTTTGTCATGACAATGTCGAGAATATCCCATTCGGCACTGGGATTAGGGTTGTTTGTTGTCGGGTTGTTTAACAGCCCATGTTCGAGCTGCTCTGTGAAAGCATGGATCCTGAAGACTCTTAGTGCTAAAACCTCTTCTGGAGGCTTGTTGCCTTCGCCGTTTTGGGGAGACGTAAAGTGAGAGCTTGGCTCTGACGAGCCGATTACACTGGTCAACAAAGTTTTTGTTGCATTGCTATAAACACTTGATTCTACCTAATTTGGGTGTGCTGATCTCATATCTGAAGTTAGTTTCTTTCTGTAAGCTCTAGTTTTTTTGCAATCAAGGTATTTTGAAATTTCAAAATTTCGTCTTCGTCTTATTGACCTCGTCGTCTATCTTGAAAAATATGTCATTAAACTGTCATTAAATTAGCTGGGTAATAAACAATAAAATATTACATATTCTAAATTTATTCAACAACACAATTTGAAACATGTTCCATCTAAAACAAAGGTTGAAATTTGTATAAAACTCATTGTTAGGTAAGAAATTTGTTACTATGAGGAGACAAAGCCCAATCACATTTTAGCCAGGTAGGAATTTGCGCTTGAAGCTCTTGCGTTTGTGAAATGTCTCAGGGCACTCTCGTTTAATGCTCCAGCAGTAGTCTGCCATCATATGTTTGTCCCATCTCCCTTGGTAGCGGTCTTCCATGGTCTTGAGATCCTGATGAAACCGCTCGCCTTGCTCGTCACTTACTGCCCCTAGGTTCTCAGGGAATCTATCAAGATGACTATATAGGAAATGGAGTTTGACACTCATATTGCATCCAAGGTCATGAAAGGCTGACAACATGGTTGCTACAAGGGTTTCATAGTTGTCAGCCTTTTTATTACCAAGAAAGTTTTCCATTACCGCCACAAATGAAAGCCATGCACCCCTTTCCTTGTCGTCCATCTTTCTGACAAAGTCTTCATCACGTACAAGTGCACGAATTTGTGGTCCATCAAACACACCTGCCTTTATCTTCTCAAATGACAAAGCAGGGTGAGCAGAGACTGTGTGTTGGAAGCATTCACCATCAGTATTTAATGCTCTGACAAACTGTTTCATCAGGCCCAGCTTGATATGGAGAGGAGGAAATATGATCTTTTCTCGACTGACGATTGGATCATTGACAATGTTTGGCATACCAGCTTCCAGAGTCTCACGTAAGGGCCACTCCTTCAGGTTCCAATGCCTGTCTCTAGCTCGGCTGTCCCACATGCAAAGAAAGCAGGGATACTTTGTAAATCCTCTTTGTTGGCCAAGAAGGAAGTTCACCATTTTGAGGTCAACACAAATTGTCCAGTTGTGCTCATGGTATTTTAGCAGGTGAATCACAGTTTTAATGTCATTATACTCCTCTCGTAAGCACACAGAATGACCCACTGGAACAGCTGCATAGACATTACCATTATGTAGTAGCACACACTTCAGGCTACGCTTACAACTATCTAGAAATAATCGCCAGTCATTTGGACTATACAATGGAATCCCTAATTCCTGGAGAAGACCCGGGATATTATGACAGTAAACAAACTTATTCTCCTCTGTAAAGAATGGCACAAAATCCTGTTCCCGCTTTCTGAAGTCTGAAACTTTTGTGGTCTGGTTCAGTAGAGCCTTTTCTTGCAACCTAGAAGCTAGAACTTCTGCTGCATTTTTGGAGAGACCCAAATCACGCACAAGGTCATTCAGCTCTGGCTGACTAAACTTCTGAGGGGTTGATGACTCTGGTGTACCATCAGAAGAATCGTCGGAATCTGCAAGTATTTCTTGAGTTTCATGTTCACTCTCTTGGTCTTTGTCGCTTCCCTCCTCTTCAGCTGGAGACAACCCATTAAAAACTGGAACTGGTAGCTCATCAGAGTGCAAAGTAGGTCGAATTGCTGAAGGGATACTAGGATACGATATTTTATGTCTGTTTTTCTTGCCAACACCCTTCGTATTGATCAGACAAAAATAGCAGTCAGTTGTGTGGTCCTTCGGTTCTCGCCAGGTCATGGGAATTCCGAACGGTAAGCCCTTACGTTTTCCTTTTGTCCAGTCACGCAGCATTTCTTCGCAGTTATGACACACAGCATGTGGAGCCCATTTTTTGTCTTGGTCGCCAAGAGTAAGTCCGAAGTACGCTTTATAGCCGCGCCTCACAAACGATGTTATATTGCGCCTCTGACGAATAAGCGTGAAGTATCCACAAATATAACAGAAGGCATCAGGTTTGTTCACACATTGATTTCTCTTTGTAGCCATGACCAAATCTGAAAGAAAAAACAGACAAAATTATATCTCCCTATTGATACCATAATCGTGTAATTAATTAATTTGACCGCAAACGGCTAGAATGTAAAACCTCAAAATGCATGAAAACTGGAGCATGCAGAACAAAACTGGTTTCAAATATGAAATCAGCAGATCAAAAATGGCAAGAAACAGTAAAGAAATCTCATGCAACTGGGAATTATAAAAAATTTGTTGTCCTGTGTTATCAGTGTCGCAGTGGTCTGAGCCACACATTGCTCGGATGATAAGGACATCTCGGCGATCTCTTTCTCTGACAATGATGTAGTCAATGAGATGCCAGTGTTTGGATCATGGGTGTTGCCACGAACCCTTGAATTTGTCGGCCTGCCTAAACACAATTGCGAGAATAAAACTCCTCTAGCTTTTATAGTGTGGTGAACTGAGGTGGGTTGGGATATGGGGCAGTGGCGTACCATGGTTACACTGATGAGGCATGCAAAACACCCACATATATCAGTTATCAAATGAAATATTAAGTAGGATATGGCCTTTTTCTAAATAAGGGTTGTCAAGCCGCATCTGACAAAGTATCTATTATAAATCATTAAATAGAGGGTGCAAAAATACTTATGGCAAAAGAATATTAAGCTTTCAGTGTGATCTACAGTAATCTATCTTTATAAAACAAAGAAGTATGTATGTTTGTTTGTGTGGTGTGTCCGCCCGAGAATCTCGGAAACTACTTTACCGATCTGTAGTGATGATGGATGTTGTTATATGTAGTGATGATGGATGGTGTTATATGTAGTGATGATGGATGGTGTTATATGTAGTGATGATGGATGGTGTTATATGTAGTGATGATGGGTGGTGTTACATGTAGTGATGATTAGACAATAAAATAATAACAGTTTAATAATAAAAAAATATACTTTGCTGTACCATTGTAGTGAAGAACATGGTGGAACTTACATACAACGTTAATGAACTATTGATGGAAGAAGAAGTTTTGGGGACTGAACAGTGAGACAATGTGGAGCCTCCCGGAGGGTGGAGTCCTACCGTGGCCTAGCAAATGAGTCGCCTGGAGGGCGGCGTTTCTGCTAGTTTAGAGATAAAGTAGTTAAAAAAAATGACTAGGCATCATGCACAGCGCTGTAAAGTTGCCAATGATCTTATTGCTAAATATTGAAATAATAAGTAAATATTTTTATTTATGTAATCCAATTAATATTTCAAGTAAAATAGAAAACTGAATAACTTTTTCAAGTGAAAACTATAACTGAAAGCGGACTGTAGGGTTATTTAGAAATATTAAAAATAACAATGTGAACCAGTTTTGTCCAGTTGACGGAGAGCCATCGCCTCTCGACAAGTAAATGCAGTTTTCGAAGTGCATGCATTTGTACCCACTACATTTTCAGAAACCTTATTAAATAGCCACTCTTATAGAATAACAACTCTTAGGTAATATAATATTTCTGTATAACATAACACTTCATACCAATTAAGGGAAAATTATTAACTTTACTAAACTGGTTCAAATTCCTTATGCTCCAACACAATAAAGTTCATTTTAGCATGTTATTGATGGAATAGTTACGTCTTTATGTCCAATGGGGGCATGCAGCTTATCCTTAAGCATGCATTAAATCTGTATTTTTGAAGATACTATTTAAAAATATATCTTCCTTTTTTCTAAGCATACAATGTATGCCTTGCATTCATTCAGAATACGCCATTGGTTTGGGGTCTCTCTCACTCTCTCTCTCATTAACACAGATCAACATTAATATGGTTACATGTTATCATCATCAGTTCAACAGTAAGAACAGATGAACCAAACAACTTTAATGAATTTGTTATAACTTGTTGAGGCGCCGAGTGCCCTCCTGTCCCAGTGAGAACTTCTACCATGGTCATTTAGATAGATAGATAGATAGATAGATAAATAAACCTGCATTCAAGTTCACATTAAATTAGCGAGTTTATACTCTAGAGTCTACACTCTAGAGTCTAGACAGTCCAAAAACACATTTATACATATTTCCCGTTTTCTTCAATTACTTACGAATTATTACTCAAACCATCGTCCGCTAATGTTATAACTTAAACCATCGTCCGCTAATGTTATAACTCAAACCATCGTCCGCTAATGTTATAACTTAAACCATCGTCCGCTAATGTTATAACTTAAACCATCGTCCGCTAATGTCCGCTAATGTTATAACTTAAACCATCGTCCGCTAATGTCCGCTAATGTTATAACTTAAACCATCGTCCTCTAATGTTATAACTTAAACCATCGTCCGCTAATGTTATAACTTAAACCATCGTCCGCTAATGTTATAACTTAAACCATCGTCCTCTAATGTTGTAACTTAAACCATCGTCCTCTAATGTTATAACTTAAACCATCGTCCTCTAATGTTATAACTTAAACCATCGTCCTCTAATGTTATAACTTAAACCATCGTCCTCTAATGTTATAACTTAAACCATCGTCCTCTAATGTTATACCTTACACCATCGTCCTCTAATGTTATAACTTAAACCATCGTCCGCTAATGTTATAACTTAAACCATCGTCCGCTAATGTTATAACTTAAACCATCGTCCGCTAATGTCCGCTAATGTTATAACTTAAACCATCGTCCGCTAATGTCCGCTAATGTTATAACTTAAACCATCGTCCGCTAATGTTATAACTTAAACCATCGTCCGCTAATGTCCGCTAATGTTATAACTTAAACCATCGTCCTCTAATGTTATAACTTAAACCATCGTCCGCTAATGTTATAACTTAAACCATCGTCCGCTAATGTTATAACTTAAACCATCGTCCTCTAATGTTATAACTTAAACCATCGTCCTCTAATGTTTTAACTTAAACCATCGTCCGCTAATGTTATAACCTAAACCATCGTCCGCTAATGTTAAAACTTAAACCATCGTCCGCTAATGTCCGCTAATGTTATAACTTAAACCATCGTCCGGTAATGTTATAACTTAAACCATCGTCCGCTAATGTTATAACTTAAACCATCGTCCGCTAATGTTATAACTTAAGCCATCGTCCGCTAATGTTTTAACTTAAACCATCGTCCGCTAATGTTATAACTTAAACCATCGTCCGCTAATGTTATAACTTAAACCATCGTCCGCTAATGTCCGCTAATGTTACAACTTAAACCATCGTCCTCAAATGTTATAACTTAAACCATCGTCCGCTAATGTTATAATTTAAATCATCGTCCGCTAATGTTATAATTTAAACCATCGTCCGCTAATGTTATAACTTAAACCATCGTCCGCTAATGTCCGCTAATGTTACAACTTAAACCATCGTCCTCTAATGTTATAACTTAAACCATCGTCCGCTAATGTTATAATTTAAATCATCGTCCGCTAATGTTATAACTTAAACCATCGTCGTCAAAGAGTTAAAATTTAAACCATCGACCTCTAATGCTCTATTTTAAGCCATCATCCTCTAATGTTATAACTTAAACTTAACCTAACCTAACCTAACCAAACTTAACCATCGTCCTCAAATGTTGTATATTAAACTATCGTCTTGAAAGCGTAAATGAAAAAGAAAAAAGAAAAACATGCAGAGTAAGAAATAGATAAGCGAAAGATAGAATAGGAGTCACAGAGAGAGAGAGAGAGAGAGAGAGAGAGAGAGAAACTCAAATAAGCGGATTTCGGCAAATGAGGTCCCCCCAAACACCTCAGGCATCACGAATCTCCTAAGAAAAATTGCATTTCGTGTAACCACAAATTCACCTAACACTCCCCTTTGCCTCAAATCCGCCAACTCATTGTCCTTAAAATAGCAAAGAATTGACTTATCGACCTTTCAATCTCTACTTATGGCGAAATTATTGAAGAAAATGGATCTCCCGTTCAGTGTTAGTACAGTTTATTAGTTCCAAGAATCAGAAAGAATTCACACAAATTTATTCCTATGAATTCATATCTAAAAAAAAAAGAGAGAGTACTCTATATTTTTAATTCAACTAACATCAATGATCAAAATTAGGATTCCCAAGTTAGCTTAAAAAATCAACAGGTCAGTAGAGACAAAGTCATTTTACTAATGTTGTAATAGAGATGATTAGAAACATCTAAACTTCTTAAGTCAGGTCCAGAAATATTGTAGTGTGACCGGGGAGGTGTTCTTCCTGCCACAGTAAAGGTCCAGATAGATTCATTGACAGGTGTAGAGAATGATGTTTACGATCTGCAGTCATTTCGAAATATTTGTAAGCTATACCTGTACCTGCGTTGCTATACCTGTACCTGCGTTGCTATACCTGCTTTGCTATACCTGTACTTATGTTGCTATACCTGTACCTGTGGTGCTATACCTGTACCTGCGTTGCTATACCTGTACCCGCGTTGCTATACCTGTACTTATGTTGCTATACCTGTACCTATGTTGCTCTACCTGTACCTGTGTTGCTATATCTGTGCCTGTGTTGCTATACCTGTACCTGTGTTGCTATACCTGTACTTATGTTGCTATACCTGTACCTGTGTTGCTATACCTGTACCTATGTTGCTCTACCTGTACCTGTGTTGCTATATCTGTGCCTGTGTTGCTATACCTGTACCTGCGTTGCTATACCTGTACCCGCGTTGCTATACCTGTACTTATGTTGCTATACCTGTACCTGTGTTGCTATACCTGTACCTATGTTGCTCTACCTGTACCTGTGTTGCTATATCTGTGCCTGTGTTGCTGTACCTGTGTTGCTATACCTCTACCTATGTTGCTCTACCTGTACCTGTGTTGCTATACCTGTGCCTGTGTTGCTATACCTGTACCTGTATTGCTATACCTGTATTGCTATACCTGTACCTGTATTGCTATATCTGTGCCTGTGTTGCTATACCTGTACCTATGTTGCTCTACCTGTGCCTGTGTTGCTATCTGTGCCTGTGTTGCTATACCTGTACCTGTGTTGCTATACCTGTGTTGCTATACCTGTATCTGTGTTGCTATGCCTGTACCAGTGTTGCAATACCTGTACCTGTATTGCTATACCTGTGCTGCTATACCTGTACCTGTGTTGCTATACCTGTATCTGTGTTGCTATACCTTTACCTGTGTTGCTATACCTGTACCTGTGCTGCTATACGTGTATCTGTGTTGCTATACCTGTACCTGTGTTGCTATACCTGTACCTGTGTTGCTATACCTGTACCTGTGTTGCTATACCTGTACCTGTGCTGTATACCTGTACCTGTGCTGTATACCTGTACCTGTGCTGTATACCTGTACCTGTGCTGTATACCTGTACCTGTGCTGTATACCTGTACCTGTGCTGTATACCTGTACCTGTGTTGTTGTACCTGTACCAGTATCTGAGTTGCTATATCTGTACCAGTACCTGTACTGCTATACCTGTACCAGTACTTGTGTTGTTATACATGTACCTGTGGGTTATACTTGTACCTGTGTGGTTATACTTGAACCTGTGTGGTTATACTTGTACCTGTGGGGTTATACTTGTACCTGTGGGGTTATACTTGTACCTGTGGGGTTATACTTGTACCTGTGGGGTTATACCTGTACCTGTGGGGTTATACCTGTACCTGTGTGGTTATACCTGTACCTGTGTTTCTATATCAGTACCTATTTAGATATACATGTGCCTATACCTGCGTTGGTATACCTAAATTAATACAATTATATGAAAACGTTTAATAGAAATCCAAAAGAAAAAGAGGAGAGAGAGAGAGAGAGAGAGAGAGAGAGAGAGAGAGGGGGGGGGGGGGAGAGATGGAAGGAGGGGGCTCCATTGGCTGTGACTACACAATTAGCACATTTCCCTTTTATTGGATATTTTTGTAATTCACGCGGGGGGAACACCCGCCCTGACTGCGGCTCGTGATGACAACTCTAATACCCCGCTTTAAATATCACTTCGGGGCCTTTTCCAGGAAATAAATATTCATGACCTTGAATATTCATGCGGTGTCTGTCGATTTGCCTGTCTGTCTGTCTGTCTCTCTCTCTCTCTATCTCAATCTCACGCTTGGGTATCAATGCTGGACTTCACCACGATCATATCTGTCAAGCCGGTTGCATGTATTCACGACACAGCTTCCAGTATTAATGGATTCACCAAAAGGATTTGCAAACCAATCTGTCAAATAACCTAACCTAACCTAACCTAACCTAACCTAACCTAACCTAACCTAACCTAACCTTACCTAGCAGCTTTAAGATGATGAGACTGACAGTTTTTTATCCGAGCAACATCCATACATATCCTAGCAACAATCGTAGCATCTAAGTAACACCAGTACCTCTCCTAGCAATTATCTAAGCAACTATCTTGGCAACATCCATCCAAGCAACTATCTTAGCAACATCCATCCTAGCAACTATCTTAACGACATCCATACCAATCCTAGCAGCTATCCTCGCAACATCCAAACCATCCAAAACCATCTCACACAACCAACTAAACATGTTCAACAGACAAACACTTATACAAGATTAAAGACTTTAGGTCTACTTGCGTGATGGACCGTGATAGACCAACTCTTGAGAGACACCGAGACTGAGACACATAACGGACCAATTGAATAGTCGCTGGAGTCACTCTTATTCGTTTTCTGACTTTTATCTCCCAATGGGAATTTTTTCTTCAGCTCATTAATCCCAGTTTATTAAAGAGTCAGTCAGTAATTGGATGTATCGCCTCTACCTGAGCTAGTTTCTCTACTTGTATATGTATCTACAGCCGTGTTTGTATTAAGGTACCAACTTAATATAATAAAACATATTCATATCTGTCTCTCCATCTCCTCTCCTTCTTTCATGATTTTCTTTCTCTCTTTCTCTACCTCTTTATCCCAGCGTCTCCCCGTTTCCAGATCGATGCTCATCATCTCGTATATATCTTTAAATGTCTCTCGGTCTCTACGTCTCTCGGGGGACTTCAATCGTTTCGTTCAGTTTTATTGTGTCTTAAATTTCGTTCTTATCTTCGTCTTAGTGTCTTTGATTGTGTAGGGGTGGTGATGGGGTGGGGGTAGTGTGGGTGATGGAAGGGGTAGTGTGGGTGGTGATGGGGGAATAGTGGGGTGGTGATGGGGAATAGTAGGATGGTGATGGGGGATGGGGAGAGTGTGGGTGGTGATGGGGAGAGTGAGGGTGGTGATGGAGGGGGGTAGTGTGGGTGGTGAAGCGGGTAGTATGGGTGGTGGAGGGGGGTAGTGTGTTAAAGGTGGGAGGTACTGCAGGAGGGGGTAGGTAGGAGGTGATAGAGTGGCTAATTTGGTAATGTGGTAGATATGCCACACTAGGACTCATCTCTCAAGACACACACACACACACACACACACACACACACACACACACACAATGAAACTCTTCAAGGGTTTCTCCCCGGAGCTTGCTAAACCCCTATGCTCCATCATCAATGCTTCTCTCAGTCAAGCCAGATGCCCAGCTGACTGGGAGACCTCTTATGTATCACCAGTGCCCAAGTCAACCAGCCCACAATCCTTAAATCAGCTACGACCTATTGCAATCACCCCAATACCTAGCCTAATCTGTGAAAGTTTTGTGTTCGACTGGACTTATGCTAATATTGCAGGAGTCGTAGACCCTCAGCAATTTGGCAATATGAAAACTTCCTCCACCACTCACTGTCTTGTCAGCTTTCTCGATTACATATACCGCCATCTCGAGAAACGAAAAACGTCTGTAGCTGTTGCCTTCATTTTTTTCACTAAAGCATTCGACCTAGTCGACCACAATATAATCATTGTAGATATGAGACAAATATGCTGTAATATGTAACTGTACTATTTACCATTATTGATTCAGGTCTCTGTATTATATGTTATAATCATACCCCCTTTTGTCACTGAGTGTAGTTCAGACTTTGAGCACATGCGCGCTGTACGCGCATGCGCAGATAGAGATACCCAGAGAGAGATTCCACGACAGGACGCTGTTTACCCTGTCTTAACTCCTTTTGTGTGTTTGTCCCAGAAATAGAACTTACGAACTTGACACCAGTGTGTTTCCTTTACCCCTGATTGGAAGCATCATCTGAGCCTCCCACAATCATCAACAAAGCTATTGACCTCGGGCTTCGGAGAAGTCTCATACCATGGCTCACAGACTTCCTCAGTGACCGACGCCAAGCTGTATGCTTCCGAGGGGCTGTCTCCACCTCTCAGTCACTCACCTGTGGCGTCCCCCAAGGCACCAAGATGGGACCACTCTGCTTCCTTATGCTTATCAATGATGCCCTAAGAGAAACCCCCGCTCGCTGGAAATATGTCGACGACTCCACCATTGGGATCAGCGTCAACAATTCTGCTCCCGACTATACCGCCCTTCAGGATTTATTGAACAGTCTCCAAAACTGGGCCACCAACAACCACGTCACCATCAACCATACCAAGACCATGGTTATGCACATCAACCTCTCCTCCGACATTGTCCCACCCCCTTCCATTAATTTAGGTCCGAACACACTCCAGGTTGTAGATTCCACGAAGCTCCTCGGCGTCACCATAGACAACAAACTAAATTGGAAACCACACGTCAGTGAAGTTGTCAAATCCTCCAGTTTCCGTCTCCACCTCCTCCGCCGACTCAAGTCCCTCGGAGTTCCTGCACTCGAGCTCCTCAGTGTTTACTCAACATTCATACTTCCCAAGCTCACCTTTGCCTCCCCTACCTGGTCTTCCTCCCTAAATGCCACACAACGTAAACACCTAGAAAAAGTGCAAAAGAGGGCCTGCAAGATTATTCTCTCCCCTTCCTACTCCACATATCAAGAAGCGCTCAACACACTGACCCTTTCGACTCTCACTGACCACGACCTCATCTGCAAATTTGGTAAGAAGCTTCTGCATCATCCTCGACACCGGCTCCTACTACCACCTGAGATCCCTAGCCCGAGAATTGCTGTTCGACACCACAACCGCATCCAGCCCATACGTGCACGAACTGATCGCTATAAGAACAGCCCAGTCCCAACCATTGTGAAAATTATCAATAACTGTAACAAACCAGTGTATTCACTTCCAGTAAATACTACTTCTTGCACTGTCACTATGTTGAAATGCCCTGTAGTCTGAGCTTTTCCCCATCTAGTTATTATATATATCTTATTTATATCACTTATGTTATTTGTATATTATTTGTAATTAGAAACCCATTCCCCAATTATGTAACTGTATATTTTCAGCCTTCTGGCTGCCAAGCTCTTTCAATAAACCGATAATTGTTATTATTATTATACACACACACACACACACACACACACACACACAGGCACGCTAAGCCTTCCCACGGTTTCTTTTACTCACACACTCTTACTTTCCCACACCCATAATATCCCATTTCCATACTACCCCACTCCCCCACAAGCTCACTCCCACACCCCTACACTCCTCCATAAGAACACTCCTACACCCCCCTACTCCTCCACAAGCACACTCCTACACCTCCACCATAAGTACACAACTACACCCCTACATTCCCGCACCCCTACCAGAGCCAACACACATCTATGGCGGGGCTTCAATCCATCATACACAACCTAGGGCTCTGATGTAGTCACTGATCTTATGCTTGATCACAAACTATAGGTAGTAGGTAGTAGGCAGCTATCAAACAGGGAGGTACTACCGCCTGGGAAGATATTGGAAGCATAATGTGTTGTCTAATGGTACACCCTGCTGCCATAAGGCATCACGAAAATTGTGACCAAGTCCCAGGTTGCTAATCTGACTTTCTGCTTCATTTACACACAATTGCAGGGTCTCAATTGTTTCTCTTACTTTGACAACAAAACATTCAAATATCGTTTATCAATATTGATCTCTTTTTAATTTTATATTTTTTTATGGTTTCTTATTATTATTATTATTATTATTATTATCAGTGTTGTTATTATTATTATTATTGTTATTATTATTATGTTTTTATATTTTTATTTTTTATTACAAATGTAATAGGCCCCTGTCTCATCAACAGAACATATTATATAAATGGGTCAATACATCTGATATTATATTCAGATTCACCCCCTGTAACTTTCCACTGTCTATGAGTAAGACATGAGTTGGACACGTGAGCGGGCAACCCTCCCAAGAGGGCGAGACCCATAGCTCAGCATTTCTGTAAACCCGCACAGCGAGGTCCTCACAGTCAGTCGCTCACATCAACTTATATCGTAAGGACGTGACCTAACGTTTATAATACATAAACGCAGTCCCTTTCTCATTCACTCCTAGACAGTGAGACTTACGGTCGATCTACACTCAGGAATTATATATACAACCTTTTATAATAAAACAAAGGAACTACCCAAATAATAAATATATGTGAACGGCCTGGTTAATTGCACAAGCAGCCGATTCATATAGGTGGCAAGAGGTCTGTAAGGATTCTCGAAACTGGTAGTCGTATCATCGGTCTGTGTTTTGTGATAAACAGAAAACACACAGCAGTGACGCGTTACATAATCCGAGTGTTTAAAAGTATATCCCGTATTGAGACGATATTTAGTGAGTGCTCCTTATATCTGTCACATACAAACACCTGCATAATTCGTAATATACATATATTACAGCCTGTTGGTACCTATGCACACTAAGCCGGTTGAAGTAGACCCCACTCAGCATTTTCTAGTTACAGTGTTGCAGTGTTGAAGAAAGGTTTCATAACCTGGACTAACAATTGGTATTTCACTTGCAGTTGAACAGTTTTGTTGTGTCGTCAGCGTTAATTACGAAGTTGCTGTGTCATCATACAAGATCTCCATATATACGTAGACTGTGAAGACTTGGCACCCTGCAGTTTCGCTAGCGACCCAGCAACGTCCAGAGTGATAACCAATCATCAGCAGTTTCTGATCGCCTGTGGAGAAACTCCCCTAGTTGCAGTGGATTCGTCTCTCGCCAAGGTAGAAGCGTCTCATCGTTGCCAAGGAAACCAGGAGCAGCGCGCTCAACACTAGGAAGAGGCCCCGCCCACACTCCACCCACTAGACTCAGAACTCTTGAAGGATCACAGCTTCTATACAGACGTAATACCCTGTATAAATAGGTATTTAAATTACATAATTCTACACACATGAACACGTTCGAGAGATATCTTCACACTTATAGGTTCGTCGGATAGGATTATTTCAATGATAAAGTGTCGAATGTACGATTAATGTATTGAAATCCTATAATTTACAGTGGTTTATAAGTGTCTGTCTTCTTATTGATAGTTTAATAATTAACTACAATTCATATTCATTTGTCTTGTAAATGAGAGGCAAGTGACCTGCTGACTGTTAAGTATTCATTGACCCAAGGGGGACTAATAGATAATTTCTAAGTTTCCCATGTCTAATGTGGATGAAATTGAACGCCTAGCGCAACTGTATGCTTATAACCAACTCGTCGATGATCATGCCCAGACTGACATAGATTTTGAGTCGGGAGCACAGTTAAATGAGTCGCTAGGAAGTTGTGAGAAAGTTATAGACGAATCATTTGACGACTTAAACCGTCGTACCCTACGGTCTGGTAATCACTATAGTACCTCACCTAAGTATACAAAAGCAGTTACCCCTGTTACAGGTGATAGTGTGTCTGTTGCTAAATCGGTAACAACCTTATTAACCCAGCCTTCTGTTAAGAGTAAGAATATTAACTTGCTTAATATTAACACTACAATGGCGTCCTCTAACCCTCACACCAGTACTACTACCACACCTAAATCTGATAATGTTATTAATATCATGCAGCGCGGTGATTATGTTCGAAATTTCACTGGACAAGATGATTATAGGGTCGCACATTTTATTCGTGCATGTGAAGAAAGCATGGGCACTAGTCACATAACGACTGACGAAGAAAAAAAAGCATATGTACGTTCCCATATAACGCAGGGTTCCTATGCCGGCAGTCGTTTGAATGTGTTTGGTTTGCAAAGCCCTGACTATGAAAAGCTTAAGCGAACGTTAATTGGGATTTTTGGGGGTAGGTCACAGCTGGGCCAGCTGCAATGGCTATTCAGATGGTTGGATCGCTGTACTCCAGGCATAAGCAATGAATCGCTTGTCGACGCTGTCGACATTGCAGGCGAGGTTCGCCAGGATATGCAAGCGACCTTCCGGTCCTCAGACTGGTACAACGCGCATGGTGATATGCCAGCGGACAATGTGGAAACATTGATAGAACTAATAAGTTTTCTTCTTTCCGTCCGTCGTCCCTTATATAGCCGGGCACAGGAAGTACAGTATGAACCACCCCTAGAGATGGTGGAATACGCAAACAAGCTGTCCCCAGGCTACTGGTCCCTTACTGGCGCAGCCCTCAGTGCCGTCACCACAACCCCAGCTGCCTCAGATGGCGCAGATGCCTCACTCCCAGACTCCGTATGCGACACATTTAGCTCCGATTGGTCCTCCCCGCCTGACATATAAACAGAAAACATCGTTACGATGCGCACATTGTAATAAACGTGGCCACGTAATGGAAGATTGTTTTCAGCTCCGAGGTAATAGTGCAATTTTTTAGGCCACACCCGGTGCAAAGCCATTCTCAAGGTCAAGCAGTGAGGGAGCCAAACCAGCACCTCCTCTTACCCAGAAAGCGCGCAAATGGTGCGCTCTTCACAAATTGACATCTCATAGTTCACATGAGTGCGATGTGCTAATAAAGGCTAGGGGAGTGGATCTTAGTGAAACTGAGGTGTCGTATAGGCGCAAGCAGAAACGTCCCCAGGACAAGTCATCCGGGGAAGGCCAGCGCACACCACAACAAAGAGAGGGATAGATAGGGTAATCCCCACCCCTCCTCACAGCACTTCTATAGCGGCCTCGTTAGTAGCGGCGCTTAGCAAAGTGGAAGTGTTGTCAGTGCCGGTGAGAGTGGATAATACCAGATTGGCTCTTGATATAGACACAGGTGCTTGCGCTAATGTATTGGCCTTGACATCATATCACGAGTTACAACGTAAATTCCCTCACCGCAACTTCAAATGGAGGCCTAGTAATGCTGAGCTCGAAGGAGTTTCAGGTACTCAGCTGAGCATCAAAGGAATGGTGACGTTACCACTCAGATTCTCAAGACGTGGTTCTCCCTTCTACGCGGACTTCTATATAGTCCAGCAGTTTAATTTGCCAGCCGACGGGTTACTTGGTCTACCAACTCTTCGAAAGAACATGATAGATGTTATTACGAGTTGGGGATTTAGAATATAGTTATACGTCTACCCAGATCCCAACAAGCAACAACAAAAAAAAACAAAGACAATCGGACTATAAAAGGGTAGACAAAGGATGAGAGCTTTCGTTGCGTATAATAAAGTACCATGAATTCCTTAACAAAATAATCAGCTTCCTATAAATTACCCTTAACCATACTTAACCTTAACATTAACAGTATATACATATTAATAACACATAAAACAATAGTGAAGCAAGGTGGAGGTGGGAGAGGCAATACAAGATTACAAATACTTAAGTGAGGAGCTGAGATGGCTGACGAGTAAGGCTGAGTATTGTAGAAGACGATAGGTAATCACTGTGCCGTAGGTTCCAGGATAGGTGATCCTGTGGTCACTTCCCAGAGTGAACTGCTCTCTCCTCGAATTCGAGCTGACAAAGAAGACTTGGAGGAAGTGACGCAATAACAAGGATATGGAGAAGGGAAACCCGGGAGTGGTAACTAAGACGAGCCATACTCGTGTCTCGTCCCTAGATGGCGTTGCTCGTGGTGCTGGGTAGGTAGATCAAGACAATAGATGGTGTGGTTCGTTAGTGCTGGGTAGGTAGATCAAGACAATAGATGGTGTGGTTCGTAGTGCTGGATGGAGGGGTTCGTAACAATGTTCGTAATAATAGTGTTACGTTTAAAGGTGTTTCCTACACAGCAATGAGTCATTCTGAACCTATGCTCACCGCTAGGACGAAAGTGTTGTCTACCAATCCTATTAAGAGGAAGGCGGATCATGCGTCGGGGATCCCTCTTGACCTCAACCACACACTTTCATAGCGTGATTACAGCAGCAAGAGTTGGACGATCGTACCAGCAGTGTTGAAGAGTACTTCCATTACCAAAATGAGGAAATCACCAAAGAAACTGTTGAACTACTCAACGTGTACACGGGCACAGTTGTTGTGTGTCTCCCTGAAACATGCAAGGTAAAAGGGCTATCATGTGAATCTACCCTGAGCACTATACGCCCTGGTGGTTTGACCCACGTACTGATTCTAAATCGAACAGGCGTTCAACGAATCTTAAGGAAAGGATGTTATGTGTGTGATTTTCTAGTATATCACAACAACGTCGAAGTGCAGCTTACTAAATTCCCAATTCGAGGTATTGTTGCGAAATGCCAACAGATTCGACTGGCCAGGATAGATCAAATAGCACCACAGGGCAAGACACGCCTTTTAGAGCTGCTTGCCGACTATAGACATATAGTAGCCTTGCCAGGGGAAACGCTAGGTCAGACAGATTTAACATCCCATCATATAGCGTTAAAGGAGGGAACCAACCCTATTTACGTACCAGCTTATGGACTACCTCATAGCCAGTGCGCTGTAGTGCAAGATATGGTACAGGGTATGTTAGATGAGAATGTTATTAGACACTCATTATCCCCCTTTAATAGCCCATTATTCCTCGTCCCGAAAAAGGATGGTGGATGGCGCCCTGTCATAGATTTCAGGCGCGTCAATGATCAAACGATCCCTGATAGGTACCCTATGCCTATCTTGACCGACATATTGCAATCCTTAGGCAAGGATAATGCGGTATTTAGCAACTTAGATTTACTTAGAGGGTATTGGCAAATACCACTGGATGAGAAATCACGAGAAATCACGGCATTTAGCACGCCTCTAGGCCACTTTGAGTTTCTACGAATGCCATTTGGTCTCAGAAATGCCCCACTAACATTTCAAAGAATGATCAACACCCTGTTTGCCGGACTAATTGGTAACACAGTGTGCTCGTATTTGGATGATCTAATAGTAGCCAGTAAGGACGTCGATTCCCATCTGATTAAACTGCGTGAACTTTTGGCCAAACTTTCCACAGCAGGCCTCAAAATAAAACTCTCGAAGTGCAAGTTTTTAAAATCCAGAATCGATTTCCTTGGTCATGTAGTTGACGGTGAGGACATACACACAGTTAATGATAAAGTCAAAGCTGTATCTCAGTTCCCGCGTCCTACCTCAAATGATCATGTGCGTAGCTTTCTCGGATTATCTGGTTATTAACGTTCCTTTATCAAGAACTATGCAACATTAGCATCGCCCCTAACGAGGTTGCTCAAAAAAGATGCAATGTTTATATGGGATGCTGAACACAAAGAAAGTTTTACGGCATTGAAGACAGCGCTAACCAATGCCCCGGTTCTAGCATTTCCAGACTACACTCAACCTTTCACTCTCTGTACTGACGCTTCCGGAATTGGAGTCGGAGCAGTGCTCATGCAAGGGGATACGCGTAGGAAGTTTAGAGTGATAGCATTTGCAAGTCGCAAACTAATCGATGCTGAAACACGTTATTCGGTGACGCATTTAGAAACGTTAGCCGTTGTGTGGGCACTTAAGAAGTTCAAAGACATTTTCTTTGGCTACAAGATAACTGTTTTCACTGATCATGCGGCAGTCACCGAACTGTTCCATGGGAGAAACTTATCAGGCAGATTAGCACGCTGGTATCTGACAATTCAAGAGTTTGACCCCGAATTTAGGTATTTACCTGGGAGGGCGAATGTTGTCGCCGAAGCTCTGTATCAACATTCACTCTTTCGCAACTAGAAGATGAGCAACGACGCGACCCATATTGGTCAGCTGTTATTTTTGCTCTCGAATCGGGTGAGGATGTTAAACTCCCCAAGTTATTTCTTCCCTTAAATCAGTTTGAATTACGACATAACATACTCAATAGGACGAGAAAATCTCCTGAGGGTAATGTGTCTCAAATAGTCGTACCTGACACGTTGCGCAAAGCAGTAATGACACTGTTCCACGATGTCCCACAGGCAGGTCACCAAGGTCGTGATAAATGCTTAGCGGATTTACGAAAGAAGTATTTCTGGAACACTATGAAGAAAGACATAGAATTACACATAGCTAATTGTTTGGTGTGTGCTCAACATAAAGGTTCAACAGGATCACCTACCCCGATTCTACAATATCCTATACCAGACCGTCCGTTTGACACAGTCGCTATTGACTTGTTACAACTCCCAATGAGTCATCAGGGATCAGGCTACGTCTTAGTGTGTGTGGATCATTTTTCAAGGTTCGTGGTCTTGGTCCCACTAAAAAGCAAAACGGCCGAAGCAGTAGCCTATGCATTAGTGATGACTCTTATATGTCCATATACTACGCCTAAAGTTCTGCTCTCTGACAATGGAACAGAGTTCAAGAATCAGCTATTAACGCATATATGTGCACAATATGGCATTAAACAAAATTTGTGACAGCTTATCATCCACAGGCTAATGGCCTTGTTGAAAGAACCAATCGTAAAATCCTAGAAATACTGCGTCCAATTGTCAGTGGTTTTCAATACGCATGGGAGGATTGGTTACCGCAGGTTGCAGCGTCTATAAATGGGTCAGTTAATAGCTCTACGGGCAAAACACCCTACTACATTGTCTATGGTACAGATAAACGTCTGCCTTACGACATCTTTACAGATGCGCCATACCCTGTTTATAATACGGGTGATTTCGCGGCAAAATAAATTCATGTCTTTACAGATATCCATAACCAAGTACGAGCACATTTAGTGGCGTCACGCGCCGAAATGATCATCAAACAACATAAACATGCTAAACCTGTCGCATTAAACGCTGGGGACGCTGTTATATTAAGAGAACTGAAAGGAACTCCAAACTTAAGGCAAAATTTTATGGTCCATTCCGCATAATCTCGAAAGAAGCAGGCAACAAATTCAAAATTTGGAAGCCTAATGCACAGATCGCAGATGTCGTGCACGCGGATCGTCTGAAGAAGACCCAGATAAATGTATTACCTCCAGTTGATGATGATGTGATTGATACATCCTTACAGACTGTCCAGAAGCAAAATGTCCCAAATGACTATTGTAAGAAACTACGTTCTGCGAGTAGACGTTAACTCGTTTGTAATTCCTTACAGAATGGCTTGGATCGTCAGTGTCTTGCTTCTTCTCTGTTGTGGCACCGTTGTGTTAACGGAAATGTCCACGTCAGTCCTCAAACCAGGTGCACTAGTGGCACCTCTCGGACGCGTTCTCATAGTTGAGGACGTGGTGAACATCAAGTATAAACTACAGCCACTACTCCAACTTCCGCGTCAGATGGAAAATGTCGACGGCCAACTACAATCATCATTGGACATCCTTCATGGTCTCAGCACAGCTTCGAAGAATTCGACAATAGTTTCACAAACTATAGACCTTCTACACTTTCGTCTCCAGAACCTTCGCGAGTTTCTCGTCGATGTTGGGAACAATCTACCTGCATCTGAAGCGGATCTTGCTCAAGAAGTGCATTCTCAGGCACGACGAAAAAGGGGTCTCTTTAATTTTGTGGGTCTCATCCAAAGCGCTTTGTTTGGCACGGCAACGGCCGATGATGTAGCTAAATTGGGGGAACGAATGAACGTTGTCGTTCAGGCTGTATCTCAACAGAATCGTGTTATTTCTCAAACCTCTCACGCGATTACTGCTCTAGAATCAAAGGTTAATGCAATCATAGTGGAGTCTAACCAAGTTTCGAGGATTGTTACTATGTTTCGGAAAGCAATCCCGACGTTTGAATGGCTCCTTTACTTCACAGAATATTTGCATGCTGCTGAAATTTCAGTTCATAAAATTGAAACCTCAAAAAATGAACTAATAGACAGCATTGTAGATGCCGGGATAGGACGTGTGGACGCGAAGCTTGTGCCTGTGCAGACGCTTCTTGAAGCTTTAAAAATAGCCAAGTTGCAGTGTCATTTTACTCCTATTTTCAATGACAATGAGGTTCACTATTATTACCCGCTGTTGGAGTCAACCCTCACGCACAATGCAATTCTGATCCACATTCCTATGCAACATGAGTTTAATGCATGGCATTTAGAACCCTTTCCCTGGTTTGTGAACGACACACTGTATGTCCTAGATAGGCCTAAGGAACTTTTCTTAGTAAATGAGGAGTATTCTTTGTTATCAATAGAGGATTCTGAGGTACTGTCACGGTGTAAGTCGTCTTATCTACACCTACACGTATGTCCAGCCTACATGTTTGCAGTTATTCCTGCTGCAGAGGGAATATGTGAATTGGCAGTCATACAACCAAATGTACGCACAGCGCTAGCGCAATGCAGTTATAGGCCAGTCAGTCTAAAGACTGTTCCACGCTCATCTTCACAATGTGCAGTATTTGTTCTTTCCAAATCTCACTACTGTAATTTTAAAATGCCAAAATGGTGTTAAGCAGCTAGTTGTGAAAGGGCATTACAAGGCTCCTGATTACTGTGAAATCACTTGTAGTACATTACGGACCTTGCCTACTCATCAACATTTTGCTTTTAATCGAAAACTCAAGTCTGCTTTAATTCCACTTCCTATAATGAATTTCACTATTAAGGATATTCAAATAGTATCAGAGAAATTAAAAGTTTCAGCTTTCTTGAACGAGACACATTTTGCTGATTTGAAAAATAACTTGCCATTTTACCTATCACGGGAATTTGCACTACCAAGTCTTACAATTCCCTCTATTTTGTTAATTCTGGCAATTATGTTCCTGTTCTGTTATTACAGGGCAGTATCATCCAAATTCAACATTGTTCATAACATACTAACCCGTACGACACTAAAGTCTAGGTCCCCTGTAGTAGCTAATACCCTTACAGTAGTAGAATCCCCAGCTTAGTGTCTACATATCTGTTTATAACATGGTTAGGGTTGTCTAGGATGTACTGTACTCTGTGAGTTATTTAGGCCTCACGGAGCTCGGCTGGTAGGTGACCAAGCGATGTAATCGGCCCCTGTCTCATCAACAGAACATGTTATATAAATGGGTTAATACATCTGATATTATATTCACATTCACCACCCTGTAACTTTCCACTGTCTATGAGTAAGACATGAGTTGGACACGTGAGCGGGCAACTCTCCCAAGAGGGCGAGACCCATAGCTCAGCATTTCTGTAAACCTGCACAGCGAGGTCCTCATAGTCAGTCGCTCACATCAACTTATGTCGTAAGGACGTGACCTAACGTTTATAATACATAAACGCAGTCCCTTTCTCATTCACTCCTAGACAGTGAATTATAATAAAACAAAGGAACTACCATTTGGGTTTCGTTACTTAAAACCCAAATATGAATATATGTGAACGGCCTGGTTAATTGCACAAGCAGCCGATTCACAAAATTTATTTACTATGAACTAATTATTTGTATTATTATCATCAGTGTTGTTGTTATTATTATTATCATTGTTATTATTAAGTTATTTCATTTTTTATTATAAATTTCACTTACTATGAACTAATTATTATTATGATTGTTATTATTATTATTACATTTTCGCCCCCCGGGCCCCGATGTGGGTCAGTGACCTGTTCGCCCGGGTAGGCTGATCCCCGTAAAAAAAACAAATAAAATAGTATGCAAGTAGCCATTGCACCCCCCCCCCCCCTTTGGTGGTAAACTTAAAAAAACGTAGACTCACATATAAGCAAGCACATGAAAACCAGTTGAGAGACTTCATCTACGAATGATACAAAGATTACAATCCCGACATTTACCAAAGTCTCCATGAGTCATACATTCTTTACCAACAATAATTTTACTAAAATGAGGTGGAAATGTGGTCAGTATAATAGGAACAGCTTACAGCAATGTTATGATGATCCTAGACTGAAATAATTTTAGTTTACACCCAGGCAGACTGGTGAGGGCAACAAACACTTCAGAGCACAATATGAGTCATGCCGGAGAACAACTACCCAATTTTATACTAACAGTATTGTTGAACTAATAGCAAAGCCAGGACAGCCTGATGCCTTTCGCCCCATATATATATATATATATATATATATATATATATATATATATATATATATATATATATATATATATATATATATATATATATATATATATATATATATATATATATATATTGACACGAGTCAATCCATTGTTTATTAAGATGAGAGGTATCAAGATCAATGACTTACAAGATATTGTAACCGCTAGACTAAGGTTATGTATAAGTACCTCTGACAGTATGTCCTGTAGGCACATGTGAAAAAAACATAAACGTAAAGTGTGTGGCCAGACATATGGCCACACACTTAAACACTACATCTTAGACTGTGAAAAAAATATAGAACCTTTAAGGAATAGATCCAATCACACTGTACTGTATATGGAATGGCACAGCACACTATTTCTGATGGCAAGATAATTGATATACTAAAGCTGTATCCACACTTCACCTCTAGTACCCTTGCAAACTCCTACGCACCGAACTAAACAAACACTGTACTGGAAATACTCTGTAACACTCAATGTCACAATATTCTAACCACTGTGGTGTAATAATCCCTTTGAGGCCTCTACTCTATAATCTTTGTTGCGCTGCCTCTCTCAGGGTGAGTTGGGGTGCACAATAAACTAGCTGCTCTCTGCGGGAAAAATTCAATTCCCGCATTCCCCCACGAATACATTCCTACACCCCACTATCCCCCAAAGAGCACCCCCCCCCCCCCCACACACACTCTCTCCAACTCCCATTACATACATTCCTACACTCAAACTCCCACACTAGCCCACACTCACCAACACTCCAACACCCACCACACTCCCCCACTCCCCACTCCCACACTCATCCACACTTTCCCATTCCCCTAATGTCACACTCCTCCACAAACACACTCCTACACTCCTACACTTCCACATATCAGTTGGCGCCTGGCATAAGGCATCATTACTTCCCCTGTCCTCTTTTGCCAGTGCCAACAGCCTCTTAGCCCTCTCAGTGCCACTCCAGTTAACAACCCGCTCATTATCTGGCACTGACAACACGGCTGGCACTAACCTGTGTCATAAGGAGACAAGGGGGAAGAAGAATAAGAGACTGAGGAGGAGGAGATGGAAGAGGAAGAGGTGAAGGGAAATTGAGATAACAGAGGGAATAAATGAGAAGCATGAGAATACAATAATTAGTAAACTCGTGGAAATATAAAAATGTAGTGTTAGCGGAGAGAGAGAGAGAGAGAGAGAGAGAGAGAGAGAGAGAGAGAGAGAGAGAGAGAGAGAGACAGACATTCTTGACCACCGAACGGTCAAGACCTATCTGGAGCTGCTCTGACAGGTGCCAGACCAACTCTTGGTCCCTAACCCAACTCCTTCCCCTGAATCCCTCCTCCCTACTGGAAAATCAGAAAGTTCTCGCCAAAAATTACAATTTCATTTCGGAAACGAGTAGAGCCAGTGTTGAACAGTATTGAGCAATGATGAACAGTGAAAACAACGTAACAGTAACAGTTGAGAGTCGTACTCAAGTTAACCTTCACATAATGAGGTCTCAGGTATCCAGTGATATCTGCCCGTGAGACCCAACAAGCAGCATGTGTTAGTCCGTCTACAATAGGGTGGTCTGGGACCGCACCTGACTGTACACCACCTCAGTGAGTGTGAAGACTTATAACACTACGTGTTTGCTGTTCAACTTCTCAGAGCACGCTACATACATGACCTCCACTGTAAACATTAACTGGTATGTTCATTGTATGTTCCTTTACATTTCTCTAATCAAAGTTTTGTTACCCCCCCCCCCCCCACATGTCAAAGTATGTAATAAGTCATTATGTTCAATGTATATTATATATTTTCAACGTTTGAGCTGCTGAACTTTTTCAATAAACAGGCAATTATTACTATTATTATTATAATTATTATTATTATTATTATTATTATTATTATTATTATTATTTTTATTATCATTATTATTATTATTAATAATATAAATATTATTAATATTTAGAAACAAACAAACAGAGAGAAATACAAGGAGAGAGACAGAGAGATACAAGTGGTAGAAGAGAGAGAGAGAGAGAGAGAGAGAGAGAGAGAGAGAGAGAGAGAGAGAGAGAGAGACACAAAGTAAATCCATTAACTGGACACAATAAGACATAGGATACAGAGGAACTTCAATGACATTTTTAGCCCCTGAGGACGGTGACTTAACCCGTTGAGTATATTGACTTAACCCTTTGAGTACGATGGCTTAGCCTCTTGAGTACGATGACTTAACCCCTTGAGTACGATGACTTAATCCATTGAGTATGGTGACTTAACCCCTTGACTACGATGACTTAACCCCTTGAGTACGATGACTTAACTCCTTGAGTACGATGACTTAATCCATTGAGTATGGTGACTTAACCCCTTAAGTATGGTGACTTAACCCCTTGAGTACGATGACAAACCCTTGAGTACAATGACTTAATCCATTGAGTATGGTAACTTAACCCCATAAATACGGTGACTTAACCCCTTGAGTACGATGAATTAATCCATTGATTATGGTGACTTAACCCCTTAAGTATGGTGACTTAGCCCCTTGAGTACGACGAATTAACCCCTTGAGTACGATGACTAAATCCATTGAGTATGGTGACTTAACCCCTTAAGTACGGTGACTTAACTCCCTTGAGTACGATGACTTAAACCCTTGAGTACGATGACTGAACCCAATGAAGACGATGACTTAAGTATTAATAATGTAGGGTTGTCATCATATTCAATATGATTAAATAATCGTACTCATTGGGTTAAATATTTGTACTCAAATGGTTAATTGATTGTAGGCAAGGTGCTAAGTAGTCGTCATCGTGGCCTTAAATAACCGTAATAAAGGATTTAATTAATCATACTCAAAGGATTAAGTCACTGTATTCAAGGCTTAATTAATCGTACTCAATGAGTTAGCGAATTGTACCCAAGATATCAAGTCATTGTACTCAAAACGTTAAGTCATCGTACTCAAAGGATTGTCATTATTTTAAAAGGATTAAGTCATCATAGTTAATAGTTTAAGTCATCGTACTCAATGGCTTAGGTCATCGTACTCAATGGTTTAGGTAATCGTACTCAATGGTTTAAGTTGTCGTACTCAAGAGTTTAATGATCATACTGGAGGCGTTAAGAGAATCCTATAACGAAGGAGGACGAGAGAGAAGGAATAAACTCATAGAAAGCAAAACACCCAATAAGAATACAGTGAAGCAGGAACTAAGAGAAGGGGAAAACGAAAGGGGAGAAGGATAACGTGGAATAAATGATGCTGGGTGGAGAAGAAAGGGGAATTACTCTGTCTATTCCTTTGAGAAGGGGAGAAGGAGAACGAGAGAGAGAGAGAGAGAGAGAGAGAGAGAGAGAGAGAGAGAGAGAGAGAGAGAGAGAGAGAGAGGGTGAAGAGCATAGATGTGGAAGACTGTATGAGAAATAAGGAAATGAGTAAAAAAAAATAAGAGGGAGATAGGTAGCAAGGGAGAAGAATACCAAAGCATGATTCGTAAGATGTAGAAGAAGGGGAAAGGGAGAGAGACAGAGGGAGAAAGTACAAACGGAGAAGATATAAGAAGAATTAACGGGCATAAAGAAGATATAAAGGGAGGAGAGAAACATTTTTGAAGAGGGAGAGGGACGATAAGACGATTGGATATGTAGAAAGACTTAAGGGGAGGAAGAATAGGAGAGGAAATGAGGAAAGAAGCACAAATGTGAAATACTTTAGACGAAGAGGAAGTAAGGAGAAGAACGACGAAATAAATAAAGTTAGGGAAAACAAGAAGGAGAGAAGAGGGTGGAAGCATAATCGAATGAAAGAAGTAAGAACAAAGAGAGAAAGAGAGAGAGAGAGATAGAAGCGAGCGACGAATCTAGACCAATAGCTGCAGTGTATGACGAAAGGGGAATACAAAAATAAAGAAAGATGTATGGGCAAGTGACTAATACTAACCATCAGACGTGACAGGAGTGCTTATGCCAGTATTATACACACTAGACCAACCAGCGTGAAACAAGCTACGTGCGGTGAACTTATACTGGGGGATGGCAGAGCTTGGCCAAGAGCGAAGTGAAGGGAATTAAGAGAGAGAGAGAGAGAGAGAGAGAGAGAGAGAGAGAGAGAGAGAGAGAGGATTTATCATGTACACTATCGAGGTAAACTATTCCTTCTCAACTCTTTCTCATTATATTTAAGAAATACTGTATATGGGAATTTATTATATACATAGAGAAATACTGTACCCCCTCTGTCTCCCATTTCTCCAAGTACCTTAGAAGAGGCCATAGAGTGACATTCCCATCAGAGAAAATTACAAAAAAATAATAATAATAATAATAATAAATGATGAAGAAAAAACTCCCAACAAAGACAATTTTCTTTCTTCCCTTGTGCTGGTAGTACAGGAGATCCCAGACCAAATAGAAACTCACCTCCCTGACAAGTTGCTGGCTTGGTGCTGTCACCATCTGGAATATTGGGCTTCGGGGTAAGAGAGTGATGGGCCTTGTATCTTATATAGGGAGGAAAAGACGGTAGATGTTGGTGTTATGTATTGTTGGTTTGGCGAGATGTTGGGGGTGTTGATCGAGAGTGATGAGCCTTGTATCTTTTAAGGGATGGGATCGACGTCGTGTTTTGTGTTTAGTATTGTGGGGAGCTGGAGTGAATACATACATACATCTGCTTCGGGAAAAAGAGGTTTTTTTTTCTACAAGTTATCGTTTTGTGGCTGTGGATGTGGATGAGAACACGAAAGAGTTGGTGTTTCGTGATCTTGTCTACTGAGGCGCTGGAGTTGATCACATACATAAACACAAGAAGGTACTAAAAATATGTTGGTGACTAAGAATAATAATAATAATAATAATAATAAGTCTAATTTAGCTTCGATTTTGATGACATTGGTGGAACAGCCTCAATAAACCAAAATTAAAAAAAGAAAAAAAAATGAATACCAAACACGAACCTCCAACACACGAATGGTTTCCTTCCATCATCAGACCACAGCGGCACTCTCTCAAAACACGAATTCTAACTGTCAATATCTCCCACTGGGTTGGTAATGGCACTCGAATTTGTCAATGGCATCATATATCAGCCCTACTAACGAGTCAGAGAGTTGCAATACCCTGGAGAGTTGTAAACCATGAGCGAGTTTTGTATTACTCTATTCGTCCCCAACTTGCTAGTTATGGTAATATTCCTCATTTTGTCAATGGATATTTCCTCCCTAATAGACTTGTTTGGGTTATATGTGTCATTAGGGTGGTGTTCTATCCTGGCAGTTTGTTGGGTAGTTGTTTGTTGTTATCATAGTGAGATGAGATTTGCTATAAGGGTTCGCTTCAGGTTTTCAAAGTTGGCACGGCATTGTGTGTGTGTGTGTGTGTGTAATACTACTACTACTACTAATACTAATAATAATGATACTACTAATAATAAGACTTAGTGGTTTATTGAAATAATATAGCAGCCAAAAGGCTGAAAATATGCAATAAACATGATGAACGTTACAAATGGTGAAATTGGGGAGCGGGTCACTTGATTCACAAAAGCTTTCAGAACGAAATGATAAGAAACATGGAGTGAACATATAGATCAACTACGGATCTGATACTGTGGGAGCTGGTCTTGTAAAGTCTTGTATCTTGATAGTGGTAACAACAGAGTTCTTCCCACGGTTTGCATGACCTTCATACCTAGGTGTTAAGGGCAGGCCTGGCAGCTCCCTCTCTCTGGCTGGTCATAGTCTGCTTATGTTTAACACATCCACCAAGTGGTCGTTCAGCTCACATGGGGTGTTGGAGAATTGAATTGAATTGAAACATTTATTTAGCCAGAAAAATACAGATACAGAGCGGATAATAATAACAATATTAACATGGCTGAGCCAGTTGAGAACCTGAGCTCTCTTTGAGGCACCTGATACATATTATACATTTATCTCAAGGAAGTATTATTTAACATTTAGTATCATCTGGAATAGTACAATAGCATGGTGGTAATAAGAACATCTCATAATGTTACCACGGTTATCACTTCAATATATATATATATATATATATATATATATATATATATATATATATATATATATATATATATATATATATATATATATATATATATATGCTGATAACCACCAGGAAAGAAGAAAACACTTCGTGTTTTCTTCTTTCCTGGTGGTTATCAGCATATACCTAGATCACGCGCACCTACAGTGATTTACTTGCATATATATATATATATATATATATATATATATATATATATATATATATATATATACAGTATATCTTGATAAAATCACACGAGAAAATGGAAACAACGGAGCACCTTAGCTTTCGTCTTTATTCAAGACATCTTCAGAGGCAACTGGACTACATGGACAGAGAGAGGCTTAAATATACAGGGTGACCTTAAACACATAAGGTCAGGTCATAATGATGTCATCCACTAATCCCCACACCAACACACACGTAGAGCATGGGTAATTGTCTTTCTGCTCCTCTAGCCTGTATTTATATGGAGTTTTTTGAGTCTAGATTACTACCCAATATAGTGGACTTTATTCCTCCATGGTATGGATATGTAGATGATGTTCTTTGTCTTTGGCCTAGAAACAGTGACCCACTGGAATTTTTAGACAAGCTTAATGATATTGTCCCAAGTATCACATTCAAAATTGAAAGAGAAATAAATGGATCCCTTCCATTCCTTGATATGCTTATCATGAGAAATGGCCAAAACTATAAATTTAAGGTATATAGAAAGCCCACACAGGTAGACAGTTTCATTCACTTTTTATCGAATCACCTTGAGTCTACCAAAATGTCAGTTTTTTCTGCTATGTTCTTAAGATGTCTGCGTATTTGTGACTCTGAATTTATTGACGATGAATTGAAACACATTCGTTCCATTGCACAGAAACTCGGGTACCCTTCTGTATTTGTTGATCGTTGTTTTAAAAGGGCTAAAAAATCCTTTCATTCCTCTCAAACCAGACAAGTTCCTACACTTAAGAATATTTTGACTCTGCCCTATCGTAATGAATTTGTCCCGTTAGTTCGGTCCCTCAAGCTTCTAAATATTAATGTTGTTTTCAAGTATGACTCTACTATTACCAATATGTTAATAAGGAATAGCCCAAGTTTGAATGTAAATGGAAGTGTTTATTGTATTCCATGTAGCAAATGTAATTGTAATTATGTAGGACAAACAGGAAAAACACTGCAGCTCAGAATCAAACAACATAAGTATATTATCAGAATAGCATCTCTAAGCAGTGCCTTGTTCGTTCATGTTAGGAATAATAATCACCCCATTGCTTGGGAAAAAAGCTTAGAAGTATTTAAATCATCTTGTGTCACAGAAAGACTTCTGGTTGAAGCTAGTTTGATTAAGGAATTAAAATCAATAAACCTTAGTGATGGTCAGTTCAAAACTGATAATATGTTACATAAATTTATTTGTCAGTGGCCCAAGGTTAAAAATGCTTTGAAAACCTTTGATCTAGATGTATGATAGTTATTTTGTGGGTCCCTTGTTTTTGACCTGACCTGACTAGTCACGTCACCCCCCTTCTCTTAAGCATGAGTTGTGGCATTTAAAAACTCATGCACTGTTAAACAAATGATAATCAAGAACTCCCCCAACAACACAATTGGTTGCATTTATAAAGTTCCTTGCAAGGAATGTAATATGTTTTACTTAGGCCAGACAGGTAAAGATCTTGCAACTAGAATTAAACAACACAAATACAGTGTTAGGACAGGCCAGGAATCCAATGCTCTGTTTGTTCATTTGAGGGATAACAAGCATTGCATTGACTGGGATAATGCCTCCTCAATATTACCATGTAATTCAATTGATAGTAGGAACATCATAGAATCTAGCCTTATTAAACATACCGAAACATTCAACATGAATTTGAGTAACGGCATGTACAAGCTGGACAATTTTGTAATTTAGAAGATTTGTGATCAGGTGAGAAGGCCGGGTCACTTGACCATCTGACCTGACCACCAACCGTTGTGTGCTATTTAAAGATTAGTAGGGTCATTACCTAATACCTGACCATTGTGGACCTGGTCTCACCCTCCTCTGTATATATACACCTTGGTTTGTATTTCTCTCTCTAGTCTGTACTCACCCCTGAAGATGTGAATTACACGAAAGCGCTTGGGAACTTCGTGTTTTCTTCTTTCCTTGTGGTTATCAGCATATATATATATATAAATTACAGTGGAATTGAAAAACATAAGTATAATGGGGGAGCAGTACAACCTGGGTTGTACAGTAATAAGGTTGAACAAGAGGACAGAGCTATTAGAACATAAGAAAGTGGGATACTGCTGGAGGCCGACTGGCCCATACAGGGCAGATCCCTTTCACGCCCATCCCAGCACTTCCATGTGCCGATCCAACTTCGTCTTGAAGCTCCCTAGCGTCCCCGATCCTACTATAGCACTCGGTAGCCTATTCCACATATCCACAACTCTATTACCAAACCAGTGCTTGCCTATATCCTTTCTGAATCGGAATTTATCTAATTTAAAGCCATTTCTTCTAGTTATTTCGTTATTACTGAGCTTCAGAACATCTTCCATTTTACCCTTGTTAATCCCACTTACCCACTTGAACACCTCTATCATATCTCCCCTAACTCTACGCCTCTCTAATGAATGCAAGCCTAAGCTTTTCAGTCTTTCTTCATATGGAAGGTTTCTAATATTATGGATCACTTTTGTCATTCTTCTTTGTACTCTCTCCAAAGAATCTATGTCCATTCTATAATAAGGACACCAGAATTGAACCGCATAATCCATGTGTGGCCTCACTAATGCTAGGTAAAGTTTCAAGATAACGTCAGCAGTTCTGTTACTCACACTCCTAGATATGAACCCAAGAATCCTGTTTGCCTTGTTGCGAACGCTAATACATTGTTTTCTAGGTTTCAAGTCGTTGCTAACAAATACACCTAGATCTTTTTCACAATCTGAGTTTTCTATTTCCGTGTTACCTAGTTTATACTTAACGTTTGTATTCGTCTTCCCTATCTGTAGTACCTTGCATTTATCAGTATTAAAATTCATTTGCCAGTCTACTGACCACTCATGTAAGGTATCTAGATCTCTTTGAAGGTGTTCAAAGTCACTGTCTGAATTTATCACTCTCCCCATTTTGGTATCATCTGCAAATTTACTAATCCTACTAGTTATACCTAAATCAAGATCATTAATGAATATAACAAACAGCAGAGGGCCTAATACAGATCCCTGGGGAACTCCGCTTTTGACCGCACCCCAGTCTGACTTAAATCCATTTATGCTGACTCTTTGTTTCCTATCAGTTAACCATGACCTAATCCATTTTAATAATGATCCACCTATTCCATGTGCTTCTTCTACCTTCCTTATCAATCTCTCATGAGGGACTCTATCGAATGCTTTACTGAAATCTAAATAAATTATATCATATGTGTATGCATATTATGTATGCTGGATTATATATCATGTATGTATATTATGTATGTGCTCCATTTATGTATTATTTATTCAGCCTAGCTAGCAGCGTGTGGCAATGTTATTACCATATCCCACACGCTTAATTAATGTGCCTGGCGACGTATGGAAGCTGCTAATGTATCACTTGCCATACGTCGCCTATAGCAGTTGACCGGGAGCCTAGTCAAGAGAGAGTGCTGCTCTCCTTTGTGTACATACTCTTATCCAGTAAACCGAACCTACAAAACTATACAGGTGTTTGTGTTCTCTCCTGTATATAGAACTTATTATTCAGAACCTAACATGGCGCAGTGATCCGATCTTACTGGATAATTACGAGTGATAGTGCAAAGTTTGTGGGGAAGCCGGCGTACGGACTCCTCTCTCGCTTGGGTCAACTCCCGCACGCGTCACCTCGCCTCGAAGAATTTCAGCAACTTTGAGCAGTGACAGTGATTTTCTGTGAAGTGTTTAGTGCATTGTGTGTTCGTGCCATTCATGTGTGACCTTGTTCTAAAGGATTCCCAAGGTATACGGCACGTTCTGGGCATTTGTAAGGAGTAAAGTTCAGTGCACCCGTCTCTGACCGCGTCCTGAGGGTAACTAGACTGACTGGGAGTCGCCGCGCCTCTCCCTCCACCCCCCTCACAGCGCCGCCTCCACCCCCCCCTCACAGCTGGGGCGAGACGCTCTACCCGCCCAGGACACACACTCACTCGCACACGTACATGTACTGTACTAACACTCGCTGACCGCGCGGCTTCCTTATATATATTTTATATATATAACCTACTTATCTGTGTATTTAATTAATTTTTTGTCTGAAATCTTGTTGATACGACGGGCTGACCGGTCAACACTGATTTAAGACATAGTACACAGAGGAAGTAGTTATGTCTCACGCCTTACGTAGCCGTGGACCCAGCGTCTGGATGACTCAGGCGGGTGATAGCCCCGCAGAGATTGATGACAAGGCCGGCCACGACGCTCCAGCCCCCACATCGCGCAGTCCCTCACCTCAATATTCAGCGTTGTCTCCAGAGATAATTGCTTTACTGAAGTTTATGAGAGATGAGAAACGCGAGGATGAAGCCCACAGACGTTTGGCGGATGAGCACAGAAGGCAAGCAGAGGCAGAACGAGACAACCAACGGAGATTGGAAGACAGTGAACGGTTTGAAGCCTTGATATCTCGCCTCACTGTTAACCAAGCCCCTGGCTCTAACACTGCCTCGGTACTGACTGGTTCAGATACCTCATCCATGCTTCCTTCACACCCCCCAGCCCCACCTAAAGCAGCAGCTCAAACGCCGCCCATCTTGAAGCCTGATGAGACTTTCCAGACTTTTCGTGAATGGCGGCGACGGTGGACTGACTACTCTACAATGGTGGATCTCCAGAGTTTGTCACAGCCTAAACAACTCATCCAGCTGCGCATGTGCCTGTCCTTGGAAATTCAGCGTGTCTTGGAACATACGTTGCAGGTACCCCCAACCTCTTTGCTGTCTGTAGAGGAGGTACTGGACGTTCTACAACGGCACATCAAAGGACAGCAGAATGAAGCTCTGCGCAGGAGGGAATTGTTTAGCTGCAGACAGATGGAGGGTGAGTCTTTTGATGCCTTTTACGTGCGTCTTAAGAGAGCCTCGGAAGAGGTAGATATATGTCCAGGCCACCACCAGCAGTGCGAGGAGACCCAGTTGAGGCAGGTGATCCTGATGGGTGTTAAGGACGAGGAACTTGTCCAACGCCTCACCTCCCTCGACTCTTCCTCTTCTCTTAAGGATGTGTTGACGATATGTCGCTCCTATGAGGCTGCCAGGTGTGCCACCTCTGCCATCCGTGCTCCCCCTACAGCTGTACGCGCTGTGTCCCAGTACAAGAAGGACAAGAAGTCCGTTCCTACGCCTTCGCCCACCACGTCCACGCCCGGTTTATTTTGCAACAACTGTGGTAAGCAGCACGGAACACAGGTGTGTCCAGCTGCTCAGTCTACCTGCAACAGTTGTGACCGTAAGGGCCACTGGTCACTCACAGTACGGTGCCCAGCCAAACGCGTCCAGTGCAATGTGTGTGGTCGTCTGGGCCACTATGACAAGTGTTGCCCTTCCAACATACCCAAGGGACCGCGTCGGCGGAAGCTTCAGCCCCCCTCCACCAGAGAGGGCCGCCCACAGTCTTCCAATCAGAGGTACGACGACTCTTGACAACGCTCGAGCCACATTAGGAATGTGTGCTCCCCCCAGCGTCCCAGGACCAAAGTCCCCCAGTACATCAGCGTCATCGTGACCTACGGCGGTGTGTCATCCCGCCTTCAGATGTTGCCCGACACCGGCGCTGATGCTACAGTCATCGGTCCCCAGCATTTGCAATGCTTGGGGCTCTCTCCAAGTGATCTAGGACCGCCCCCCCAAGGATCTCCGCTTTATGGCAGATGGTTCACAGATGACCCCGGCCCTGGGTTCACTCCAAGCACAAGTCACCTTTGGCAACAGGTCGTGTCAAGCCTGGATTGATGTGCATAACGGTGTCCAGACTCCTTTGCTGTCCTACAGACATTGTCAGGAGTTGGCCATCATCTCCCAGGACTTCCCCAAACCTATTCTTGAGGTAAAACACGCCAACAGGGTGCAAAAAGGGAGCAGCAACGACCCTGCTGCCGCCCTACCCCTGCCTCTTGCCAGTGACACCTCTCCTTCGGATGCTCGGAAGTACTTCCTGAAGGAATTCAGCGACGTTCTGGTGACCAAGTCCGCTCTGGAATCCAAGCCTCTCAAGAAGATGGCAGGCCCCCCCATGAGGATCCACCTGAGGGACGACGCGAAGCCATTCGCTATTTACACCCCTCGACTGGTTCCCCTGGCCTTCCGCGAGGCGGTCAAAAACGAGCTGGACTCCATGGTCGCCCAAGAAATTATTGTACCAACCGGCGATGACCCGTCTCCATGGTGTCACCCGATGGTTGTCGTCGCAAAACCTAAAGGTGGTGTTCGGATCACCACTGACCTTTCCAAGCTCAACAACCAGGTGTCTCGTCCTGCGCACCCTTCTCCCACGCCCTTTGCAGCCATACGCAGCGTGAACCCGAAGGCGCGCTTCTTCACGACGATGGACGCCCTGTGTGGATACTGGCAGATAGAGCTTGCCGAGGAAGACCGACCACTCACAACGTTCATCACCCCGCATGGACGTTACAGTTATTGCCGTGGCCCCATGGGATTCGCCGCTACAGGAGACGCTTTCTGTCTTCGAGGTGATATGGCTCTACAAGGTCTGGCAAACTGCGTGAAAGTGGTCGACGACATACTCGTGTACGACGAGGATTATATGGATCACCTCTGCCGTATCTACGAGGTACTCAACAGGTGCCGGAAGCACGGCATTACCCTAAATGCCGACAAGTTTGTTCTGGCCAGCTCTTCAGTTGACTTTTGTGGGTACACCCTCTCAGGGAATGGTATCGCAGCTGACCCGGAAAAGGTCCGCGCCATTACGGATTTTCCCACCCCTGCTAACCTGACCGACTTGAGGTCCTTCATCGGTCTCGTCAACCAGTTAGCAGAGTTTTCGTCGGACATCTCCGCAGCTGCTCAACCACTTCGCCCCCTGATGAGCCCCAAGAGGACATTCCTGTGGACCCCCGACCACGACAAGGCCTTCCAGCAAGTGAAACAGGCCCTGTCTCGTCCACCTGTCCTCGCCACGTTTGACCCAGCCTTGCCGACAGTTCTGCAGACAGATGCCTCACGCTTGTATGGCGTGGGATACGCCCTACTGCAGGATCATGGTGGAGGGCAGTTCCGGCTCGTTCAGTGTGGCTCGCGTTTCCTCTCTGACACTGAGACGCGCTATGCCACTATTGAGTTGGAGCTGTTGGCTGTGGTTTGGGCGATGTCCAAGTGCAGGTTTTACCTCATAGGCCTGCAATACTTTCACCTAGTGACCGACCATCGCCCGCTTGTCCC
Source organism: Homarus gammarus (assembly GCA_958450375.1). Lineage (NCBI taxonomy): Eukaryota > Metazoa > Arthropoda > Malacostraca > Decapoda > Nephropidae > Homarus > Homarus gammarus. The sequence goes on from CAUDMG010003804.1 coordinate 676,737, forward strand.
GATCCTCAACCACTACACGCTAGACGCCGTTGAGAACCCTCGCCTCCAGCGTCTGAAAGAGAAACTCTCGGCGTACATCTTCACTGCAGTGTGGCGTGCTGGTAAGGAGCTCTGCATCCCTGATGCCTTATCCCGCTCCCCTGTCAGCCGCCCTACTCCAGAAGACCATGTACTCGACGCCGACCTCGCTCTTTCCGTCAGGACTGTGGTCACTCTCCATGCCGTCCAATCCCTTCGTTCGGACCTGTCACCAGATGACGACAAGGCAATGGAGGACCTTCGAACAGCGGCCCGAGATGACCCTTCCTATGTCCGACTCGTCGAGTGTGTGAGGAATGGATTTCCTAGCAACCGCTACGATCTTCACAACACCCTGCTCCCGTATTGGAAACTCCGCGATGAACTCTACTGCGACGGAGACCTTGTTCTGTACGGAGCACGTGTAGTTGTCCCTGCTGCATCACGTCCCCACGCCTTGGCCCGCCTTCACGACAGTCACCGTGGAGCTGAGGCCACCAAACGACGTGCACGACAGACTGTGTTCTGGCCCGGCATCAACTCCGACATCTCCAATGTTGTCCGTGCGTGTGAGCCCTGCCAAGTATTACAACCCAGCCAGCAGCAGGAACCCTTTATGAGTGACGACAACCCCACCCGCCCCTTTGAGTCTGTGTCGGCCGACTTTTTCTGTGTGTCAGGAAAGTCCTTCCTCGTTATCGTCGACCGTCTCTCTGGTTGGCCGGTTGTCATCAAGTGCGGTAATGACACGACGTCTGCCGCCACCATCAGCAAGTTCCGCCACTACTTCCGTGACGTGGGCGTTCCTGTACGCCTGCGAACCGACGGAGGGCCTCAGTTCACAAGCCGGGACTTTGCTGTGTTCCTCGACCGATGGGGAGTCCGGCATGTGTTGTCATCGCCCCATTACCCGCAGTCCAACGGCCACGCTGAGGCTGCTGTCAAATCCCTGAAGCACCTCATCCTTAAGGTGGCCCCTTCTGGGAACATTGACTGCGAGGCCTTCGACAGGGGTCTTCTTGAACTCCGCAACACACCTAACTACACCGGACGCTCCCCTGCCCAGGTTTTGTATGGACGCCCCCTTCGTTCTTGTGTCCCTGCTCACCCTCAATCCTTCTCCAAGGAGTGGCAGGCCAAGACAGAGGATTGTGATCGCCGAGCCGCCGAACGTGTTCAGGACGTCGTCGCCCGCTACAATGACCACGCCCGTTCTCTCCCCAGGTTGAGTGTCGGCACCCAAGTCCATGTTCAGGACCCGACCTCCCTACGTTGGGACAAAGTAGGCGTAGTCATGGGTCTCGGCAGGTCACGGGACTACCAGGTGCGGTTACCCAGTGGTCGTGTGTGGTGGAGGAACCGCCGTTTTCTCCGACCCGTAACAATGCCTTCTGCTGGCCCCGCCACCAGTGTTGAGTCCCATACCCTTCCCAGTGATGAAGTCCCTCGACGCTCAGAACGGATCCAAAAGAAAAGGTCCGCTCAAGACTTTGCTATGAGCGTATAGGGGGGAGGGAGGTGTATGTATATTATGTATGCTGGATTATATATCATGTATGTATATTATGTATGTGCTCCATTTATGTATTATTTATTCAGCCTAGCTAGCAGCGTGTGGCAATGTTATTACCATATCCCACACGCTTAATTAATGTGCCTGGCGACGTATGGAAGCTGCTAATGTATCACTTGCCATACGTCGCCTATAGCAGTTGACCGGGAGCCTAGTCAAGAGAGAGTGCTGCTCTCCTTTGTGTACATACTCTTATCCAGTAAACCGAACCTACAAAACTATACAGGTGTTTGTGTTCTCTCCTGTATATAGAACTTATTATTCAGAACCTAACAATATGACTTATCATTATCTACCGCTTCATATACTTCTGAGAAAAAGCTAAGCAAATTTGTGAGACAAGAACGTCCCTGGGTGAACCCGTGCTGAGAAGAATGAATTAAGTTGAATGTTTCAAGGTGGCTTCTTATTTTCGTAGCAATAATTGACTCTAGCAACTTGCCTATGATTGATGTGAGACTAATGGGACGATAATTTGATGCAATTGATTTATCACCTTTTTTGAAAATCTGAATTACATTTGCAAGTTTCCAAGCTTCTGGCACTAGGCCCGATTCTAATGACTTATTAAATAATACTCCTAATGGATTACTCAACTCATCTCTACTTTCTTTTAATATTCTAGCATATACCTCGTCTGGACCAGGAGATTTATGAGGCTTCAGTTTGTTAATTACTTTAAGCACATCGTTACTAGTAATATTGATATTCATCAACATATTTTCTATACTGTCGTTATATACCTTATGAACTTCTGGAAACTGTGCTAGATTTTCATTTGTGAATAAAGAGCGAAAATGACTATTTAACGTACTACACATTTTTAATTCATCATCAGTCATTTCTCCTGTCGTAGTTTCAAGGGGACCTATTGTATCTCTAACCTTTGATTTGTACAGTTGATAAAAAGCTTTGGGGTTATTTTTCGATTCGTTTGCTACCTTGATTTCATAGTTTCTCTGTGCTTTCCTAATTTCTGTTTTTACCTGTCTTGTTAGGTTCTGATAGTAACCAAGTAAGTGATTTTCGCCTTTCTTAACTTTTCTATATACTTCTTTCTTTTTCCCTAGAAGTTCTAAGAGTCTATTATTCATCCATTTTGGTTGGTTCCGTATCTATTGTTTAGTTGGCAATTATGTTTATTGCAATGGTAATTACTTATTTATTTCCATGATAATTTCCAATAAAACGGTTTTGATGGTACAATAAAAGCAGGTACTGTAAATATAGTAAGTGTTACAAGAAATATTAATACTTCGACAATAGATATTTTTCTAGAGATGATTTAAAGGAAGGGAGCGTAGTCTTTGCTCGGATGTGTGGGGGTAAGTTGTTCCACACCCTCACACCATGATATTTTATGGAGGTCTGGGACTAAGAGGAGCGCATTGGGGGTGGTCTTAGTAGCTCTGGGTGCCTTAACTTGTATCTCTGATTATTCCAGAGCTGGAAATAATTATTGTCAAGCAAGGGATTGATAGATTTGTAAACAAAGAGAGCACAGCAGTAAGTGTTTATAACCTCGAATTTAAAAAAATTCAATATAGCAAATTTTTCGTTTGTGTGATCTGTTTTTTTCAAGTAGGTCTTTGTCCGTACAACTCTCTTTTGTGCAGTAACCAGAGATTGTGTTTTTGAAGAGCCAGAGGCCCCCCCCCCCCCCCATAGTGTGTGATAGTGTATCAGGTGTTGGTAAACAAGATCATGATAGATTTCTTTCATTGCTGTGAGAGTGAGTGACTGTCGAGTGTGATACATGATACCGCACTGTTTATTGATTTTACTGTGAATGGCTTGTATGTGGTTTCTCCAGTTAAGATTCTCATCAACAATAACTCTGAGGAATTTAGTATTTTGTTCGCGTTTGAGGACTATATTACCAAGGATATTGTTTCTCATCCATTGTAGTTGAAATTTTTAATTCCTCACCTGGTGGAGTAGGGATTCCCCATGCTTCTCATGATGCAGTTTGGAATATGGTTTCTTATCTGGTGTTGGTGGTGGTGAATGTACGGCGAGCCTTGGGTGTGTGAGGTCTGACTCAGGTGATCATTGACAGTGGAGCACAGATTGTTACTCTCCAACAATTGTTACCTATCTTTCGGGTTATAATTGTCACTTTTGAAAATAAGTTGTAATTTGATCGTAAATCGTTGCCCGCTGTTGTTAGTGGGAGTATGTTGATAAACCCTGTTGAGGAGGAAGAGGTAATGCAGGGAGAAGGGGCCATGAGTCTGGCTCTGGCAGCCCAGAGACCCCAAGTATACAGTACGTCTTCACTCCACGGGAGCTGAGGACGAAATGTGTGTGTGTGTGTGTGTATGTGTGTGTAATAATAATAATAATATTAATAATAAACGGTTTATTGAAAAAGTTTGCAGCCCGAAGGCTGAAAATATACATTGGACATAAATGACTTATTACATACATTGGTGGTTTAACAAAAGCCTTCATTAGAGAAAGGTGAAGGAACATACAGTGAACATACAGATTAATGTTTACACACATAGAGCATGTGAGCTGAGGTGTTGAACAGCAGACAGGTAGTGTAGTAACTCCCTCACAGATGGCGTTATGAGGGGCATCGCGTGGAGTACTAGTTCCCTCACAGATGGTGTTACGAAGGGCCTGATGATGTAGTAGTTCCCTCACAGATGGTGTATGAGGGGCCTGATGATGTAGTAATTCCCTCACAGATGGTGTTATGAGGGGCCTGATGTGGTGTAGTACTTCCCTCACAGATGGTGTTATGAGGGGCCTGATTTAATGTAGTAATTCCCTCACAGATGGTGTTATGAGGGGCCTGATGTGGTGTAGTAATTCCCTCACAGATGGTGTTATAAGGGGCATCACATGGCGTAGTAATTCCCTCACGGATGGTGTTATGAGGGGCATCGCGTGGTGTAGTAATTCCCTCGCAGGTGTTATGAGGAACTTCACATGATGCTATAGCAACTCATTCACTAAGCGGTGTCGTGCATAATGGGGACACTACGTGGTCGGTTGTCACCCTGACAGCTCTTTCCTCTTGTTCAACCTTTACATTGTACATCCCAGGTTGTATTGCTCCTCCGTTATACCTATATTTTTTAAATTTCACTGTAATTTATGTATGTAATTATAATATAAAAAATAAAAATAAAATAAATATATATTGAAGTGATAACCGTGGTAACATTATGAGATGTGATTATTACCACCATGCTATTGTACTATTCCAGATGATACTAAATGTAACATAATACTTCCGTGAGATAAATGTATAGTATATATCAGGTGCCTGAAATAGAGCTCAGGTTCTCAACTGGCTCAGCCATGTTAATATTGTTATTATTATCCACTCTGTATCTGTGTTTTTCTGGCTAAATAAACTGTTTCAATTCAAAGACCTGAACGGCGGTATAGGCGTAAGAGGTGACCACCATGGAAACCCAAGGACTACACCGGCGGACGAAGGCAATGCATGATGTACAGGCTACTTGGGCGAAGCTAAACAAACTGGGCTATCAGCAGCCCATTGCAACTTTCCCTCTCCCCAGTCGTTGCAACACTTGCACCACATCATCAGGAAAATGGGAGAGCCAAGATGTGAGATTGCAGTCTGCGCTCCTGCCTCACCACATAAATCAACTCGCGCACAGCCATCATCTAGCTCATCATACTCCTCATCATCATCAACCCCTTATACCCCAAAAGTCCTAGGGCTACGGACGAGTGGCGACGGGGACAGGCATAGATGACTGCCGGGAGTCTCTAGTCACAACTTTACAAATGGGCAGCACAGATATGATGGTCGTTTATTCACTAGGATTGAGGCAGCAGTGCAATCCGGTCCTGTGTGTGTGGCTGAGCATCCCTTTCGAAGAGCGACATTGCTCACCCCACATGGGGAAGGGGCTAGAAAAGTTTCCCTAAATATAGACTGTCTAAAGACCCAAGACTGGGAAACCGCACTTATTAAGGTTATCCTTATGCAGTCGAAAACACAATTTTAATCTCAGATCCAAAGAAAAATAAACTATACAACCTCTTTTGGTCGCTACATGGAATGTCAGGACCCTTTTGGATGCTAGCAGAAATGAATCACTCTCGTCATACCTTTTTCATCAGTGCATACGACCCAACACTGTATGCAAAGGATGACATCAAGGAGGCCTTCTATACCGACCTTGAAAGAGTGCTGACCTCTATTCCCAGAGAATATAAGGTTGTGCTCGTTTGTGATTTCAATGCCGGAGTTGGTAGAGATGCTCACATTTGGCAGGAAATTGCAGGGAGAATTGAGCTATGCAAGAGTAATCTCAACGGCCTACTCCTCCTCAGCAAGTGTCCTGCACACAACCTCACCAATACCTTGTTTAGGCAGGCCGACAAGTTCAAGGATTCCTGGCAACACCCACGATCCAAACACTGGCATCTCATTGACTACATCACTGTCAGAGAAAGAGATTGCCAAGATGTCCTCATCACCCAAGCAATGTGTGGCTTAGACCACTGCGAAACTGATCATTGGCTTGTCAGAGCAAAGCTCTCACTTCACGATGCGCCAAAACAGCGAAAGCAACAAGCCACCAGAAGAGGATCCAGTGTTAGAACATGATTTCAGAGAGCAGATCGAACGTGGGCTGATAAACAACCCAACAACAAACAACCCAAACCCCCACGGCCGAATGAAGTATTTTCGGCACTGGCATGACAAAAACCTGCAGAGAGACCCTCGGCTAGGTCGAAAGAATACACCAGGACTTGTTTGATGAAATTGGCCCTAAAATCAATGTGCTCGTCGGTGATAAACGTGCTGCTTTAACTGACTGGTAGAACAACCCTCACTCTAAGATTAAAGCTGATACCTTCCGCAAGAAGAAAGCGGCGACCCAGCGCGAACTTTGCAAACTAAAGAACGACTGGTTTAAGAATAAAGCATGTGGAATGCAAATACTTGCAGATCAGCACAAGATGAGCGAATTTTACAATTCCACTAAAACATTTTATAAGCCAATCTCTCATGGCACAGCCCCCTCCGCTCATCCGACGGTACCTCCCTAATTAAAGGCGAAGAAGGCATCCGTCAGCACTGGAAAGAGCACTACCATTCGCTGCTTAACCGAAACACCGATGTGGATGTCCTGACTACCTAGCAGGTCTCTCAGCATCTACAGCTGACCCACCTGAGCTACCCTCCATCCCTGGATGAAGAAGCTACTGCCATCAAACAGATGAAAAATATCAATGCCTCAGTGCCCGAGGTGGATAAAGCAGGAGGACCTCCGCTTACTAGCCGTCTCCATCGTTCCCTGGAGAATATATGGGAAAGGGAGAAAATCCCCCCAAGCTGTTAAAGACGCCTCCATGGTCAATATTTAAAAGAACAAGGGAGACGGGTCAGACTGTGGCAACTACCACGGGATCTCGCTACTGTCCAGAGCTGGCAGGATTATCACCTGAGTCCTCTTAAACAGACTACTATCAGAGGCGGAAAACTTCCTCCGAGAATCTCAGTGTGGCTTTAGACCATCACGTGGCACAAATGACATGATCTTTACTGCCCCCCAGATAAAGGAGTAGTGCAGAAAACAGCGTTGTGTACTGCACATGGCCTTCATCGACCTAACCAAGGCCTTCGACTCGGTCAACAGGGAAGCGCTCTGGTGGATTCTCAGACAGTTTGGTTGCCCACCAAAATTCATCGCTATTATGAGGCAACTCCACGACGTCATGAACGGCAGTGTCCTGCACAATGGCACCCAGTCTGAGTTCTTCCTTATTCAAACGTGGGTAAAACAAGGGTGTGTACTGGCGCTAACTCTCTTTTCCATTTTCTTGGGCGACTCCAGGCAGGAACAAAGGTGTCGGCAGCTTCCATTACTGAACTTTAGTATGCAGACAACCTCTTCTTGTCGCTCACACTTAATGCGACCTACAGGAGATCCTGAACACCTATGCAGATGTGTATTCACATTTTGGCCTTGAGGTGAATCTGCGTAAGACTCAGGTTCTCTTTCAGCCTAATCCTGGTTCAGCCACTTCTCCATCATCCATCCATCTTAACGGTACTACCCTCTCTAATGTTTCCCACTTTCGGTATATCGGCTCCCACCTGCCCACCACCGCGGACATCGATGATGAGATTAAGCATTGGATCAGGTGTGCATTTCATGCCTTTGACAGACTCCGTACCCGTGACTTCAGCTAAAAGGATCTGAAATTATCTACAAAGTTGCAGTTATATCGAGCAGTGTTCCTCCCTACCCTGCTACATGGAAGTGAGACATGGGTTACATAGAGGATGCACCTCAAGGCACTTGAAAACTTTCACCAAAGTAGTCTACGTTCCATCGTCCGAGTTCGCTGGGGAGACAAGAGAAGAAATGCCAATATTCTCGCTGGCAAAAAGTGTAGGAGCATCGAGGCTACCATTATCCTTGAACAACTATGTTACCCGCATGGACGACAGTAGACTGCCGAAGCAGCTACTTTACAGTCATCTAACGACTAGTAACATAATGTTGGCGGACATTTGAAAAGGTATAAGGATAGTCTTGACAAAAAGTTATGCAGCCCGAAGGCTGAAAATATACATTGGACATAAATGACTTATTACATACATTGGTGGATTAATAAAAGTCTTCATAAGAGAAAGGTAAAGGAACATACAGTGAACATACAGATTAATGTAGGTGTTGAACAGCAAACACGTAGTGTAGTGTTCTGACCTCACCAGTTGTGTTCTGACCTCACTCAGTTGTGTTCTGACCTCACTAGGGGAAAGGTCACGGCAGGGTTAGCTCCGGAGGGATAATTATCAGATATGGCCAGAGCTATGTGCGGTCTTGGGTATGAGAGTTTGTTGACCAAACTGGAGTGGTCCAATGAAGAATTGGCGAGGGCCAAGGAAGAAATTGAGAGGGCCACGTTGGAGAACTTGAAATTAAGGGAAGAGCTGGCGATGTTAAAAGGAGAGGCTGGACGAGTAAAGCCAGTGGCTGACGAAAAATCAAGCGAGTGGAAAATTGTGAGTAGTGTGAAGACAAAGCTGGTGGTAAAGAAGCACACGAAGGATACGACAACAACGACAACAACAGCTAAGTGTACCAACCCGTTCAGTCCCTTGATAGACGAATTGGACGTTAGTACAGTCAGGGGCAGGGATGACAAGGAAGGTATAAAAACTTTAATTGTTGGTGACTCACAGGTAAGGTACATGGACAGGGCCTTTTGTGGTAAAAACAAAAATAGGATGAGGGTGTGTTTGCCAGGAGCTGGGGTGGGGGATATAATTGACAGGATGGACAATATCTTGTCTGGTAATGGGAACAAACCCATTATCTGCCTCAGTGCAGGAGGCAATGATATTGGCCGGTGTAGGAGCGAGGAGCTTCTTGATAAGTTCAAGGCAGCCATAGATCGTATTAGGACTAAGGGAGGGATCCCTATCATATGCAGTGTCCTGCCTAAAAGGAGAGTTGGCAGTGAATGGTTGTCAAGGGCAGTTGGTGTTAACGACCGTCTTGACAGATATTGCAAGTCAATATCAGTCCCATTCATTGACAACTGGGACAACTTCTATGGCAGAAGGGACCTTTATGCTAGGGATGGGGTGCACCTGTCTAGGGATGGAGTAGCAACCCTGGCTGGGGCTCTAAAGGGGGCAGTTCAAAAGATATCGAAGTCTTTAAACTGCTAAGAGAACATATGGGCACGGGGGTGGAGGAGACTGCAGTGGGAGAGGGTAAACAAGGCGAAAGATTACAGGGAAATAGTGTTAGGAATGATGACAAAACTAAATTAGACAGGGAGTTTAAAATTAAACGCGGTAAGGGGAGGACTCAGAACACGACTAACTTAAATGTATATTACGCGAACAGTAGAAGTATGAGAAACAAAATGGATGATATTAAGGCCTTGGTATGTACCGAAGAAATCTATGTAATTGCATTCACTGAAACATGGATCAACCTAGACACACGTGAATTACCAGTCGAATACCAAATTGCTGGTTACAAACTGTTCCATACCGATGGGCAGACCAGGAAAGGAGGCGCAGTAGCAATCTATGTTAGGGATAATCTGAAGTGTGAAATAAATAAGGAAATAAAAACTGAGAGGAATACAGAAACAATTTGGATAGAATTAAGCGACCGTCGGGAAAAATTAATCACAGGAGTAATATATAGACCCCCCAATCTTGATAGCGTCAATGAGCGACTTATCTGGGACGAAATGCGCAGGGCTTCCAAACACAACAAAGTCTGTATAGTAGGCGACTTTAACCTTGGCCAAATAGATTGGACCGACCTTACTGGTAACTCAGAATCAGAGGATTTTCTCGAGACGATCCAGGACTGTTTTCTAAGTCAACATATAACCGAACCCCCCCCGGGGTAATAATATATTGGATTTAGTTTTGTCAAACAGAGAAAACCTCATTAGCAATGTCGAGGTAGGGAAGGAACTTGCAAACAGCGATCACAAAGAAATTCGATTCCAGTTAGATTTTCAGGGCAGACGTAAGGAAAATTCCACTAAAGTACCAGATTTCAGAAGGGCAAACTTTGACAGTTTAAAGAGGCAGCTGAGAGAGGGGGTGTCGCGCTTGGCCGTGAACCTGACAGATGACACGGACCTGATAACGAGATCTGAGATTGCCGAGTTCCACTTAATGCACAAAGGCAGAACATACCATACAAAAAACTCAGATCAGACAACAATGACCCTAAATGGATAAATAATTATTTAAAGAACATCATTGGCCAAAGGAAGGCTATAGGTAGAAGGATAAATCGTGGGGAAACTCACCTCCGGGACTATTATAGGGTATTGGCGAGTAGGGTTAAAACCGAGATAAGGAAAGCAAAGAGGAATAATGAGGTAAGGATAGCAAGGGAGGCAAAGACAAACCCCAAAGGATTCTACCAAATGTATCAAACTAAAACACGAGAAAAGATTGGACCAATACGGTCAGACTCCGGCGAGCTCACTGATAACGATGGAGAAATGAGAAATAATTTGAATAAATATTTTTCAACAGTTTTCACCACCGAAAATTTAAACATGATACCCGAGGCACCGACTCTATTCAGAGATAGTGAAGAAAACAAATTAAGTGAGATTGTAGTGACTAGTAACGATGTTAGTAAGCAAATAGACAAACTAAAGCCTAATAAGTCACCTGGTCCCGATGAGATATTTGCCAGAGTATTAAAGGAATGTAAGGAAGAGCTTAGTATGCCCTTTGCAAAGTTGTTTAACATGTCCTTAAAAACAGGTGTAGTACCAGAATCCTGGAGGATAGCGAATGTAATACCGATCTTCAAGAAGGGGGATAGATCACTATCCTCTAACTACCGCCCAATCAGTCTAACATCAATAGTAGGCAAATTACTGGAAGCAATCATTTCAAACTCTATTCGAAATCACCTGGAGAAGCACCGATTGATCAATGATTCCCAGCATGGCTTCACAAGCGGACGTTCTTGCCTAACTAATCTATTAACATTCTTTTCATCAGTTTTCGAATCAGTGGACGAGGGGCACAATTATGATGTGGTATATCTCGACTTTAGCAAAGCCTTCGACAGAGTCCCCCACGAAAGACTAATTAGAAAGGTAGAAGCTCATGGCATCAAAGGTGACATCCTCAAATGGATTAGGGCGTGGTTACAGGACAGGAAAGAGCGAGTGAGCATTAACGGCACTAAGTCCCATTGGAGCAACGTCACAAGTGGAGTTCCCCAAGGCTCAGTACTTGGACCATTATTGTTTATTATATACATAAACGACATAGATATCGGCATAGACAGCAACATAAGTAAATTTGCTGATGATACTAAAATAGGACGTGTTATCAAATCTGACGAGGACTCGGCAAAACTACAGGAGGATCTAAACAAATTTTTCGAATTGTCTGAAAAATGGCAGATGAAATTCAACATCGACAAATGTAAAGTACTCAGTATAGGAAATGTAAACAGGGAAACCAGATACCAGATGAACAACGATGCCATAGAGAAATCCGACTGCGAGAGAGATTTAGGAGTAATGATAAGTAGGAACCTTAAGCCAAGTAAACAATGTGTTTTTGCTCGTAACAAGGCTAATAAAGTACTTGGGTTCATACAAAGGAGTGTTAGTTACAAGACTAGCGAGGTCATCCTAAAACTGTATCTTGCTCTTGTGAGACCACACCTGGATTACGCAGTCCAGTTCTGGTCACCTTATTTCAGAATGGATATAGAATCCTTGGAAAGAATTCAGAGGAGAATGACAAGACTAATCCCGGGTATTAGGAACCTTGAGTATAGAGACAGGTTAAAGCATCTTAATTTGCACTCCCTTGAGAGACGTAGAGCGAGGGGCGACCTGATAGAGGTGTACAGGTGGAAGGCAGGGCTAAACAAAGGGGACATTACAAAGGTACTCAAATTATCCAACCAGGAGCGAACTCGTAACAATGGTTTTAAATTAGACAAATTTAGATTTAGGCGTGAAATAGGTAAACACTGGTTTGGAAACAGAGTAGTGGATGAATGGAACAAGTTACCAAATATCATCATTAACTCGAATAGGCTGAATTGCTTCAAACATAGGTTGGATGCTCATATGAGCAATAGGGGTTGGGTGTAAACGGGACTGCCCAGTATGGGCCAATAGGCCCGCTGCAGTTTCCTCCATTCTTATGTTCTTATGTTAACTCCCTCTCAGATGATGTTAGGAGGGACCTCACGTGGTGTAGTAGTTCCCTCACAGATGGTGTTATGAGGGACCTCACGTGGTGTAGTAATTCCCTCACAGATGGTGTTATGAGGGGCCTCACGTGGTGTAGTAATTCCCTCACAGAGTGAGGTGTGGTCCCAGGCCGTCCTATCGTAGACGGATTAACACATCGCTGGTTGTTGTTGGGTCTCATGGGCAGTTATCACTGGGTTCCTGGGACCTCACTGTGTGAAGGTTAACTTGGGTGTGACTAGGCTGTCGGTGGGGAGGAGGGTTCAGGGGAGGGAGTTGGTATGGGCCAACTTAACAGTTGACCTGGCTGCTCCCAGAGGAACGCCAGGTACGTCTTGACCCTTCGGTGGTCAAGGATGTAAAATAATAATAATAATAATAATAAACAGTTTAAAGAAAAAGTTTGCAGCCGGAAGGCTGAAAATATACATTGGACATAAATTACTTATTACATACATTGGTGGTTTAACAAAAGCCTTCATTAGAGAAAGGTGAAGGAACATAACAGTGAACATACAGATTAATGTTTACACACGTAGGTCATATGAGCTGAGGTGTTGAACAGCAGACACATAGTGTAGTAACTCCCTCACAGATGGCGTTATGAGGGGCATAGCGTGGAGTTTTAGTTCCCTCACAGATGGTGTATGAGGGGCCTGATGATGTAGTAATTCCCTCACAGATGGTGTTATGAGTGGCCTGATGTGGTATAGTACTTCCCTCACAGATGGTGTTATGAGGGGCCTGATGTGGTGTAGTAACTCCCTCACAGATGGTGTTATGAGGGGCCTGATGTGGTGTAGTAATTTCCTCACAGATGGTGTTATGAGGGGCCTGATGTGGTGTAGTAATTCCCTCACAGATGGTGTATGAGGGGCCTGATTTGGTGTAGTAATTCCCTCACAGATGGTGTATGAGGGGCCTGATGTGGTGTAGTAATTCCCTCACAGATGGTGTTATAAGGGGCATCACATGGCGTAGTAATTCCCTCACGGATGGTGTTATGAGGGGCATCACGTGGTGTAGTAATTCCCTCGCAGGTGTTATGAGGAACTTCACATGATGCTGTAGCAACTCATTCACTATGCGGTGTCGTGCATAATGGGGACACCACGTGGTCTGTTGTCACAGGAATTCACTCACTCAAGTGGGTGAGGTGTGGTCCCAGGCCTCTCTATCGTGGAGTCTCAGGGGAATTCTCACTGGGTACCTGGGACCTCACTGTGTGAAGGTTAGCTTGGCTCAGACTCAACTGCCAAGTTGTTTTTCACTGACTTAAGCACTGTTCACCACTGATTCCATTCGTTTCCCAATTGAAATAGTAACTTCTGGCGAGAACTTGTTGATATTCCGGTGGGGAGTAGGGTTCAGGGAAGGGAGTTGGTATGGGCCAACATAACAGTTGACGTGGCTGCTTCTGAGCAGCGCCAGGTGCGTCTGACCCATCTTGACCCGTCCGTGGTCAAGAATGTGTGTGTGTGTGTTTTATCAACTTTCACATGTATGAATAGTTAGGTGGGATAGGGAGATATTCATGTGTATGCAATGTATTTAACACACCCGGATTATTGTTTATGTTTTATTTGTTCACTGCGGGGACATCACCTTTTCTATTCTATTCAGCTAACGTCAGACGATTTTATTCAGCACAGAGTGAATCCCGCACACAAGTGGTTCGCAGACTATCTCTAAGGTCAGAAGTTGAGGTAGGTCCTAGATATTGACGTCCATAGATTCAATATAAACTTCTTCCACACACACACACACACATACACACACACACACACACACACACACACACACACACACACACACACACACACACACACATGCAAGATTATTCTCTCCCCTTCCTACACCACATATCAAGAAGCGCTCAACGCACTGACCCTTTCGACTCACACTGACCATCACCACGACCTCATCTGCAAATTTGGTAAGAAGCTTCTACACCATCCTCGACACCGGCTCCTACTACCACCTGAGATCCCTAGTCCGAGAATTACTGTTCGACACCACAACCGCATCCAGCCCATACGTGCACGAACTGATCGCTATAAGAACAGCCCAGTCCCAACCATTGTAAAAATTATCAATATCTTGTAATAGACCAGTGTATTCACTCCCAGTAAACACTACTCCTTGCACTGTCACTATGTTGAAATGCACTGTAGTTTGAGCTTTTCCCCATCTAGTTATTATATATCTTATTTATATCACTTATGTTACTTGTATATTATTTGTAATTCGAAACCCATTCCCCAAATATGAAACTGTATATTTTCAGCCTTCTGGCTGCCAAGTTCTTTCAATAAACCGTTAATTATTATTATTATATTATTATTATTTTTTTTTACTGTGCTATTACATGAAGAACAATACTCTCTTTCTCTCTTTTCTTTCTTTTTCTTCCGTTTTCTTCGTATCCTTTATCCTCATGTCCTAACCCATCTTTATATGCTCCTCTGTCAGCTTCCTCTTCCCCTCCCCTTCCTTTCCCCTCCCATTACTCCGTCCCTCCCCTTCCTCCACCCTCTCTCTTTGCTTTATCTTTTTCTCACGTCCTCTCCCTTCCCTCCTCTTTTCTTCTCCCATCCTTCCATCCGTCCTCCCACTCTCTTTCTTCCCTCTTACCTTCGCAGTTAATGGACTTATCTTATTGGACGTTTTCAGCCAAACCTCAGAAGTTAGGTGAATTTCTACCTAAGTTTGTCACTCTCACACTTTACTCTTAGTCAAGTCACCATGGTGGGACTTTACCTCTGACGGGGAACAAGGAGCTCAGAATTAATGAAAATTAGTTTAAGTTAGGGTAGGTTAGTTTAGGCTCGTCTATACGTGCTTGAGACGTTAGCTAGGTTAGGTTAGGTTAGGTTAGCTTTAGGGTAATGTTAAGATTAAATTAGCATAAGTTCGGTCAGTTTAAGTAAGATCAGGATAAGTTACTTGTAGATTAGAATAGGTTGCATTCCACGTTAAGTTAGCTTAGGTTCGTTCAAGTTCAGCTTTAAGTGCTTTAGTATATCATACCTGTTATAATATACACTGAATATGCCATCGTTAATGAGGTTAATTAACACATAACGTTAATTTCTTTGTATTTGTCTCTTAATATTCGAATTTATTTACATAGATAAATTGTGTGTAGAGAGAGCGAGCTACGAATCAATTTTACTTCCAGTCTTCGATGAGTCACAGAATTCAGTACTTGTGACCAGTAAATTCCCACCGTCGCTTGTGGTTCCATGTTATTGTTGCGGACATTTTCTCCTAAATTACGGATCTCTTATAAGCGGGAAAGAATCTTTATTTAGCTTCTCTTTTTCGTCTTTCTTTTGGGTAGGAGGCATTGTATGGTGGAGATTGGTTAGGGGGACGGGGTGTCTTACCCGTGCTGAGGGTAGGGGAGGGAGAAGTCTCCTATTTGCGCTGTGGATGGGGGAGGAGGAGGTCTCTGTGCTGTGGGTGGGGGAAGGGGGGTCTCCTATCTGTGCTGTTGTTGGGGGAGGGGAGGTCTTTGTGCTGTGGGTGGAGGAGGGGAGGTCTCCTACCTGTGCTGTGGTTGGGGGGAGGGGAGGTCCCCTATCTGTGCTGTGGGTGGGGGAGGAGATCTCCAATCTGTGTTGTAGGTGGGGTGAGGAAGGTCTCACTATCAGTGATGTTGGTGGGGGAGGGGGAGGGAGGAGGAACACAGGGTGAACAAGTAGGTTCCTGCTCGCCTGTCTTCCCGTCTCCTCCTTTTCACTATCCCAATTCCTTGTCCCTCTAATCTTGCTGTCTCCAAGTCACTTCCCTCTCCTCTCTCCATCTTCCTGCCACCTCTCCCTCTTCCTCTTCCCCTCTTTATTCCACCCCTTTTCCTCCTCCCCCCTCCCTCTTCTTGGCACCTCATGCCCTTACCGTTCCTACCATCTTTCTTCCTCTCCTTCCTCAATATCCGCTCTTCCTCCCCATCACCCCCTACTCCCTCCCCAATACCCACCCTCCCTCCCAATCACGCTCGCTCACTACCCAACACCCCCTCTCCCTCCCCTCCTTTACACCACAAGACGATAGCACGCTCAATAGATCATCAGGAAAATAAATGCAAGAAATTTAATCTCAGATATTTATGACACCGCCCACAACACTACAAGGAACCACTGGACAAACTGAACACACTCTGTAATACACACTTATTTATATCTCACCTGCACCTGGGTACTTGCTCGTAAATTGGCTCCAGTCTCCAATTATCATATATGTATATATTTTTCTTTTTCTTAATGGCGGTACGAAGTAACAAGTACAGGTGAGGTAGTCTAGGAAGAGTTGCTATTTGGAACTCACTTTAGCTTGAAGATTAGTAAATGGGCTTGTTAAGTGTTGTTGTAAAGGACCATTTTGATAAGATAGTTCTGTTAGCTGTTAGAACTAGAATATAGTGTATTATAATAGCAATATTATTTATTATTAATATTATTATTATTGTTGTTGTTATCATTATTATTAATATTATTATTATTAATATTATTATTATTATTATTATTATTATTTGTAGTGGTATTAGTAGTGATAGTAGGATATTCGACCCCTAGACCACATGTCACCACGACCTGATTCTTGAGGTTACACATAGGAAGATCGAGAACGAAAAGAACAGAGCGTAGCACAGAATCCAGAACATGGATCAAGGTAGCTTCACTTCTCTGGTATTCCTAACCTGGGGGATAGGACCTCGTGCAAGGTGCTTCTAAGCCAGACTGGCTGAGCTGTTATCAGAACAGAAGCAGCAACCAAGAAGTTATGTTGTGGCCTGGTTGAGGTGTCACCTATCCTTCTCCTTGTTCATGTCTGCTCTGCTATGTCTCAGGGGAACAGTTACAGACATAGACAATGGGGCAACAGTCACTGATTGCCTCATAGATATGCGGGTTAACCAACTCAGCTCGGATAGATAATTTTGTAATAGGATAGTTAGGAAATAAAAATGTTGGAGAAGGTATGGCTATAAGGGAAGGTTGGAGGCCCCCCCAAAAATATTAGTAATAGTAGTAGTAGTTGTTGTAGTAGAAGTAAAAAAAAACATCAACAACAAACGTTAATCAGGAGATTATGATGTCAATTTTAACACCTTCTCGGCACCCTGAAGCCTCATCGACCCTGGAAAAACTCCCAACACTGATAAAGAGCTTAATGACACCCTTTTAGTGGCCATGTAAAAAGTATATTGAAGTCTGAGTCACTTTTTTGGGATACCTCATTATATTTACGACTGGTCAGAATCTCCTCCTGGGTCACTATGGTATGTTGGTGAGGGAGAGAGAGGTATGTGGGTGTGTTTAATGGTCATGTGGTATGTTAGTAGTGTAGGAGACAGAGGTATGAGGGCGTGTTTGATGACCATGTGGTATGTTGGTGAGGGAGAGAGAGGTATATGGGTGTTTTTGATAACCATGTGGTATGTTGGTGAAGGAGAGAGAGATATGTGGGTGTGTGTCATGGCCATGTGGTGTATTGAAGACGGAGAGGCAGGTATGTGGGCGTGTATGATGACAATGTGGTATGTTGGTGAGGGAGGGAGGGAGAGGTATGTGGGTGTGTTTGATGGTCATGTGGTATTTCGAGGAATATGTATGGTAACAATTTTTGGGTGTGGTTTAGAATGTATATGTATATGTATCGTATATGTATTGTGTCTGCATCTATTATGTATTTACTGAATACGGTTTATCAGGCAAAATATAGTACTTCCTGGCGCTGATACGACTACCTTATTCACATCATTCAAGGCTTAGACTAGAATGGTCATTCCTGTGCTATATAACTTATTTTTTTTGTAAATATAATGACTAATTGATGTACGGAAATATAAAAACTATAACTATGATTTCTACCCTAACGTATTAAATGAAACTACCAATCCTGCCCCAAAGTAATATCATCAATCTCTATAATTTGCTTCTCACTTACAACTAGAAAATTAAAAGGAAAAAGATCAGAGTTCAGGAATCGTAAATAATTTTCATCCTTGATAAAGAAGCATTAAGTCTAGATTGACTGCGTTGCGTGAGGGTGTTGGTTATGATGATAGTGGTGATAGTGGTGGTGGTAGTTGTAGTGGTAGTTTTGATGATAGTGGTGGTGGTAGTTGTGGTGGTGATGGTGACAGTAATGATGATAGTGAAGGTGGTTGTTGTGGTAATGGTGATTATAGTGGTAGTTGTATTGGTAGTAGTTATGGTGGTATTGGTTGGGGTAGTGGAGATGATGGTGTTAGTTGCGGCGGTGGTGGTAGTTGTAGCGGTGGTCGTCATGATGATTGTGGTAGTGGTGATGGCGATGATGTTGGGGGTGGTGTTGAAGGTGGTGTTGATGAGAGTGATGATGGATTTGGTGATGGTGGTAGTGGTGGTGGCAATTGCGGTGGTGGTGATGATGATAGTGCTGGTGGTGGTGGTGATAGTGGCTGTGGTGGTGGTGATGGTGGCGGTGGTGACGTTGGTGGTGGTGGTGGTATTGGCAAAGGTAGTTGAGGTTGCGCTGGTGATGATAGTGGTAGTGGTGGTGGTGATGGTGGTGGTGATGGTATTTATGGTAGTGATGGTGATGAAGGTAATGGTGGTGGTGATGATTGATGGTGGTGATGGTAGTGGTGATAGTGGTGGTAGTTATGGTAGTTGTGGTGGTGTTGATGATGAAGATAGTGGTGGTGGAGGTGGTGGTGATGGTATTTGTGGTAGTGGTAAATGATGATCAAAGTGATGGTGGTGGTGATGATCGTGGTGGTGATAGTGGTGGTGGTGGTGGTGGTGGCAGTCGTGGTGATGATGATGTTATTGATGTTGTGGTGGCGGTGATGGTAACGATAGTATATTTGGTAGTGCTGGTAGGAATAGTGCTGGAACTAGCAGGAATAGGGATGGTGGTAGTCATAGTAAGAATAATGGTGATGATGGTAATTGTAGGAGGAATCGTGGTTATGGTAGTAGTGCTTGTTAAGAGAGTGGTAGTGCAGAGGTCGACCTTGTGACCCGTATAAACATTAGGCTATCAGTGTGGGAGGGGAGAGTGGCCTTTACCCGCTGTAGCCCTCGCCTGCTGTGGTCCTCACCTGCTGTGGCCCTCTCTTGCTGTGGCCTATACCTGTTGTAGCTATCTATTGCTATGGCCCTCACCTGCTGTGGCCCTCTCTAATAGTGGACTATACCTGTTGTAGCTCTATCCTGCTGTGCTCCTCTCTTGCTGTGGCCTATACCTGTTGTAGCTATCTATTGCTATGGCCCTCACCTGCTGTGGCCCTCTCTAATAGTGGACTATACCTGTTGTAGCTCTATCCTGCTGTGCTCCTCTCTTGCTGTGGCCTATACCTGTTGTAGCTATCTATTGCTATGGCCCTCACCTGCTGTGGCCCTCTCTAATAGTGGACTATACCTGGTGTAGCTCTATCCTGCTGTGCTCCTCACCTGCTGTGGTTCTTTACCTGTTGTATTCCTCACCTGTTGTGGCCCTCACTTGTTGTGGCCTATGCCTGTTGTAGCCCTCACCTGCTGTAGCCCTCACCTGTTGTGACCCTCACTTGCTGTGGCCTATACCTGTTGTAGTCCTCACTTGCTGTGGCCCTCACTTGCTTTGTCCTATGCCTGCTGTGGCCCTCACCTGCTGTGGTCCTCACCTGCTGTGGTCCTCACCCGTTGTGGCCCTCGCGTGCTCTGATTCTCGTCTGCTTTAGCCCTCACCCGCTCGGACCCTTACCTATTGTGACCCTCATCTGATTGTGGCCCTCATCTGCTTTGGTCCTCTCCTATTATGGTCCTCACGTGCTATGGCCCTCACCTATTGTGGTCCTCACCGGCTGTGTCCCTCATCTATTGTGGCCCTCACCTGTTGTGGCCGTCACCTATTGTGGTCCTCACAGGCTGTGGCCATCTCCTATTGTGGTCCTCACCGGCTGCAGCTTTCACTTACTGTGGTCGTCACATATTGTGGTCCTCAACTGCTGTGGCCCTCACCTATTGTGGCATTGACCTACTGTGAACTTCACCTACTGTGGCAGTCACCTACTGCGGCCTTCACCTACTGCGGCGTTCACCTACTGTGGCCGTCACCTGATGTGGCCCTTACAGAATGTAAGTTATGCGTGATTTGACAACTATTTACTGTGTCCCTCTTATTTTGTGGCCCTCACCTACTAAAGGCCTTACCTACTGTGGCCCTCATTTACTGTGGCCCTCACTTTCTGTAGCCCTCACCAACTGTGGCTCTCACTTGACTTTGGCCCTCACTATTGCCAAGAACTACTGTGGCCTTCATATATTGTGGCCCTCACCTACACCTACTGTGGCCGTCACCTACTGAGGGGTTCACCTAATGTGGACCTCACCTACGACGTCCCTCACCTATTGCGGCGTTCACCTACTGTGGCCCTCACCTACGGTGTCCCTCACCTACTGCGGCGTTCACCCACTGTGGCCCTCACCTACGGTGTCCCTCACCTACTGCGGCGTTCACCTACTGTGGCCATTTTCCTACTGCGGTCCTCATAAATTTGGACCACTCACCTCCTGTGGCTCTCACCTACTTTGACCCTCCCTTACTGTGTTCCTCACCTACTCTTTCCCTCACCCACTGCAGCCTTCACCTGATATGGTCCATACCTACGCTGGCCCTCACCTACTGTGGCCCTCACCTATTGTGTCCTCTACCTTCTGTCTCCTCACCTAAGGTAACTCTCACCTATTGTGGCCCTCACCTACTTTTACCTCACCTTCTCTGGCCCTCATGTTAAGGTGACTATCACCCATTGTGGCCTTAACCTACTGTGGCCCTCACGTACTGTGCCTCACACAATTGACCACCCACTATTGTCATTGTTCTTCTTCTTCTTTTTCTTCTTCTTTTTCTCTTTACTTTTATTATTATTATTATTATTATTATTATTATAATAATAATTATTATTATTATTATTATTATTATTATTAATAATAATATTAATATTATTATTATTATTATTATTATTATTATTATTAATAATATTAATATTATTATTATTATTATTATTAATATTAATATTAATATTATTATTATTATTATTAATATTATTATTATTATTAATAATATTATTATTATTATTTTTAATATTATTATTATTATTATTAATATTATTATTATTATTATTAATATTATTATTAATATTATTATTAATATTATTATTAGTATTAGTATTATTATTATTAATATTATTAATATTATTATTATAATAATTATAATTATAATTATAATTATAATTATAATTATAATTATTATTATTATTATTATTATTATTATTATTATTATTATTACGGCTGTTCATGTTGGTGTTGTTAATTTTGTTAAGAGAGGGACAGACAGACAGACGGAAAATGAAACAGACAAAGGGTAGGAAGATTGAAACAAACAAACAAACAAAGAGACTAGAAGGGAGAACAACAAATGAACAGACACAAGGCATAATAAGGAACAGGATAATCCTCAAAACTTTCCAAAAAGAAAAAATAATCTGAAGGAATACGAACTCAAGAGATAACGGCAAGTAAAGAGTGTGAGAAAGGTGGCCGCTGATTATAACGCTGGTCAACATAAAAAAAAATTCTCAAGGTTCTGGATCAAAACAGTCTGATTCTTGTGTAATTGTATGTGCTGAACTCAATTATGACATTCGTATAGCTGCATGAGGCTCAGTTTTCCAGAACCAGCATATCTATATATTTAGTGTACCATGCTATTCATACAGTAATTTATATGCTCATTGGCTCCACTTATGCAATTATTTTGTCCTGATTTGTGCTTTTTTGTTTGTTTCAGTTTGCTGATTCATGATATTGCATATCTACACCTGCATGATTTGTAATTACTCTGAAATTAACAAAACATGGAACGTCGCAAGTGTGTGAACGGTGCTGACAGTTTTTGCTACATATGTGGTGCCTTCACTCCTGGTAGCCTCAAGAAACCAATCACAAAAGCTGTTCGACTGATCTACAAAAGTTACTTCAAATGTCATTTGGGTGACCAAGACAAGAAATGGGCACCTCATGTAGCCTGTAAGTCTTGTGTTAACCACCTGAGCGAGTGGATGTGTGGTAAACGAAGTTCAGGAATGCCGTTTGCTGTACCAATGATATGGCGTGAACCTAAAGACCACAGTAGTGACTGCTACTTCTGTCTCACAAATATTAAGGGAATAAAAATCAAGACATGAGGCAAGGTACAGTACCCCAATATTGCTTCTGCAATCCGACCAGTACCGCACAGTGCTCAACTTCCAGTCCCAAATCCACCGACTGAACAAGAATTGAGTGATTCCGATTCTACCTCTACCTCAATGGAAAACGACTACCAGGATGACTCTGAAAATACCAGGCCTAAACTATTTACTCAAGAAGCGCTTCATGATCTCATCAGGGACCTAAACTTGTCAAAAGAAAAGGCTGAAGTTTTGGGATCCAGACTAAAGCAGCGTAACCTGCTAGAAGATGGAGTGCATATCACTACAGCGCGTTACCGACATAGACAGCTGTCTGCATTTTTCAAGATGGCAAATAACCTTTGTTATTGCGAGGACGCAGTATTTCTCATGCAACAACTCTGCAAGTCTGAAACATACAAGACAGAGGATTGGAGGCTGTTTATAGACTCAGGAAAAGACTCTGAAAGCTGTTCTTTTACACAATGGCAATCGGCTTCCATCTGTCCCAATAGCACACGCAACAAAAATGACTGAGAGCTATGAAACAATGAAAATTCTGTTGGCCGCTATAGAGTATGAGAAACACCAGTGGAAGATATGTGGCGATCTCAAAGTCATCAGTTTACTACTGGGCCTTCAGAGTGGCTACACAAAGCACATGTGCTTTTTGTGCTTGTGGAACAGCAGAGCTGATGCAGAGCACTATGTGAGAAAGGATTGGCCGACAAGACCAAGAGATGCGCCTGGAAGGTTTAACTGTGCTCACAATCCGCTTGTAGTTCCAGAAAAGATATTTTTGCCTCCACTGCATCTAAAGCTCGGTTTGGCTAAAAATTTCATCAAAGCTATGGATCAATTCGGTGCTGGGACTCTATACTTATCTCAGAAACTAGGTGGTGTGGTTTCCGAAGCCAAGTTGAAAGCAGATGTCTTGAATGGACCACAAATTTTGTATACTAGTTAATGATAGCGAATTCACCAAAACATTGAACTCATTGGAGAAAAAAGCATGTGAATCATTTGTCAATGTGTCAAAGAATTTTCTTGGAAACTATCGTGCTGACAACTACAAAGAAATCGTAACAACCATGCTTCAGAATTATCATGCATTGGGAGCAAGGATGTCCTTGAAATTGCATTTTTTCCACTCTCATATTGAATTTTTCCCAGGTAACCTTGGAGACGTTAGTGATGAACACGGCGAAAGATTTCATCAAGATATCGCCATAATGGAGAGCAGATATCAGGGACAATTCAGTCCTAACATGATGGGCGACTATTGCTGGACACTGAAACGAGAAGAGAGCAAGCTGTACAAGAGAAAGAGTAAAGTTCAGAAGCACTTTTAGAACTTCATATTTTGTCATTATAAAGGATTTCAACTTATGTTTTTTGGTACAATTTTTTATGAGCTTATCTGTGACAGGTTTAAAATTGTATCTTGCATGACGCGATAATGTTACTATATTTACTATTTTTTTTATTCTTTAAGAAAGTAGGTCTGATGGTAGAATGAAACATCCAATTAATATTCATTAATATGAAATTAGTCATGAAAGCACAGTCACATGAGATAATCTCATCTTTTGCACGACACGTGATGGAATATTAAATATTTGTACCTATTGATTTTTTATAAAACCTGGTCTGATAGAACAAAACAAATATCAGATTCGAATTCAGCAATATGAAATTAGTTGTGTGAACATGATCTCATATGTGAACCTTTTGGCTGTTGACCAGTGTTATATATCTCTTTGAACGAGCACTACAAGACAGTAGGGAAGGTGAGAGATCCTTCCCTGGCATTGTGTTATGTATAGTGACTCAAGTGTCTTTATTTTTCCTCGCTCATGTTTTCCAATGATTTTTTCTAACTTGTTTCATGTTTTTCAATGAAGGTTTTAATGGCGATCTTCAATGGAGTTTTTCTGTGTGATTTAAATATTTTATTTTAAATATATTTTAGTGTGTTTTTCAATGGTTAGAAGTACAGTATATATATATATATATATATTATATATATATATATATATATTATATATATATATATATATATATATATATATATATATATATACTGTACATATACAGAGACAGTAGGGATACATATACAGATACATATATACATATACAGATACAGTGAGGCTACATACAGAGATAAAGTAGGGATACATAAGGGGAGGCAGAGAAAAGATGCAGAATAATTACTGCACTTCACTGCATCATGGGAGAACTACATCGCGGAAACAAACAAGAGACAAAGAGCGGGAACAGTCTTATTAACGTGATATAGAAACACACATACACACACACACCCACACCTAGGCACTGTCGCCTCTCCCACCATCACCGCCAAGTCACCGTGAACAAAAACTCAACGAGATCTTTTAAAAACTCGCTCCCACTAGACCTATATACCACAGCGCCATGGTCTTCTAGGGGAGCATGGCTGAAAGTGGCTGAGAGCGGTTGGGAGCTGCTGGGAGCGGCTGGGAGCAGCTGAATCAACCTCAAACTCCATTAAAACTAAGATTTACGTGAACGTATATAAGAGGAAGCTGGGAGGTGGATGGAGAAAAGTATTACGGGGACTACAGTAGTACGAGAGGGGCTAGATCTAGTAGAGGAGGGCTAGAGGTAGTAGAGGAAGACTAGAAATAGTAAAGGAAGACTAGAGGTAGCAGAGAAGGGCTACATGTAGTAGAGAAGGGCTAGAGGTAGTAGAGGAGGGCTATATGTAATATAGATGGGGTAGAGATAGTAGAGGAGGGCTAGATGTAGTAGAGGTGGGCTAGAAGGTAGCAGAGGAGAGCTAGAGGGAGCAGAGGAGGGCTAGAGGTAGAAGAGGAGGGCTAGAGGTAGCGGAGCAGGGCTAAGGGAAGTAGAGGAGGGCTAGAGGTAGTAGAGTAGAGCTAGAGGTAGTAGAGGAGGGCTAGAGGTAGCAGAGGAGAGCTAGAGGTAGTAGACGAGGGCTAGAAGTAGCAGAAGAGAGCTAGAGGTAGTAGAGGAGGGCTAGAAGTAGCAGAGGAGAGCTAGAGGTAGTAGAGGAGGGCTAGAGGTATTAGAGGCGCACTGGAGGTAGCAGAGGAGGGCTAGATGTAGTAGAGGAGGGCAAGAGGTAGTAGAGGAGGGCAAAAGGTAGCAGAGGAGGGCTAGATGTAATAGAGGAGGGCTAGAGATAATAGAGGAGGGCCAGAGGTAGTAAAGGAGGACTAGAGGTAGCAGAGGAAGGCTAGAGGTAGCAGAGAAAGGCTAGAGCTAGCAGCGGAGGGCTCGAGGTAGCATAGGAGGGCGAGAGGTATCAGAAGAGAGCTAGAGGTAGCAGAGGAGGGCTAGAGGTATTAGAGGAGGGATAGAGGTACTAGAGGTGGGCTAGAGGTAGTAGAGGAGGGCTAGAGGTAGTAGAGGAGAGCTAGATGTTGTAGAGGAGGGCTAGAGGTAGTAGAGGAGGGCTAGAAGTAGTAGAGGAGGGCTAGAGGTAGTAGAGAAGGGCTAGAAGTAGTAGAGGAGGGCTAGAGGTAGTAGAGGAGGGCTAGAGGTAGTAGAGGAGGGATAGAGGTAGTAGAAGAGAGCTAGAAGTAGTAGAGGAGGGATAGAGGTAGTAGAGAAGGGCTAGAAGTAGTAGAGGAGGGATAGAGGTAGTAGAGAAGGGCTAGAGGTAGTAGTGGAGGGCTAGATGTAGTAGAGGAGGGCTAGAGGTAGTAGAGGAGGGATAGAGGTAGTAGAGGAGGGATAGAGGTAGTAGAGGAGAGCTAGAAGTAGTAGAGGAGGGCTAGAGGTAGTAGTGGAGGGCTAGATGTAGTAGAGGAGGGCTAGAGGTAGTAGAGGAGGGATAGAGGTAGTAGAGGAGGGATAGAGGTAGTAGAGGAGAGCTAGAAGTAGTAGAGGAGGGCTAGAGGTAGTAGAGGAGGGATAGAGGTAGTAGAAGAGAGCTAGATGTTGTAGAGGAGGGCTAGAGGTAATAGAGGAGGGTTTGAGGTAATAGAGGAGGGCTAGAGGTATAGTGGATGGCTATTGGTAGTAGAGGAGCACTAGAGGTAGCTCAGGAGGGCTAGAGGTAGCTGGGGAGGACTAGAGTCAGCAGAGGAGCGCTAGAAGTAGTAGAGTAGGGCTAGAGGTAGTAGAGGAGGGCTAGAAGTAGTAGAGGAGAGCAAGATGTAGTAGAGGAGGGCTAGAGGTAGCAGTGGAGGGCTAGTGGCAGTAGAGGAGGGCTAGAGGTAGCAGAGGAGGGCTTGTGGAAACCATCCAGCCTAAGAAATATAATAGAGGCAACTTGAAGCTGGGAGTTATCTCCCACGCCGAAATTGCCCACATGGACCAAGACGAACTAAGCGAGCTCCTCCAGGGGCAGCTCCAAGTTGTAAAGATGCTGTCCGACACCACTGCCCTTGTCGGACACCACACCACCTTACCCGAAGAGGCTCAACTGGCGTGGGTAACTGTGCCAGTGAAGCCCTACTGCAGACCGAATCGGTGTTACAAGTGCCAACACTATGGACACACTGTAAATAAGTGTGAGGCGCAGGAGGACACCTGCTCCAAGTGTGGCAGCCCTGGACACCGCTACACGGTCTGCCCCAACGAAGAAAAGAAATGCGCTGCTTGTGGTGGCCCACACTCCTCCGCCGACCGGAACTGCCCCAGATGGAAGGAGGAGTGCAGGGTAGCCAAAGTTCGCCTCGAGAAAAAAATGAGCTACAAAGAGGCCCTCCTTGCTGTACGCTCTCAAGAAAAGAAAAAACCAGCACAAAAGAAAAACCAAAAAAAGAAAAACCAAGAAAAGAAAACTGTCGAGAAGACGCCCACCGCACAAAACCAAGATCACCACGTGGCCCGTGAAGCTGAAGCCCACGTGGTCAACCTCACCGCCTCTGACTTCTTCCACACCTTTGAGAGCCCATCTCTCGTGGAAGATGAACAACAAGACCCAAACACAAACGAATGGACATTCCAAGAAAGCAAGAAGAGGAGAAGAGAGAGAAGAAAATCGACCCCAAGCTAAGAAGACCAAGACATCTTCTCCACACAAGAAACCAAAACTCATTCAAGCCGCCCAAGCACTGAACATCCATTGCCCAACCCAACCGCGCTGCACCTGACGCGTGACCAATCGCCGGCCTGGCCTTGTCTTGTCGCCTCCCAGCTGCCCCCACCCCTGAACCCCTCACGCAAGCGATGTCTAGCCACCGCATCTGTTCTCTCCTTCTAAAATTCACTTCCATCCTCTCTTTATTCTTCCTCTGAACCTCCTTCCCCCCTGTCACTAGCATTTTTCTGATTCTGATTCTGAGGCCCTCAACGTCAGGTTCCATCGCCTAGGGAAGAAGGTTTGGAACAAGTTCCTGGACGACCCTCACAGCCCAGACCACCTACGCGGCGAAGATATCAACGGAGGGCGACCCCACGCCTGGTGGCCCCGGAGTCTGCCCGCACTACAACACCCCAACCCGCGACCCATCTATGTCCGCCACAGTGATCCACCTTAGATTAAAACGTAGATGATATTAATTCACATTTAACAAGTCACAATCAGTGAGTCCCTAACGTAATACAGTATAAGATGTTAATAAACTTGTAATTGTAAAATCAATCTAGTTATTGTCTACTGAAGTAACCATTGTGCAACCTCATACTAAATCCTAGGTTAGCTTAGTTAACCAGCAAACTCTGTAATATGTAAAACAAGGGGTGTCGTCCCCCTCTGTTTAACTCATTAAACTTCTTTTCCAACCTTTCCCCCCCACGACTATATGTTATGACTTCTCTATCCGTCATGTCTGGCTGTGCCTTGAACCCCCGCATGCCTTCCATCCATTCCCCACCTTAACCTAAAAAAAAAAAAAAAAAAAAAAGCAGAGGAGCGCTAGAGATAGTAGAGGAGGGATGGAGGTATTAAAGGACGGCTAGAGGTAGCAGAAGGGGGCTAGAGGTAGCAGAGGAGGGTTAGAGGTAGCAGAGGAGGACTAGAGGTAGCAGAGGAGGGCTAGAGGTAGTAGAGGAGGGCTAGAGGTAGTAGAGGAGGACTAGAGTTGCTTGGAAAGGAGAACAATAAGAACTCAAGAGAAGATGAAGAATAGACAAGACGAGGAGACGAAAACACAAAGACGAGAAGAGGGGAATATAGAAAGAAAACGAAGGAAGAGGAGGGAAGTAGGGGAGAGAAGAAGAAGAGGAAGAAGAACAGGAGGTCAAGAAATCGTGTCAGTAAGACACTCTCGTTCCTTCTGTAAATGTTTCGTATTGTAGGTTTTTCAGTATCTTTAAATTTATGGTCTTTAGGAAGGTAGTGTTCGAATATTGGCTTATTTTAATATTTTCATCGTAGTTTGCATGTTAAGTTCAATTTGTTATATGTGAAAGGTAATAAATTGGTATGTGTGTGTGTGTGTGTGTGTGTGTGTATGTGTGTGTGTGTGTGTGTGTGTGTGTGTGTGTGTAATAATAATAATACTACTAATAATAAACGGTTTATTAATAAAGTTGCAGCCGGTGGCTGAAAATATAAAACTTACACGTGATTTAATAATAAATAAATAATAATAAACGGTTTATTAATAAAGTTGCGGCCGGTTGTTGAAAATATACAAACTTACATTTGATTTAGACATAATGATATGCGTTGAATACATTTGCAGGGCTGTACAGTACATAAATCAGGAGTTGTTTATTATTTTAACCATTGATGGGATGGTGCTATTCTTATATCTATCAGTGCGGGCTCTTATGGGCTGAATTTTGTTGTAGTGGCGAAATGCACGAAGTGGGCAGGGGACTGCAGGTGGCAGAAGGTGGCGATGACAAGGATGGTGCAGTAGTCTACTGCCAAACCTTGCAAGTGCTTGGTGGTGGAGGTCATTCAGGGATGGCATTTCTAGGGTGGATAGAGCGTTGTTATAGCCGGAGTAGCCTGCGCCGAGCATGATTCTGGAGGCTCTCTTCTGTACCTTCTCTAGCTGACGTTGTTGGGTAGAGTTGAGAGAAGACGACAGGGCTGGTGATGCATACGTTAGTTTGAGGAGAATAAAGGCGTTGTAGATAGTCCTCACCTCTGGCATGGGTGCCCCAAATGACCTGAGTCGTCGTAGCATGTAGAATTGGTCCGAGGCTACCTTGATTATGTTGTTTACATGGGCCTTCCAGTCCAGTTTATTGTCTCTGGTGACACCCAGGAATTTGGCAGACTTCACTAACTGGAGAGGATGGGCAACCACTGTGACTGCTGGAGCTTGCACTGGAGTGGTGGCGGTACTGATGTGCATGACTACGGTTTTGGTGTGGTTGATGCTGACCTTGTTCTCCATAGTCCATGCCTGTAGCCAGTCCAGTGTGCCTTGTAGCGATGAGTGGTCCGGTGAGGTGTTGTCCACTGTAACCCCGAAAGTGCAGTCATCCACGTACTTCCACCTGTGAGGAGTGTCCGATAGAACGTCGTTGATCAGGATTAGGAAGCACAGTGGTTCTATGTGTGTGTGTGTGTGTGTGTGTGTTGGGGATCTCCGTTTTTCTACAACTATATTTTTGTTTTAGCTTTTCGAATTGTAAATTATTATTATTATTATTATTATTATTATTATTATTATTATTATTATAACTATTACTATTACTATTACTATTACTACTACTACTTTTTTTTTTTTTTTTTTACTACTACTACTACTACTTTTTTTTTTTTTTAACGTGGCCTCCAGCCTCCCCCAATAACCACACCTTCGCCACCATTTATTTACCTTAATATTAAATATCCTAATACATAAGAAGCTATCCTATCTGTGTTAAATTAGTTTAGCCGCAGATCTATGCGGCATTCAGTGACTGTAGCCTCATAGTCAATATCTGCAGCAGTTGTCGGAGTAGGGGCAGAAACTCTCGTTCCCCTGAGGCAGAGCAAAGCCGACCGAAGGAGAGAGAAGGACAGTGGACATCTCATCCAGGCTGTAACATAACTTCTGGGCTGCTGCTTCTGTTCGGAGATCAACTCTGCGAGTCTGGCGTAGAAACATCTTGCACTTGGGCCCATCCCACCAGAGATTGTGAACACTAGAGGAGTAAAGCTGCCTTGATCAACATTTTGAATTCTCTCCCCATATGCCCTTCTCTTGTCGTTCTCGTTCCTCCTATGTGCAGCATCGAGAGCTAGGTTACGGTGACAAGCGGCCATGGGATAAAAAATCCTGATGTCGAAGAAAGCTCGCTGTCCCCGCGTCCAGAATCCTCGAGCACTGACGTCCACACGGGCTTCGTTAGATGTGTTTGAAGTCCTGTGTTGGAAGATCTCGCCATCCAGTGGAAGGAGGGTCGGTTCTACCATGACGTCCCGGCAGATTTCCTTCAACATATTTGCTGTGAGATCCCTTACCTCTTCATGCCTCATGCATATGAAGCCCCCCTTCTTGCAGACCATGGCGTGATCGCCATCATAGGAAGAGCCACACACGCATTGGGAGGGCAAACCATCTCCTGGCCAACCGTACCTTAGAGCAATGGCATATGTAAATTCTTGTTTGTTAAGGCTGAAACCATTTGCCCTTATCGGTAACGTAGTTAACCAGTTCGAGGCGCCCACGTCCTGCGCTATAGCTACTTTTTTTGTCAAATTTTCTGGAACCTGCAGCAATAGTTACTGCAACATGTCATTTTGGCAGTGCTGCCGATCTGTTGCAATGGACCTACGGATCTTATTT
The DNA here is from genome assembly GCA_958450375.1 of Homarus gammarus. Lineage (NCBI taxonomy): Eukaryota > Metazoa > Arthropoda > Malacostraca > Decapoda > Nephropidae > Homarus > Homarus gammarus. Next base: position 707,944 of record CAUDMG010003804.1, read on the forward strand.
ACTTCGCTGGTGTCCACTTCCCCTGTTGCATTCTGGGCTATTATGTGGTCAGTGAGGGCTGCCGTGAGCTTAAGTGAATTTTGATGTTCAGTGTCAGCAATCTCCTCTGGATTAGTTAGTCCCATCCCTCCCAGTCTTGGTGGAAGTACAAGAAGTGTTCTTTCTGCTGGGGTTAAGTCAGGGTGTTTCACTAGTTTGGGAATGAACTTGACACTGATAGCTTCTTCCAGAGGGTGGAGGAGGGGTCCGATCTCAGGGATGGTACGCATTAGGTAGTTCCAGCGATGCTTGACTCCATGGGTGAATGCTGCAAACGCCGCATGTGGCTCTGTGTTAGCAATCTCAGATAGAGCTTGGATTTCGCTAACCCACTCATTCACCTTTCCCGCTACGTACTCGGTCTTGAAGTCCGTAGTGCCAATTACTGCGCCTAGATGTCTTTGGCCATCCTTAGTTATTTTGACCTCACTTCCGTCAAAAACCTCCAATGCCCGTTCATAATGTTCTGGCTTCACGATGAGGAAGGACTTGCTGGCGTTTGGGTGGTACCCTATTTGTGGACCTCGTGATGTTACCAGATCCCACCACTTTTTGATGCACTCCACTTTTCCTGCTCCTGTAAGGTCAACACCATATGCCACTTGTTTGACCCCAGTTGTTTCAAATTTTATTTCTTGTTGGAGCACTGATAGGCCAATTGCATACATTGCCATTGCAACGGGGTCCCCCTGTGTTGTTCCCTCGGTCGACTGTAGGATGGTATCACCTCGTAGAGCCTTGTTGTTTACTATGTAGAGGTCTGAAGGATTCCTATACGAATTTTCAACATACATCGCAAAGCTAGGACACTTGATCTTGATGTTGTGCAGTGCAGCCTTGCGGTTAAGTATGTTGAATGCGTTTGAAGCATCCACTAGGAGAACGGCCTCACAATCACGCTGCTCAAATATCAATCTCATGGCGTGAATGGCCGCCTCTCCACCAGCCTGGTGGCCAGCACACACTTGTAGGTTCCCTGCTGCTGCCCTGGCATCGTCCTTTACCACCTCCATTATGCACTTTCCGATGATCCGCCTTAACACTTCCCCCACCCCTATAGGTCTACATCCTGGTTTCTTTTCTAGAGGAATAAGGCGGCAGGCCGTCAGGGCCTGGAGGTGATGGCAGCAAGAGGATGCAAGCTTTCTTGCAAGGGCAGCAATGGCAGTGCAGAGATCGCTTGCTACAGGGCCGAACTTGTTTGTGCTGAGGATGACTCTCCAACCGTTTGCATCCAGACCTGAAGGGCCGGCTCCTCCTCGAGTCTTTAGTGCCTTTTTCCACACCATCTCTCCTGTTATTTTCTCGAACAGGACAGCATTTGGTGGGATATAGTCACCCTGGAACCTGATGCCTTCATCTTCGCTTGCAGGGGGATGTTTCTCTTTCAATAGTTTTAATGTCTCTCTGTTTATTGGCATCACCCCACCGGAGGATTCCTGTGTGAGAGATCTTACCGCTGGAGACACTTTTCCCACACGCATTTTGTTTCCAAATTTTCTTGCTACGTCCTCGGTTTTTTGCTTTCCGTCACCCGTAAATTTTAGTCTCTCCTGCAGTGTTCTTCCTTCACATAGGAGATCATCTAGGGCCCCAGTCAGCCACATTGTCAATCTTCTCTTCATTGCTGCCACATTTTCTTTGTGCTTAGCCTTTGTGTGTGTCCTCTGACAAAATAGATGTGGTATTATTGCCAGTATTTGAAGAGCTAGGGGGGCGAGGAAGCGGTCCTGAGTGTAATCAGTCATGAAGCGAGTCATCTCCCGAATCATTTCTTTGGTGGCCGCACACTTGGGTGGTTCAAATAAGTTAGCGGGCGACCACTTGACAATTTCTGAGTAGGTTTCTTTGACCCATACGCCTGCATTTTCCATCGACATGCCATTCCACTGAGGCGGCTGTCTCTCATTCTCCTCGTGGACACCTGCTACTGAGGGAGCAGCATTTATTAGTACTACATTTTCGGGTTGAGTAGACTCACTGCTATCATTTCGGATATCATCGGGTAGTTGGGTCCCGGCGATATCCACTGTGGCCACCTGTATCGGCTCCCTGCGACGTGGGTTCCGACACTGGTCTAGCTTCCTGCAATCCACACATGGTCGGTTGTTTCTCGCACAGACACAATTTGTGCAGTTTTGGTTCGGGCTAGCACAGACGCAGCAAAGAATGTTACCAGGCATAGTGAACAGCACCTTGGGCGACGGTAACGTCCGCCTCCGAACATCTGATTTAGTCCCAGGCACAAGATTATACTGGTTCTTATGAGGGAAGGGTGGAGAAGTGACAAGCAGGACTGCTGTGTTTCCATGTAATAGGGGCATACGTGCGCGCGTGGGTGTGTAGGCTACCCCCTCTTATAGCGGCCATCCATACGTCAGAATGATACACTATGCACAAGAGTTTGTCACACCAAGCACTTGTTTACATATCCTTGGCACTACAACTACTACTACTACTACTTTTTTTTTTTTTTTTTTTTTTTTTTTAACGTGGCCTCCAGCCTCCCCCAATAGCCACACCTTCGCCACCATTTATTTACCTTAATATTAAATATCCTAATACATAAGAAGCTATCCTATCTGTGTTAAATTAGTTGAGCGGCAGATCTATGCGGCATTCAGTGACTGTAGCCTCATAGTCAATATCTGCAGCAGTTGTCGGAGTAGGGGCAGCAGCTCTCGTTCCCCTGAGGCAGAGCAAAGCCGACCGAAGGAGAGAGAAGGACAGTCGACATCTCATCCAGGCTGCAACATAACTTCTGGGCTGCTGCTTCTGTTTGGAGATCAACTCCGCGAGTCTGGCGTAGAAACATCTTGCACTTGGGCCCATCCCACCAGAGGTTGTGAACACTAGAGGAGTGAAGCTGCCTTGATCAACGTTTTGAATTCTCTCCCCATATGCCCTTATCTTGTCGTTCTCGTTCCTCCTATGTGCAGCATCGAGAGCTAGGTTAGTGTTACGGTGACAAGTGGCCATGGGATCAAAAATCCTGATGTCGAAGAAAGTTCGCTGTCCCAGCGTCCAGAATCCTCGAGCACTGACGTCCACATGGGCTTCGTTAGATGTGTTTGAAGTCCTGTGTTGGAAGATCTCGCCATCCAGTGGAAGGAGGGTCGGTTCTACCATGACGTCCCGGCAGATTTCCTTCAACATATTTGCTGTGAGATCCCTTACCTCGTCATGCCTCATGCATATGAAGCCCCCCTTCTTGCAGACCATGACATGATCGCCATCATAGGAAGAGCCACACACGCATTGGGAGGGCAAACCATCTACTGGCCAACAGAACCTTAGAGCAATGGCATCTGTAAATTCTTGTTTGTTAAGGCTGAAACCATTTGCCCTTAACGGTAACGTAGTTAACCAGTTCGAGGCGCCCACCTCCTGCGCTATAGCTACTTTTTTTGTCAAATTTTCTGGAACCTGCAGCAATACTTGCTGCAACATGTCATTTTGGCGGTGCTGCCGATCTGTTGTAATGGACCTACGGATCTTAATTACTTCGCTGGTGTCCACTTCCCCTGTTGCATTCTGGGCTATTATGTGGTCAGTGAGGGCTGCCGTGAGCTTAAGTGAATTTTGATGTTCAGTGTCAGCAGTCTCCTCTGGATTAGTTAGTCCCATCCCTCCCAGTCTTGGTGGAAGTGCAAGAAGTGTTCTTTCTGCTGGGGTTAAGTCAGGGTGTTTCACTAGTTTGGGAATGAGCTTGACACTGATAGCTTCTTCCAGAGGGTGGAGGAGGGGTCCGATCTTAGGGATGGTACGCATCAGGTAGTTCCAGCGATGTTTGACTCCATGGGTGAATGCTGCAAACGCCGCATGTGGCTCTGTTTTAGCAATCTCAGATAGAGCTTGGATTTCGCTAACCAACTCATTCACCTTTCCCGCTACGTGCTCGGTCTTGAAGTCCGTAGTGCCAATTACTGCGCCTAGATGTCTTTGGCCGTCCTTAGTTATTTTGACCTCACTTCCGTCAAAAACCTCCAATGCCCGTTCATAATGTTCTGGCTTCACGATGAGGAAGGACTTGCTGGCGTTTGGGTGGTACCCTATTTGTGGACATCGTGATGTTACCAGGTCCCACCACTTTTTGATGCACTCCACTTTTCCTGCTCCTGTAAGGTCAACACCATATGCCACTTGTTTGACCCCAGTTGTTTCAAATTTTATTTCTTGTTGGAGCACTGATAGGCCAATTGCATATATTGCCATTGCAACGGGGTCCCCCTGTGTTGTTCCCTCGGTCGACTGTAGGATTAGGGTGTGTCATAGGAGGGAAGATCAGCTAAAACTAATGGCCCATCACTTGTTTGGTAGATTTTAGTGTATATAAACAGAAAATAATTTCAGTTTCAATATTTTGCAACCTTTTGCTAGGTAAATTTTAGCGTGAAATTTATCGAAAATCTAAAGTACAGCTGCATTAGTGCATTACAATTAAATAGTGAACATTGCTTTCTGACTTCATTCTTTAACAACCCAACTAACAATATTTTTTTCTGTTTCAGATTCTGATGCATTTATAAGTTGATAATATTTGCGATGGCTGCTTGTGTCAGGACGAGGAACCAAAAATCCAGCCATCTCAGTCACTATCTTGGGTCTGGGAGAGAGCTCCTGAAGTCGGAGTTGCCTACATTGAGAGATGCTTTGAGATACGGTGTTTTAATCAAGCAAATCAGTGAAAGAACCAAAGAACTTACACAAACAAAGACATTGCCAGTGATATGACCAAAGCTGTCTTGGCACAGTACACTCTGGCTAACGCTCAGTTCAAGCCTCCAGTCATAACAAGTCAGAAGAAGATTAGTGAGAGACTGCTTGCCAGTTGGGAAAAGGCAAGAGATATCTCTCTTGGGAGAGGAAAACTTGCAGTTAAGGACAGCTTTGCCAAGCAACTGGACCAGTTATTTGACATAATTACTTGCAAGTGCCCAATTGTTCTCTGTCCTGAGTTTGGATACGATCGTGACTGTAAATCCGAGGCCCACATCTCCTGTATTTGCAAGCGTGAACTGAAAATTCCTGTGATCGAACTGGCATTTGTCAAAGCACAGAGAGAGAGAAGACTGGCAGTATAGGGGCTCTCATGATTTCTAGCCAAGATATTCCGGAGTCCAAGAGACAGGAGGCTGCCACAGAGAGACAGAAGAGGAGAAGAGTTGCCGAAGAAAAGAGACTTGAGAAGGCCCAGGGTGAGGTAAAAAAGGCCGATGATTGGAGTCAAGCTGATTCAGAGTTTAATGACTTCCCCATGGCTGATCCGAGTGCTGACCAGGAGAATGGTGACTTTGTCCCTAACCCAGAAAATAATGATCCCAAACCTTCCAGGCATAAGATTCGAAATAGGAAAGATATCCCGAGCACAGCTCTGGCCAGCATGCGACACCACACTGGTCTCAGAGAAACTGCAGAGATAGCAACAGCTGCCTGGATTGACGGTGGTTTGATAACACCTGATGATGTTCACCTGGTGATAGATCATAATAAAGTAAGGAGAGCTCAGGAGAAACTTGTCAGTAACCTAGAAGAGGAGTTTGATAAGGGGATAAGAGAAAATGAAATCAATTGTTTGTTCTTTGATGGGAGAAGGGATGACACTAAAGTGTTCATGAAAGTTGGAGATTCTGACAAGTTGTTCCCTGCCATGGTGAAGGAGGAACACTACTCCTGCTGCAGTGAACCAGGAGGGAAGTATTTGTAGCATTTCACTCCAGAGAAAGATGACATCAGGAAACCAGCTGAGATAGTGGCAGATAACATTGTGAACTGGCTCAGAGAGAGGAACGTAGACCAGACCCTGCAGGCCATTGGAGGGGACAGCACCAACACGAACACAGGGTAGCAAGGGGGAGTCATACAGTGGATAGAGCGGAAGATTGGGAGGAAGCTGGTCTGGATTGTTTGTGACCTCCACACCAACGAGTTGCCACTCAGACATCTGATCCAGGAGCTGGATGGCAAGACTCTTTCAAACAACAGATGGTCTGGTCCTCTTGGCAAGATGCTGGACTCTGCCACTGAGTTAGAAATAAATCCGAGCTTTGAAAAAATCACAGTTGGCCCTCCACTCGTTGAGCTTGCACATACTGTCATTGACGACCTGAGTACTGACCAGTACTATGGTTACATGATTTGCAGTGCCATCAAAACTAGGGTCATGCCTGATAGACTTGCTTACCTGCAGATAGGTCCAGTCTCACATTCTAGGTGGCTCACAACGGCTCTCAGGTTCTGCAGAATTTGAGTCGCTCATCATAAACTGAAAGGGAACCAGCTTCACAACCTGAGACTTATTGTCCAATTCATCGTGAGTGTCTACTTGCCAAATTGGTTCAACACCAAGGTCAAGTCATCGTTCTCCGAAGGTCAGAGGCATGTTCTCTTCCAGCTTGAGCTCCTGAGGAGTCAGCTAAGAAAGGTTGTTCAGATTGTGGAGCAGACTGTGAGGAGATCTTCCTGGTATGCTCATCCCGAGGCAGTTCTGCAGACAATGCTCTGCAGTAAGGATGAGGAGGAGAGAAGAGTGGCAGTCAAAAAGATCTTGGATATGAGACTTATGAGAGGATCTGGGCATGACGAATCAGTTGGTGACGATTCCTTCAGGGTCAGGAAGACTCCTGAAGTCAATCTAGGTGCCAAGACCCTCACTGATCTCATAGATCTGGATAACATCCAGGCTGGCAGTGAGCCCGCTCTTACCTGCAGCCTCACCAATGTTCAAGTCAGAGCTTTCCTGGACAACCCCATGCATGTCCCTGCCTGGCCCTCGCACACCCAGAGTATAGAGCGTTGTGTACAGCAAGTGAGCGAGGCCAGCAGTCACGTGTACAGCCAGGAGAGGAGGGAAGGCTACATCCGAGCTCAGGTGGTCAGCAGGGAGGTGATGAGTAGAAACAGAAGCAAGAAAGACATGTTCTCTATGGTGTGCAGCAACACCGGGTCGTGGTAGTAAAACCGGTTTTTGTATTTGATGATTTTGTTTTCTAAAGGAATATTAAATTTAATAAATGTGTCAAGATCATTCGTTTCACTATTCTGGATCATTTTCATCCTAATAAATTAACCTGATACATTTACTTTACTTTAAATAAGCTATTTAGTGGTTTTGGTAAAAGGGTGGGAATACTGAATTTTCATAAGATTTCAAGTTAAAATTTACCTAGCAAGAAACGAAAACTTTTCAAATCTGAAGATATCACATGATTCTGCACTTAGAACTACATCATTAATACCATGGGCCGATTTTTCAAACTCAAAAAAAAAAAATTTGCCTCCGTATGACACACCCTACTGTAGGATGGTATCACCTCGTAGAGCCTTGTTGTTTACTATGTAGAGGTCTGAAGGATTCCTATACGAATTTTCAACATACATCGCAAAGCTAGGACACTTGATCTTGATGTTGTGCAGTGCAGCCTTGCGGTTAAGTATGTTGAATGCGTTTGAAGCATCCACCAGGAGAACGGCCTCACAATCACGCTGCTCAAATATCAATCTCATGGCGTGAATGGCCGCCTCTCCACCAGCCTGGTGGCCAGCACACACTTGTAGGTTCCCTGCTGCTGCCCTGACATCATCCTTTACCACCTCCATTATGCACTTTCCGATGATCCGCCTCAGCACTTCCCCCACCACTATAGGTCTACATCCTGGTTTCTTTTCCAGAGGAATAAGGCGGCAGGCCGTCAGGGCCTGGAGGTGATGGCAGCAAGAGGATGCAAGCTTTCTTGCAAGAGCGGCAATGGCAGTGCAGAGATCGCTTGCTAAAGGGCCAAACTTGTTTGTGCTGAGGATGACTCTCCAACCGTTTGCATCCAGACCTGAAGGGCCGGCTCCTCCTCGAGTCTTTAGTGCCTTTTTCCACACCATCTCTCCTGTTATTTTCTCGAACAGGACAGCATTTGGTGGGATATAGTCACCCTGGAACCTGATGCCTTCATCTTCGCTTGCAGGGGGATGTTTCTCTTTCAATAGTTTTAATGTCTCTCTGTTTATTGGCATCACCCCACCGGAGGATTCCTGTGTGAGAGATCTTACCGCGAGAGACACTTTTTCCACACGCATTTTGTTTCCAAATTTTCTTGCCACGTCATTGGTGTTTTGCTACTACTACTACTACTATTATTATTATTATTATTATTATTATTATTATTATTATTATTATTATTATTTTTATTATTATTATTATTATTAGTGATAATAATATTATCATCATCAGCATCTGAAAATAAATCTCTATCATAAGTTGCATTATTATTTATTACCTAAAAAAAATTCCCCTTGAGTACTTAAAAATTTAGGGAAGGGCCGTGAGTTGAAGGATTTTTTAAGGGGTGTGTCTGTTTTAATCTTTGGCGTTAGGGAAGTAGTGCTTAAAGTTAACTCTTTTTCCTCAAGGGTTTAGGGTGAGAGATGTAAGGGAGGGATCGGGCGCGGTGGTAGGAAGGTGAGAGACATGGGGAAAGGGAAGAAGAGGCGGTAGGAAAGGGAGAGAGAGATCGAGAGAGGGAAGGAGCGGCGGTAAGAAAGGGAGAAAGATGGAGACAGAAGGCGTGGTGGTAGAAAGGGTAGAGGGAAGGAGTGGCGGTAGAAAAGGTAGAGAGACGGAGAGAGGGAGGAGAAGAAAAGAGAGAGGAAAGGGGAAGTGAGGTATAGTGGGGAAGAAAGAATGGTGGAGGGAACGCGATGCGAGAGAAAAGGAGGCAGTAATGAAGGATAAGTTGAGGGAAGGGAGAAAGGGATAAGGTTGAAGGAAGAAGAGTGGAGTGTAATGAGAGAGAGAGAGAGAGAGAGAGAGAGAGAGAGAGAGAGAGAGAGAGAGAGAGAGAGAGGTCACAAATTCGAATAAGAATGATCTTCCTCCATCTCTTCGTTTATTGCTTTTGTCCTGTTTCCTTCATCGTTCCCCCTGCTTCTCCTCCTCCCTCAATTCATCTTGCCACTTATCTCTCCACCCACCCTTCTTTTCATCTACTTTATTCCCCCGGTCTTCCTTCTTCCCACTTCTTCCTCCTCCGTTCCTTCTCTTTACCCTTGTCTAATATTTTGCCTTTTTACCTACTGATTATCCTATCTTCACCTCTCTTTCCTAGTTTTCCTCCCCTTACCTTCCTTCTCCATTTCTTTCTCTTTTCCTACTCTTGCTCTCCTCACTGTCTTTGACTCTCACTTTCAGCTTCCCCTTTCTCCCTCCCCTCCTTCCATTTGCTCCCCCTCCTCCTCCTCCTCCTCCTTCTACCTGTCCTCCCTTCACCCTTTCTTTCATCCACATCCCTCCTATCATCCCCTCCCAATACCTCCCTCCCTCCCTCCCTCAGCATCTAAGAGTGTCAAGTCCAGTGCGCCCTTTATTCTGTGGTGTAGATAAGCCACTATTATCACTCGTATCAGTTTTGTATCTCTGCTACGGCTGTGTTACTCTTCTAAAGCCGTGTCAATTTATCTTCTCGATCTGTGGAAACGTCATGATATTTTTCAGTGTTTGGGTATATCCTGATATGACAACGAGTCCTGGTGTATCTCAGAAATCTTGTCGCGAGAGACCAAGAAATTTCACTATGGTTTTTAGATATATTATAGTGTGTCTTTAACCCTAAGCCTGGATATGTTTTATTATTTCTTGACGTGGACTTGGATCATTCTCTTTCTCCTACCGTATTCCCTGACCTACACCAAGTATTGGAGATGACCTGTATCACATACTGATTATTTTGGATATTCAGACATACAGTACATACGTCCACCGACCTTTTCACACACACACACATACACACACACACACAACTACTGCTACTGCTACTACTATTTTGTTGTCATTCGGAATCGAGTATGACTATAATCCAGCTTATCTGCCTACTTACGCAGTCGGGATAAGTCGAAAGTATTGACACCTTCTCGTGTGGTGATCCTCCAAACGTTTACGGTGTGGAGTAAAAGTCTCCCAGGTGAGGGGGGAACGCAATTTGGTATTTTTTTAGGTTTGTCTTCACACTATCCTTATATCTTTTCAATTGCCGACCAGCGTTACGTTTACTATTCATTGGGTGAATATAAAGTAGCTGTCTACTGTTTCCCATACGTGTAACATGGTCAGTCCATGGTAGTTGTTCATGGATAATGGTGGTATTAACGCTCGTCTTGTCTTCCCAGAGAACTCGGAGGATGGAACGTAAACTACGTTGGTAAAAGTTTTTAAGCACTTTGAGGTCCCTCCTGTATGTGACCTAAGTCTCGCTGCCATACAGCAGGGTGGGGAGAACCACTGCACTATATACGTGCAACTTTGCAGATAATTTCAGCTCCCTACAGCTGAATACATGGGTAGTGAGTCTGCTAAGGCTTGAGATGCACATCTGATCCGCTGTTGAATCTCTTCATCGATGTTTGCGTTGGTGGACAGATTGGAGCCAAGATATTGAATGCAGGTAACATTAGAGAGGGTAGTACAGTTAACCTGATTAGATAGTGGAGGTATGGTTGAACCAGGGGCAGGATGAAAGAGAATCCGAGTCTTACGCACATTCACCTGAAGGCCGAAGTGTGCATACGTATCTGCGTAGGTGTTCAGGATCTCCTGTTGGTCGCGTTCAGTGTGAGAGACGAGTGTCAGGTCGTCTTCATTCTGAAGTTCAGTAATGGAAGCGGCCGACACCATTTTTCCTGCATGGAGCCGTCTTATATTGAAAAGTCCCTTCATACGGTACTGGTTGTCCACCCCATCGACTAAATTGGCACTGGCACAAGTAAGGAAGACAGCCAAGAAAATGTAAAAGAGAGTTGGTGCCAATACACATCCTTGGTTTACTCCCATTTGGATGGGGACGAACTCAAACTGGGTGTCATTGTGCAGGACACTGCTGTTCATGCCATCATAGAATTGCCTCAAAATTGCGATGAATTTTGATTGGCAGCCAAAACGACTGAGGGTCTGTCAGACGCTTCCTTGTTGACCGATAAAGGCCACATACAATTTACGACGCTGTTCTTTTCTCCTTTCCTATATCCGGTAGACAGCAAAAATCATATCAGTGGTGCCACGTTTTGGTTTAAGGCCTTATTGAGATTCTGGAAGGAAGTTTTCCGCCTCAGGAAGAAGTCTGTTTAAGAGGACATGGGCGATAATTTTGCCAGCTACAGACAGTAGCTAGATCCCGCGGTAGTTGCCACAGCATCGCCGGTCTTCCTCTTTCTTATAAATACTGACAATGGAGGCGTCTATAAGTGCTTGAGGATTTTCTTCCTTCTCTCATACCTGCATATTCTCCAGGAGAGAGTGGAGACGGCTGGTGAGCAGATAACTGTAAAGTAGCTGCTTTGACAGTTTACTGTCGTCCATGCTGATAACTTGGCCAGTGTTAGGTGACTGATATCGTCAACTCAAGTTCAATTTATCTTATTTCTCTCTCTCTCTCTCTATATATATATATATATATATATATATATATATATATATATATATATATATATATATATATATATATATATATATATATATATTTTGTTATCAATCTATTGGTGCAGGCTGGTGATTAGAAGTGGGTGGTTTGAGCATTTCGTTAGTCTATATTAAGATTGTAAATATTGTATATACACACATAATTTTCAGCATGTGTTTGAAGTCTCCACCCCCTGTGTGCTGGTTTCCCGTGACAGCCAGTCCAACGTAGTTTTACATGGATAAAGGTAGTCCGATGCTCATACAGTTGGTGTCAGAGAGAATACGGGCATTTGTTCTCTTGTCTGCCCAGCGAACTCGGAGTATGGAACATAGACTACGTTGGTGAAAGTTTCCAAGTGCTGTCATACAGCAGGGTGGGGTGTACCAATGATCGATATACTGTACGTGCATCTTTGTAGATAATTTCAGCTCCGTTCAATTGATAACACGGGTGCAGAGTCTACCAAAGGCTTGAGATGCACATCTGATCCGATGTTGAATCTCTTCATCAATGTCCGCGGTGGTGGACAGGTAGGAGCCAAGGTACTGGAAGCGAGTAACATTAGCGAGGGTAGTACAGCTAAGCTGAATGGATGGTGGAGATATGGTTTAACCATTAGCAGACTAAAAGAATCTGAGTTTTACGTGTGTTACGAGTTGGGGATTTAGAATATAGTTAAAAGTCTACCCAGATCCCAACAGGCAACAACAAAAAAAAAACAAAGACAATCGGACTATAAAAGGGTAGACAAAGGATGCGAGTTTTTGTTGTGTATAATAAAGTACCATAAATTCCTTAACAAAATATTCAGCTTTCTATAATTTACCCTTAACCATACTTAACCTAAACATTAACAGTATATACATATTTATAGAACATACAATAATTTGAAGCAAGGTGGAGGTGGGGGAGGCAATACAAGATTACAAATACTTAAGTGAGAGGCTGAGATGGCTGGCGAGTAAGGCTGAGTATTGTAGAAGACGGTAGGTAGTCACTGTGCCGTAGGTTTCCAGGATAGGTGATCCTGTGGTCACTTCCCAGTGTGAACTAAACTCTCCTCGAACTCGAGCTGACAAAGAAGACTTGGAGGAGGTGACGCAACAACCAGGATATGGAGAAGGGAAACCCCGGAGTGGTAACTAAGACGAGTCATACTCGTGTCTCGTCCCTAGATGGCGTTGCTCATGGTGCTGGGTAGGTAGATCAGGACAATAGATGGCGTGGTTCGTAGTGCTGGGTAGGTAGATCATGACAATTGGTGGCGGGGTTCGTAACACACCCCCCCTCCAAAGACCTCCGTAGCGCGGGCGCGAAGGAGGTGATCACCTGGTGCGTCTGGAGAGTAGCTGCTGCATTTCCACTGGAGCTCGGGATAAGGAGTCCACAATCAGGTTGTCCATCCCCTTTATGTGCCGGACTTGTAGATTATAGGGCTGGGTGAGGAGAGCCCAGCGGAGGATTCGCTGGTTGGAGGTCTTGTTGGTTTGGATGAACGTGAGTGGGTTATGGTCGGTGAAGACTAGGGCTGTTTGTGGGCAAGACTGGAGGTAACATTCAAACTTCTTTATTGCCAACACGAGAGCCAGGGCCTCCTTCTCTATGGTCGAGTAGTTGGTCTGATGTTTTTTCAACTTGGCGGAGTAGTATGCCACAGGGTGAAGGACATCAGTGGTTGGGTCGGGTTGTAGGAGCACAGCCCCAACTCCGAAACCGCTAGTTTCGATTTGCAGATGGAAGGGCAAGGTGTAGTCAGGGGGGTGGACTACAGGCTTGGAGGCAAGGAAGGCTTTGAGGCGGTGGAAAGACTGGTCGCACCTCTGGTTCCAGATGTAAGGGACCGCAGAACTGGTAAGGTCTGTGAGGGGTCCGGCCACGCTGGAGAAGTTACTGCAGAACCGACGGTAGTAGCCGCACATCCCCAGGAAGCGCATGAGTTCCTTCCTCGTCCTTGGAGTGGGGAAGGACAAGATGGCTTTAACGTTTGCGTCCTTGGGTCTCACCATACCATGCCCAACGATATGTCCCAGGTAAGTCACTGAGGCCCGGCCAAAAGCAGATTTTGCCAGGTTTATGGTGAATCCAGTCTCTTGCAGTCGTGCGAACATTATCTCCAAACGCACCAGATGTTCGTCCCAGCCGTCCGACACCACCACCAGGTCATCCAGGTAGGCGAACGTCCCACCTAGGTCCTGAATTAGGTAGTTGATGGCCCTCTGGAATGTGGCCGGAGCATTAGAAAAGCCAAACGCCATAACCAAATATTGAAAAAGACCAAATGGAGTTATAAATGCCGAGATTATTTTTGCCCTATCCGTGAGTCCCACTTGATAATATCCTTTCAACAGGTCCACGGTACTGATAAATTTGGTACAGCCTATGCTGTCTATTATATCTTCAATCAAAGGTAAAGGGTAGGAGTCTGAGACAGTGACTTGGTTCACTTTACGATAATCGGTACAGAAACGAAAAGTGTCATCGGGTTTTGGAATGAGAAGGCAAGGTGAAGCCCAGGGGGAGGTACTAGGCTCAGCTAAGTTATGTTTTAACAAAAAGTCTACCTCCTTTTTCATAATCTCTCTTTTTTGTGGATTTAGTCGATAGGCTGATTGCCTAATGGGTTGTACATCATCTGAGATTAGCTTAATATCATGTTTAAGTATATTGCAAAACCCTGGGAGGCCTGACGTGACTTTAGGAAATGTTGATAATAACTTAGTGAGATCTTTTGCTTGAGATGGATTCAAAACAGAAAAATACTCATCCAAGTTGTTGAGTATGTGACTGTTAGCAGGGTTTTCTTTAGGTAGAGGGAAGTCTAAATTCTCCAATAGATCCAGGTCATCTGTCTCCGGCTCCGGCCCTGACAATACCGTATGCCATACAGGTAGGCTTATAGCCTCTGGGATGTCTTCCTCTGACTGCCTGGAATGGTAAAGTTTCATGAGATTAATGTGAACAAGTTGTGAATCTTTTCGGTGATCAGGAGTATGGACTATATAGATGAGGGGAGATAGTTTATTAGCATTGACTTGAAAGTCTTGATGGAACCGTTCCAATCAACCTTGGGACGGTGGGTGGTAAGCCGAAGATGTACAATGGTCCACACTGAGGTCTTTCATCACCTGTTTGAACAAAGATGGATCAGATTGTTGGGCTTTAATGAGCTCATCCTTACTAATGGTCTTATTGTACAGATCTTCTGTGGGTAGGAAGATATTGGAGGTGGTTTTAGATGAAGAGGGCCCATTTCGCACACTCTGCGACCGGGTGACAGCACAAGATGGGAAAAGGTGAGGAAGAGTTTCTTCGAGGTCAGTGGTGGAGTTGACAGGTGAGGGAGAGTCGACTGTCTTTATGTTGGGAACCACTAGATCTCCTACCAAGTCATTACCCAATAATAAATGAATGCCGCTCACAGGCATTGGATCTTTCCTAATGGCTATTTGCACTTCCCCAGTAATCAAGGGACATTGGAGGTGCACTTTAGCTAAAGGATAGAAAGAATGGGAGGAGAGATCTGAAATTAGAACACTCTCATTAGTAAATGCGGTAGATATATCAGGAATGACGTTAAACAGGAGGATAGATTGTGCTGCGCCCGTATCACGTAGTATACGAATAGGGAAAGAACGAGACCCCTCTATGATTGAAATTTTTCCCTCATAGGTGAATGAAGAGAAGAGATCCTGATGGGGCCTTTCCACATTGGTGGTTGCTATTGGTTTGGATTTGGGATCCAGGGAACTACTTTTAGCAATTCGACACTTTGGGTGTTTACAGGTCTGGATCGTATGGCCTGGGTTTTTACAGTAAGAACAAGTAAACTTGGTTGCATCAGGGGAGGTAGGTGTGGGACCTTTCGACCAACCACTCACGCCCCCAAAGTTATCATCAGAGGAGGACCTAACATGTCGGGAAGTACCACGTTCTCTACTGCCCAGTGACTCCACCAGCAAGGCGTACGCATCAGCCAGCTCAGCAGCACGCCCTAAGTTAACCTCTCCACGCTCCTCCACATGCTTCAAGATGTGAAATGGTATCTTGCTCTTCCACTCCTCCAGGAATACCAAATTTAACAAATCCTGAAATGTGGAGGTCTCTGTAGCCTCTAACCACTTCTTAAAAAACCTAAGCTTTTCTTGAGCAAACTCAACAAAGGTGTGTGAAAATGGTTTGGTTAGTTTACGAAACTTCTGCCGGTATCCATCTGGCGTGATAGCATAAGAGGTGAGGATATTCTTTTTTACGTTATCATAGTCATCAGTCTGGTCTAAACAGTTATAAACTCTACGAGCCTTACCACATAACTTAGGAACTAACACCGACACCCACTGGTGCTTTGGCCACTCATTATTCCCGGCTATTTTCTCAAAAGTCCTAAATGACCCGTCCATATCGGATTCATCAAACCCGGGAACAAGGGAAGAAGCAGTAGCAGGGTTAAAAGTAGCTAGTTTCTCTTTTAATGCCACTTCTTTTGATTTAAACTCCGATGTTAAGGTGACTTCTGTCTCTCTCACCTGTAGTTCTTTCAGTCTAACCTCCTGCTCCAACTTGGCCTGTTCCATCCTTTCCTCATGCTCCAACTTGGCCTGTTCCGACATTCCCTCATGCTCGAACTTGGCCTGTTCCAACTTGGCCTGTTCCAACTTTTCCTCATGCTCCAACTTGGCCTGTTCCAACTTGTCCTCATGCTCCAACTTGTACTCCAACTTGGCCTGTTCCAACTTGGCCTGTTCCAACTTTTCCTCCTGCTCCAACTTGGCCTGTTCCAACTCGAGTTCTTTCATTTTGATTTGGAACTCGAACCTAGCTCGTTCTAGTTCTAAGGCGTCTACTCTTTGTGCTTTTTCTTGAGGGCTAGCCAGACCTTAGGCAACTTCTGAGTGAGGGGGGGTGGTGGATAGTGGTTGAAGTTTCTTGGACATGGGCGTTAATCGGTCAACAGCGGATTCTTTTAAAACGTCTTGTTGAACCAACATTTCAATTACATGATTTTTTAACATTTCCTTAGTCAGTTGCTGTGAAAATGGGATATTGTAATAGTTGGCTATTTCTTTCCATTCTTTCTTCAGGATATTAACACGTAATTTAGCTACGGAAGGATTTTCAATAAAATCCTGGAGATCAAAACCTGAGGTGGCCATTGTTAAGAAAAATAGGATAAATTAACTTATGGTCAAAAGATAAGATAAGTGGATTACCCTAGAAAATATCACGGCAGTGGATAACCAGAAAGTCCAGGAAACTAACCAAGTTATACCTAGGGAAATTACACTTATGATTATAATCATTATTGTTCTTCTGAGAAGATCCTTAGATAAGGACAAGAGACTTGAAAGAGGATGGGCGTATTACGGCATTAATATAAAGATCCGGATTAACAACCCTTAGATACTTGAAAGAGGAAGGGCGTATTACGGCATTTATATAAGGATCCGGATTAACAACCCTTGAGTTACTTGATTATTGACCCCGAATGAGATAATGAGAAGAACAATAATTGAGGCGTTATAATTATGGGGTCCTGGTAGAGCGGGGCGTCCCAAGATATCACTTCACCCTAAACTAGTGACTATGGAACAGCCTACTCTGGAGTGAGGGTACGGCATTAAACAGATCAGGATTCTTCCCTATACTCGATAAGACTTACTACACGACTGCCACGTGTAATAACAGGTAAGCCTTATGACACTTGGAACCTAATATCCTACGTCTGTCACTCTTACTGTACGATAATACCAATATATGCACACACATATGAAGGAAACTTTAAACCACCGTAAGGCAATTGTGAACAGAAGTGACTGGGAGGAATAATTAACACTGAGTAACAAGGGAGGAAGGAATATGGTACTTAAGGTCGTGTCCTGTCACGGTCGCCATTTGTTACGAGTTGGGGATTTAGAATATAGTTAAAAGTCTACCCAGATCCCAAAAGGCAACAACAAAAAAACAAAACAAAGACAATCGGACTATAAAAGGGTAGACAAAGGATGCAAGTTTTTGTTGTGTATAATAAAGTACCATAAATTCCTTAACAAAATATTCAGCTTTCTATAATTTACCCTTAACCATACTTAACCTAAACATTAACAGTATATACATATTTATAGAACATACAATAATTTGAAGCAAGGTGGAGGTGGGGGAGGCAATACAAGATTACAAATACTTAAGTGAGGAGCTGAGATGGCTGACGAGTAAGGCTGAGTATTGTAGAAGACGGTAGGTAGTCACTGTGCCGTAGGTTTCCAGGATAGGTGATCCTGTGGTCACTTCCCAGTGTGAACTAAACTCGCCTCGAACTCGAGCTGACAAAGAAGACTTGGAGGAGGTGACGCAACAACCAGGATATGGAGAAGGGAAACCCCGGAGTGGTAACTAAGACGAGTCATACTCGTGTCTCGTCCCTAGATGGCGTTGCTCATGGTGCTGGGTAGGTAGATCAGGACAATAGATGGCGTGGTTCGTAGTGCTGGGTAGGTAGATCATGACAATTGGTGGCGGGGTTCGTAACACGTGCATTCACCTCAAGGCTGAAGTGTGTATACGCATCTGCTTATGTGTTCAGGGTCTCTTGTAGGACGCGTTAGTATGAGTGACAAGGGTGAGGTCGTCCGCACACTGAACCTCGGTGATGGAAGCGAATGACACTTTTTTCGTGCCTGTAGTAGCCTTATGTTGAAAAGTCCATTCATCTAGTACAGGATGTTCACCTCGCCCGCTAAATTGGCACTGATATGAGTAAGTAAGGCAGCCAAGAAAATGAAAAAGAGAGTTAGTGCCAGTACATATCCTTGTTTTATCCCCGTTGGATAGGGAAGAACTCAGATTGGGTGCCATTTTGTAGAATACTGCTGTTCATGCCATAGTGGAGTTGCCTCACAATGGCAATGAATTTTGGTGGGCAGCCAAAAAGATTTTTTTTTTTTTTACGGGCTTAGCCCACCAAGGCATAGGTCAATTACCCATATCAGGGCCCGGGGACGAAAATATACTAATATTAATAATAATAATAATAATAATAATAATAATAATAATAATAATAATAATAAATATTATATAATAATATTAATATGATAATAATAATTACTAATAATTAATTAAAAATTAATAATAATCATAAGAAAATGTTAATTACAAATATAGTAATAATAATAATAATAATAATAATAATAATAATAATATCAATAGTGAGAAACGATATATAGTATGTACAGGGGTATGTTGTGTTTTCAAAGTAAGAGAAACAATTGAGACCCTGCAATTGTGTGTAAATGAGGCAGAAGTCAGATCAGTAACCTGAGACTTGGTCACAAGTTTTGTGATGCCATATGGCAGCAGGGTCTATCATTAGACACTACTCTATGATTCCAATATCTTCCCAGGCGGACTGGGGGTCAACTAGAGGGCTTCTCTGTTGACCGAGTCGAAGGCCTTAGTAAGGTCAATGAAGGCCATGTACAAGTCTCGATTATTATTTTCTGCACCTTTCCTGTATATGGCGGGCAGTAAACATCATGTCAGCGGTGCCACGTGATGGTCTAAAGCCACATTGAGAATTTTGGAGGAAGTTTTTCTACCTCAGGAAGAAGTCTGTTTAGGAGGACTCGGGCGTTAATCTTGCCAGCTAAGGAGACCAGCCAGATCCCACGGTAGTTGCCGCAGTCTGACCGGTCTACCTTGTTTTTTATAATATTGACAACGAAAGCGTCTTTAAGAGCTTGGGGGATTTCCTCCTTTTCCCATATATTCTCCAGGCAAGAGTAGAGACGGCTGGTAAGCAGAGGTCCTCCTGGTTTATACACCTCGGCCTGGATTTCATTAAGCCCTGAGGCTTTGTTATTTTTCATGTTTGTTGGCAGTAACTACCTCATCCAGGAATGGAGGATAGCTGAGGTGGGGTAGGTCTGGATGCTGAGAAACCTGCTGGGTAGTCAGGACATCCACACCGGTGTTTCAGTTGAGCAATGAATGATAGTGCTCTTTCCAGCGCTGAAGGAGGCTTTCATCGTCTTTAATTTTGAAGTTACCGTCAGTAATGCGGAGGGGGGCTGTACCAGGAGTGGTTGGCCCGTAAATTGTTTTAATGGATTGAAAAATTCTCGCATCTTGCGCTGATCTGCATATTTTTGTATTTCACATACTATATTTTTAAGCCAGTCATTCTTTAGAACGCGAAGTTCAGGCTGGGCTACCTCTTTCTTCTTGCGGAGGGTATCAGCTTTGGTCCGAGACTGAAGGTTGTTCTACCAGTCAGTAAAAGCAGTACGTTTATCATCGATGAGTACGTTGATTGTCGGGTCATTTTCATCAAACCAGTCCTGGTGTATTATTTTGATCTGGCCGAGGGTCTCTGCTGGTTTTTGTCATAACAGTGTTGAGAGTATCCCATTCGGCACTGGGATTCGCGTTGTTTGTGTTGGGTTGTTTGTAAGCCCATGTTCGAGCTGATACTGCTGGGTTCTCCAGACGCTTAGTATTTAAACCTCTTCTCGAGGCTTGCTGCCTTCGCCGTTTTGGGGCGACGTGAAGTGAGAGCTTGGCTCTGACAAATCGATGATCAGTGTCACAGTGGTCTGAGCCACGCATGGCACGGGTGATGAGGGCGTCTCTGACAATGATGTAGTCAATGAGATGCTAGTGTTTGGATCGTGGGTGTTGCCACGAACCCTTGAACTTGTCAGCCTGACGAAACAAGGTATTGAAGATAGTGAAGCTGTGCACAGCACACTTGCAGAGAAGGAGTAGGCCGTTGGAATTACACTTGCCTAATCCATTTCTCCCTATGGTTCCCTGCCTTGTCTTCTTTGGGGAAAGAGGTTAGTACTTTGTCAAGGTCGGCGTAAAAGGCCTCCTTGATGTCATCCTCTGCATCCAGTGTTGGGGCGTATGCACTGATGAAAAAGGAATGACGTGAGTGATTTAATTGGACTCGAAGCATCATGAGGCACATGTTGATCCCAATAGACATTTCAGTTAGCCTGTGTTAGATGTATTGGCGGATGGCAAAGCCAACTCTATATATGTGGTTTCTCTCCGCAGCTGGCTTACCCATCCAGAAGAAGGTATAGCCAGTGAGCTGGCTATAGCTAGGAGCTGGCCCTCATCTGGGAGCAAGGACTCACGGATGGCTGCTATGTCGGTGTTATACCTAGCCAGCTCTTTTGCCACAAAGGCAGTTCTTCTTTCAGGACGCTCATTTATGCCAGTATCCAGAAGGGTCCTGACATTCCATGCAGCGACCATAGGAGGCGGTATGGTTTGTTTTTGTTTGGATCTGTGATTTTGACTATATTTTTGACCGCATAAGGATGACCTTACTGGATGCAGTTGCCCAGTCATGTTGGGTTCGTAGGCAGGCTATGTTTAAGACTCATTTTCTAGCCCCCTCCCCATGTGGGGTGAGTAGAGTAGCTCCTCAAAAGGGCTGCTCAGTCACACAGACAGGACCGGATTGCACTGCTGCCTAGATCCCATTAAATAAACGACCATCTTATCTGTGCCGCCCATGTGCACAGTCGTGACTAGAGACTTCTGGTAGTCATCTCTGCCTGTCCCTGTCGCCACTCCTACGTCGCCATAGGACTTTTAAGGGTATAGGGGTTTTGATGATGATAAACTGGATGATGGCTTCACGTGAGATGATTTATGTGGTGAGGCTGCAACCACACATCTTGGATCTCCATTTTCCTTATCCAGTGGTGCAAATGTTGTAACGACTGGGGAGAACGAGAGTTGCAATTGACTGGCGATAGCCCAGCTTGTTGGGTTTCGCCTTAGTAGCCTGTCCATCATGCATTGCTTTCGTCCGACGGTGTAGTCGTTGGGTTCCCATGGTGGTCACATCTTCCGCCTATAACGCCGTTGGGGGCTTGTTGGAGCTCCTTAAGCATGGCTGCCTGGTGCGGTGCTCCACCGCAGTTTTTTCGTTCAGGATTTACTCCCGTAGCCTTATGCCTACCAAGGTTAATCTGCAAGGCAGCTGGGCATTTACTGGTAGGCGCTAGAACGTGTAGACATGCCAGTGGGCCTATGTGCCATCCCTCTGGGGCCCACTGCAACTCCGAGATCCCCTGCTGGTCTAGCCTGGGCTCACGAGGTACCCAGTTACCGTGTGTTGCTACGAGGAGGCACAGTATGAGTCTTGATGCTGAAGAGGCTGTGTACTGGCATGGGAAGACTTATACAAGTTGCTTCCTTGTTCGCCACGAGGGCTAGCCAGCGGCGGCAGCTGAAAGCGAGAGGGAGGAAGCAGTGCTTTCACCTTAACACTAACATAGTGCTGCCACACTAGACGCATTTCACCACCCTGTGTGCGACGCACCCACCCACCCACACACACACACACCGTCCTCCATCACCAGTCTCAAAAATTATGTCCTCAACATTAAAAATAATAATAATAATCGTATTTTTTTTTATAAGGGTTCGGTGGGAGAACACTAATGGCGTTATTAGCTGGAAATTGGTATTAGTTAAACTTAATAATAATAAATGGATGTGACGGGGGTTTATCGGGTCCAACTAATAACATCTGAAGGGATTAACGGCTATAGTTTCTTTCCCTCTCTGTGTTGTGTGATCTGGATTGTCATTGGTCAGTAATGATGAGGTTAGTGGCCTGTTCTCCCTTGATTTTGTGTGAACTAAATTTCCATTGGTCAGTTAAGATGAGGGAAGCGACTTGTTTCTACTCGACATTATGTGATCTGAGCGTTCATTTGTCAGTGGAGATGATGGTAGTGGCTTGTTTCTACAAGACGTTATGTGATCTGAACACTAACTGGTAAAAAGAGAAGAGGGGAATGGCTTGTTTCCACTAGACGTTAAGTGATCTGGACGCTAACTGGTCAATAGAGAGGAGAGGAGGTAAATGTTATGTGATCTGGATGCTCCTTGGTCAGTGTACCACGTGATCAGGACTTAGCCAGGAGATAAACACACTGCGATTCAAATCTTTAATGTACTAACACCTCAAACTGTATAAAAACTGATCAAATATAGATTAGGCACTCCAGCTTATATCACTTCACCATTAAATATCTTTACTCTACCTAACCTAACCTACCCTAATCTAACCTAACGTGACCTAATGTTATGCCATTGAATAAAGAGTTCAAATATTTAATCTAAAGAGAAAAAAAGAAAAAATAATTAATACAAGATAGTTAAACCAATATGTATACAAAGTTATTGACATTATTAACCAATATGAAAGGAATGACAGGAATCAATAATGGCGGAAGGTAACTAAACCCTGAAGCAGGAGAAACTCCAAACATTCACACAAAATATTACATTGAACAAGCCATGTTAAAACTATCTATAATCACAAATGAAATATGCCTGTCATTTCACAACTCACAATGTATTATGATGAAGTAACAATAAGCAGCACGACAAACTCACCAATCTCTTGTGAGCCTGTCACTGATTCCTATGTTTAAGACGGAACCAGAACACCATATTCCACAAAGAAGCATTCAGACATGAAATTAACATTATTCATAATATACATTACACAATAATCACAGCGCCCAAAACAAAACATGAAACACAAATATTATAAACAAATTAAACATGTTTTTATTAATAAATAGAACATATAACGAAGAAAGAAAACTAAACTAAGTCCGATATCACAAAATCGAACTCAGTTCGAACCTAAATTAAGCAATCTTGCATGATACCAAACCTAACCTAACCTAAATTACCTGATCTAGGCAGGTCAACTCTCCACTACTTGTCTGCGCATCTCATGTAAAAATCATGAATGTAAAAGTGATACGAAAAAAAAAACGAAAGAGAGAGAGAGAGAGAGAGACGTAACTTTTATTATATAGTATCAACAAGAAATGAAAAACAACAAAAATGTTCAATAACAAAACAATATATAAACGAAATTATTGACCAATATGTTAATACTCAAAAATAAAATACAATAACAGGGTGAGACACTATACAGTATACTGTAGTAAAATTATTTTATCTACACTTAGTCCATTCAGATACATTCTTGAAGTTAGAGGAGATTATATATTTAATGTAAGGCAGTGTAATGCTAAAATTTGTGAGTTACGTGTCTGAGGAACATTTTGGAGATAATGTGTAACAAAAAAAAAATAATAATAATAATAATTAACCGTTTATTAAGATAACATGGCAGCCCGAAGGCTGAAAATATACAACGAACAGCGGTGATAGGTTACAGATGGTGGAAGCGGGGAGTGGGTCACTTGATTGACGAAAGTTTTCAATACAAAAATAAAGAAAAAAAGAGTCAACATATAGGTTAACTATAGATCTGGTAATGTTTGAGCTGGACTTTTAAACATTCTTGTGACCTGATGTTGGCGCCCACTGTCTGGATGGCCCTTGCGTCATACCTCATACAGCTGCAGATGCACCACGCGGCCGGGTAGGTCCTCCAGCTCAAACAGGGTGTTGGAAATGGTTCTTGTTCATCATGTGATGAAGTTAGTAATTCATAGTTCCTCACCTGGGTGGAGTAGGAATTCAACATTTCTCTCCTGATGTAGTTAGTAGTCTTTCTTTGCTTCTCATCCAGTGTTGGTGGTGCCGAGTGGACGGTGGACAGGGTGTGTTTGGTCCAGTTAGGTTAACATTGACCGCTAAGCACTGATTGTCGCTCAAACAGTTGTTTCCTTCTTTCGAGTTGAGATTGTCACTTTTGTATATCACTTGTGGGTTGATGGTCAATCTTTGTACTGTACTGTTGGTGGGAGGAGGTTGATAAATCCAGATGGGGAGGAGGAAATGGGGAAAGGGAAGGCCCAACAATCCAGGCTGGCAGCTGTCTCCATGGTCAAGAGACCACGGGCAGCGCCGACGTCCTCACCCTATGAAGGCTGTGTGTGTGTATGTGTGTGTGTCTTTATCAATATTAATGATGGAAGCGTCTTTAAGATCTTAGGGATTTCCTCCTTTTCCCATATATTCTCCAGGAGAGGGTTGAGACGGCTGGTGAGCAGAGGTCCTCCTGCTTTATACACCTCGGCTAGTATTCCATCAGGGCCTGTGGCTTTGTTATTTTTCATCTGTTTGATGGCAGTAGCTACCTCATCCAGGGATGGAGGATAGCTGAGGTGGGTCAGCTCAGGATGTTGAGGGACCTGCTTGGTAGTCAGGACATCCACTTCGGTGTGCCAGTTGAGCAGCGAATGGTTGTGCTCTTTCCAGCATTAAAGGCTGCCTTCTTAGTCTTTAATTGGGGAGTTACCGTCGGATGAGCGTAGAGGGGCTACACCATGAGTAATTGGACCATAAAATGTTTTAGTGGAATTGAAAAATTCGCACATCTTGTGTTGATCTGCAAGTTTTGCCTTTCGCGTACTTTATTTTTCAACCATTCGTTCATTAGATTGCGAAGTTCACGCTGGGTTACCTACCACTTTCTTCTTGGCTAAGGTATCAGCTTTGATCCGAGACTGAGGGTTGTTAACCAGTCAATTAAAGCAGCACGTTTAGCATCTACGAGTACGTTGATGTCCCCGGTAATTTTCATCAAACCAGTCCTGGTGTATTATTTCGATCTGGCCGTGGGTCTCTGCAGGTTTTTGTCATGACAATGTCGAAAATACCCCATTCGGCACGAGGATTTGGATGTTTGTGTATATGTTCTGGGTATCAAGTTCTATCTACAGGAGCGGACACAAACACCTGTAGAGTTTTCGTAGGTTCTATTTACTGGATAAACAGAGATACACAAGGGAGGTTGGCGCTCCTTACTCTGTCTGGGGGGTCAACTAGCCTTTTAGGCGACATGTGGCAAGTGATACATTAGCAGCTTCCATATGTCGCCAGGCACATTAATTTAGCGTGTGGGGCATGGTAAATACATTGCCACACGCTGCTAGCTAGGCTGAATAAATAATGTATATAAATGGAGCACATACATAATATACATACACATTATACATACAGCATACATAATATACATACACCTCCCTCCCCCCCTAAACGCTCATAGCAAAGTCTTGAGCGGACCTTTTCTTTTGGATCCGTTCTGAGCGTCGAGGGACTTGATCAATGGGGAGGGTATGGGACTCAACACTGGTGGCGGGGTCAGCAGAAGGCGTTGTTACGGGGCGGAGAAAACGGCGGTTCCTCCACCACACACGATCACTGGGTAACCGCACCTGGTAGTCCCGTGACCTACCGAGACCCATGACTACGCCCACTTTGTCCCAACGTAGGGAGGTCGGGTCCTGAACATGGACTTGGGTGCCAACACTCAACTTGGGAAGAGGACGGGTGTGGTTGTTGTAGCGGGCGACGACGTCTTGAACACGTTCGGCGGCTCGGCGATCACAATCCTCGGTCTTGGCCTGCCACTCCTTGGAGAAGGATTGAGGGTGAGCAGGGACACAAGAACGAAGGGGGCGTCCATACAAGACCTGGGCAGGGGAGCGTCCGGTGTAGTTAGGTGTGTTGCGGAGTTCAAGAAGACCCCGGACGAAGGCCTCGCAGTCAATATTCCCAGAAGGGGCCAATTTGAGGATGAGGTGCTTCAGGGATTTGACAGCAGCCTCAGCGTGGCCGTTGGACTGCGGGTAATGGGGCGATGACAACACATGCCGGACTCCCCATCGGTCAAGGAACACAGCAAAGTCCGGGCTTGTGAACTGGGGCCCTCCGTCGGTTTGCAGGCGCACAGGAACGCCCACGTAGTGGCGGAACTTGCTGATGGTGGCGGCAGACGTCGTGTCATTACCGCACTTGATGACAACCGGCCAACCAGAGAGACGGTCGACGATAACAAGAAAGGACTTTCCTGACACAAAGAAAAAATCCGCCGACACAGACTCAAAGGGGCGGGTGGGGTTGTCGTCACTCATGAAGAGTTCCTGCTACTGGCTGGGTTGTAATACTTGGCAGGGCTCACACGCACGGACAACATTGGAGATGTCGGAGTCGATGCCGGGCCAGAACACAGTCTGTCGTGCACGTCGTTTGGTGTCCTCAACTCCAGGGTGACTGTCGTGAAGGCAAGCCAAGACGTAGGGACGTGAGGCAGCAGGGACAACTACACGTGCTCCATACAGAACAAGGTCCCCGTCACAGTAGAGTTCATCGCGGAGTTTCCAAAACGGGAGCAGGGTGTTGTGAAGGTTTTAGCGGTTGCTAAGGAATCCATTACTCACACACTCGACGAGTCGGACGAGGGAAGGGTCATCTCGGGCCGCTGTTCGAAGGTCCTCCATTGCCTTGTCGTCATCTGGTGACAGGTCCGAACGAAGGGCTTGGACGGCGTGTAGGGTGACCACAGTCCTGACGGAAAGAGCGAGGTCGGCGTCGAGCACATGGTCTTCTGCAGTAGGGCGGCTGACAGGAGAGCGGGATACGGCATCAGGGATGCAGAGCTCCTTACCAGCACGCCACACTGCTGTGTAGATGTACGCCGAGAGCTTCTCCTTCAGACGCTGGAGGCGAGGGTTCTCAACGGCGCCCAGCGTGTAGTGGTTGAGGATCGGGACAAGCCGGCGATGGTCGGTCACTAGGTGAAAGTGTTGCATGCCTATGAGGTAAAACCTGTACTTGGACATCACCCTAACAACAGCCAACAGCTCCAACTCAATAGTGGCGTAGCGGGTCTTGGTGTCAGAGAGGAAACGCGAGCCACACTGGACGAGCCGGAACTGCCCTCCACCATGATCCTGCAATAGGGCGTATCCCACGCCGTAAAAGCGTGAGGCATCTGTCTGCAGAACCGTCGGCAAGGGTGGGTCAAACATGGCGAGGACAGGTGGACTAGACAGGGCCTGTTTCACTTGCTGGAAGGCCTTGTCGTGGTCGGGGGTCCACAGGAATGTCCTCTTGGAGCTCATCAGGGGGCGAAGTGGTTGGGCAGCTGCAGAGATGACCGGCGAAAACTCTGCTAACTGGTTGACGAGACCGATGAAGGACCTCAAGTCGGTGAGGTTAGCAGGGGTGGGGAAATCCGTGATGGCGCGGACCTTCTCCGGGTCAGCTGCAATACCATTCCGTGAGAGGGTGTACCCACAAAAGTCCACTGAAAAGCTGGCCAGAACAAGCTTGTCGGCATTTAGGGTGATGCCGTACTTCCGGCACCTGTTGAGTATCTCGTAGATGCGGCAGAGGTGATCCATGCAGTCCCCATCGCAAACGCGTATGTCGTCGACCACTTTCACGCAGTTTGCCAGACCTTGTAGAGCCATATCGCCTCGAAGGCAGAAAGCATCTCCTATAGCGGCGAATCCCATGGGGCCACGGCAATAACTGCAACGTCCATGCCGGGTGATGAAAGTTGTAAGTAGTCGGTCTTCTTCGGCAAGCTCTATCTGTCAGTATCCGCACAGGGAGTCCATCGTCGTGAAGAAGCGCACCTTCGGGTTCACACTACGTATAGCTGCAAAGGGCGTGGGAGAAGGGTGGGCAGGACGAGACACCTGGCTGTTGAGCTTGGAGAGGTCATTGGTGATCCGAACACCACCTTTGGGTTTTGCGACGACTACCATAGGGTGACACCATGGAGACGGGTCATCGCCGGCTGGTGCAATAATTTCTTGGGCGACCATGGAGTCCAGCTCGTTTTTGACCGCATCGCGGAAGGCCAGGGGGACCAGTCTAGGGGTGTAGATAGCGAAGGGCTTCGCGTCATCCCTCAAGTGGATCCTCATGGGGGGACCTACCATCTTCTTGAGAGACTTGGATTCCAGAGCGGTCTTGGTCACCAGAACGTCGTTGAATTCCTTCAGGAACTACTTCCGAGCATCCGACGGAGAGGTGTCACTGGCAAGAGGTAGGGGTAGGGCGACAGCAGGGTCGTTGCTGCTCCCTTCGTGCACCCTGTCGGCGTGTTTTACCTCGAGAATAGGTTTGGGGAAGCCCTGGGAGATGATGGCCAATTCTTAACAATGTCTGTAGGACAGCAAAGGAGTCGGGACACCGTTATGCGCATCAATCCAGGCTTGACACGACCTGTTACCAAAGGTGACCTGTGCTTGGAGTGAACCTTGGGCTGGGGCCATCTGTGAACCATCTGCCGTGAAGCGGAGATCCTTGGGGGGGCGGTCCTAGATCACTTGGAGAGAGCCCCAAACATTGCAAATGCTGGGGACCGATGACTGTAGCATCAGCGCCGGTGTCGGGCAACATCTGAAGACGGGATGACACACTGCCGTAGGTCACGATGACGCTGATGTGCTGGGGACCTTTGGTCCTGGGACGCGAAGGGGAGTACACCTTCCTAATTTGGCTCGAGCGTTGTCCAGGGTCGTCATGCTTCTGATTGGAAGACTGTGGGCAGCCCTCACTGGTGGAAGGGCGTTGCTGCTTCCGCCGACGCTGTCCCTTGGGTTTGTTGGTAGGGCAACACTTGTCGTAGTGGCCCAGACGACCGCACACATTGCACTGGACGCGTTTGGCTGGGCACCGTACTGTGAGTGACCAGTGGCCCTTACGGTCACAACTGTTGCAGGTAGACTCAGCAGCTGGACACACCTGTGTTCCGTGCTGCTTACCACAGTTGTTACAAAAGGAACCGGGAGTGGGCGTGGTGGGCGAAGGCGTTGGAGTAGACTTCTTGTCCTTCTTGTACCTGGACACAGCGCAGACAGCTGTAGGGGGAGCTCGGATGGCAGAGGTGGCCATCAGGATCACCTGCTTCAACTGTGTCTCCTCGCACTGCTGGTGGTTACCTGGGCATATATCTACTTCTTCCGAGGCTCTCTTGAGTCGTACACAAAAGGCATCAAAAGTCTCGCCCTCCATCTTTCTGCAGCTAAGCAATTCCCTCCTGCGTAGAGCTTCCTTCCGCTGCCCTTTGAAGTGCCATTGTAGAATATCCAGTACCTCCTCTATAGATAACGAGGAGGTCGGAAGTACCTGCAACGTATGTTCCAAGACACGCTGAGTTTCCAAGGACAGGCACATACGCAGCTGAATAAGTTGCTTAGGCTGTGACAAGCTCTGGAGATCCACCATTGTAGCATAATCAGTCCACTGTCGCCGCCATTCACGAAAAGTCTGGAAATTCACATCAGGCTTCAAGATGGGCGGTGTTTGAGCAGCCGCTTTAGGTGGGGCTAGGGGGCGTGAAGAAAGCATTGATGAGGTATCTGAACCAGTCGATACCGAGGCAGTGTTAGAGCCAGGGGCTTGGTTAACAGTGAGGCGAGATATCAAAGCTTCAAACCGTGCACTGTCTTCCAATCTCCGTTGGTGGTCTCTCTCTGCCTCAGCTTGCCTCCATTTTTCATTCTCCACATGTCTTCTAGCTTCGTCCTGACGCCTCTCATCCCTCATAAACTTCATTAAAGCAATTATCTCTGAACACAATGCTGAAGATCGAGGTGAAGGGCTGCGCGATGTGGTGGGAGCTGGAGCATCCTGTTCAGCCTGGTCATCCATCTCTGCAGAATTGTCATCCAACTGACTCATCCAGGCGTTGGCTCCACGACTGCGTAAGGCACGAGACATAATTACTTAATCTGTGTACTATGTCTTAAATCAGTGTTGACCGGTCAGCCCGTCGTATCAACAAGATCTGAGACAAAAAAATTGATTAAATGCACAGATAAGTAGATTATATATATAAAATATATATAAAGGAATGGCTGCAGTCAGTATGTTCGTACGTGTGTGTATGTGTGCGCGCCTCGGGCAGTGTCTCGCTGGGAGGGAGAGGCAGTGACTCACAGTCAGTTACCCTCTAGGCACGGCCGGAGGAGGCTGCACTGAACTCCACTCCTCACAAATGCCCTGAACATGCCTTCCACCTTGGGAATCCTTTACAACAAGGTCACACAGTTATGGCACTAAACACACAATGCACTGATACACTTCACAGGAACTTGCTGTCACTGACACTGCTCAAAGTTGCTATAAATTCGTGGAGGAGCGGCCATTTGCGGTTGACTGGTTGACGATAGAACAGGGGTCCATAAGCCGGTCTTGCCACAAACTTTACACTTCACGTGTATAATGATACGGTTAATTAACACACTGCGCCATGTATATGTTCTGGGTATCAATTTCTATCTACAGGAGGGAACACAAACACCTGTAGAGTTTTCGTAGGTTCTATTTACTGGATAAACAGAGATACACAAGGGAGGTGGCACTCCTTACGCTGTCTGGGGGGTCAACTAGCCTTTCAGGCGACATGTGGCAAGTGATACATTAGCAGCTTCCATATGTCGCCAGGCACATTAATTAAGCATGTGGGACATGGTAAATACATTGCCACACGCTGCTAGCTAGGCTGAACAAATAATGTATATAAATGACCACATACATAATATACATACACAATATACATACAGCATACATAATATACATACAGTTTGTTGTCGGATTATTTATCAGCCCATGTTCGAGGTGCTTTATGAAAGCATGTGCTACAACTGGATCATCCAAACGCTTAGCATTAGCATAATGTGTTGTCCAATGGTAGACAAAAAGTTGGACCAAGTCCCAGGTAGCTGATCTGACTTTCTGTCTCATTTACATACAATTGCAGGGTTACAATTGTTTCTCTTACTATTGACATCAAAATATACATACTGAGTCTGACGTTTAACACTCTTGATTTATTATTATTATTATTATTATTATTATTATTATTATTATTATTATTATTATTATTATTATATTTTCTCCCTCTAGGCCCTGATGTGGGTCAGTGACCTGTGCCCGGGTGGAAAATAGATAAACAATTAAGCAAAGAAGGAAAAGTAGACAAAACCACAGACTTATGACCTCACAGACAGGATAAACAGACAGTCATTTCCTTACTCAAAACAGACAGATTGGACAGAGAGACAACACGACAGAAAGATGGGTAAAAGACCAATGACAGAACGAGATAGAGTCCTATTTAAGAGACAGGGGTAGGAGAAGGAGGAGGAGGAGGAGGAGGAGAAGGAGGAGGAGGAGGAGGAGGAGGAGGAGAAGAGTGAGATAATGGCGCCTGAAAGAGTAGTGAGTGGCTGTGAGAGGTGGACAAAGGGGAGGAGGGTGAAGTGGGAATGTAAAGAGAGAGAGAGAGAAAGAGTGGTAGATAAATGGAAAAAATGAGGGAGGAGACAGGGAGACTGAGCAAAAGAAAGTGAGAGGTGGATGAAGGAAGGGAGGAGAGTGAGGGGGGGAAGGGAGTGAAAGGGAATGATGTCACTTAAGGGAAAGGACGATGAAAGAGAATGGTGAGACACAGACAAAGGGATGGAGAAAAGGGGAAGGGAAAAGAAGATATTTGACCTTAACAAGGGGGACAAAGACAGAGGGGGAGAGGAGAGTAGGATAGGCAAGAAGAGATCATGTAAGGAAAAAATGGAGGGGGGAGAGAAAGAGGAGGAGGCGAGGAGAGAGAGGGAAGAGGGAAGGGAAATGGATTTGTTTCATTGTTCATTGTTAACTGATTTTAGACTATCAGAAATACAGATAGACAGAGATGGAAACATAATAAAGAAAAATATATATATATATATATATATATATATATATATATATATATATATATATATATATATATATATATATATATATATATATATATATATATATATATATATATATGCTGATAACCACCAGGAAAGAAGAAAACACGAAGTTCCCAAGCGCTTTCGTGTAATTCACATCTTCAGGGGTGAGTACAGACTAGATAGAGTAATGCAAAACAAGATGAATATATACA
Source organism: Homarus gammarus (assembly GCA_958450375.1). Lineage (NCBI taxonomy): Eukaryota > Metazoa > Arthropoda > Malacostraca > Decapoda > Nephropidae > Homarus > Homarus gammarus. The sequence continues at coordinate 740,113 of CAUDMG010003804.1, forward strand.
GAGGAGGGTGAGACCAGGTCCACAATGGTCAGGTAATGACCCTACTAATCTTTAAATGGCACACAACGGTTGGTGGTTGGGTCAGATGGGACAGTGACCCGCCCTCTCACCTGATCACAAATCTTCTTAATTACAAAGTTGTCCAGCTTGTAGATGCCGTTACTCAAATTCATGTTGAATGCTTCGGTATGTTTAATAAGACTAGATTCTATGATGTTCCTACTATCAATTGAATTACATGGTAATATTGAGGAGTCTGGTTTAGATATGTTGATGATGTATTATGTCTCTGGCCATGTAATGAGGACCTAAAAGTTTTCCTACCACAACTTAACAACTTAGCCCCCTCGATCAAATTCACTGTGGAATTAGAGCAAGACTGTAAATTGCCATTCCTAGACTGTCTGATACACAGAATAGGTAACACTTTTAAGTTCAGTATTTATAGAAAACCAACCAATGTGTGTTCATACATTCATTATTATTCTGCCCACCATAATAAAGTCAAACAGTCAGTATTTACAACAATGTTTTTACGTGCCTTGAGAATTTGCAGTCCGGAATTCATCGATGAGGAATACAAATATATATATAATATTGGCTCAAACCTTAAATACCCTAGATCTTTCATAGACAAATGCTTAAACATTACCAAGAAAACTTTTTATAGAACTGATCCCAAGCCCACCCATAACCATAAGAATATCTTAATATTACCATTTCACAAAAATTTCTCACACATTCCGGCACAGCTAAAATCTTGGAACGTCAATGTGGCATTTAAAAACTCATGCACTGTTAAACAAATGTTAATCAAGAACTCCCCCAACAACACAATTGGTTGCATTTATAAAGTTCCTTGCAAGGAATGTAATATGTTTTACTTAGGCCAGACAGGTAAAGATCTTGTAACTAGAATTCAACAACACAAATACAGTGTTAGGACAGGCCAGGAATCCAATGCTCTGTTTGTTCATTTGAGGGATAACAAGCATTGCATTGACTGGGATAATGCGTCCTCAATATTACCATGTAATTCAATTGATAGTAGGAACATCATAGAATCTAGTCTTATTAAACATACCGAAGCATTCAACATGAATTTGAGTAACGGCATGTACAAGCTGGACAACTTTGTAATTAAGAAGATTTGTGATCAGGTGAGAGGGCGGGTCACTGTCCCAGCTGACCCAACCACCAACCGTTGTGTGCCATTTAAAGATTAGTAGGGTCATTACCTGACCATTGTGGACCTGGTCTCACCCTCCTCTGTATAAATTCATCTTGTTTTGCATTACTCTATCTAGTCTGTACTCACCCCTGAAGATGTGAATTACACGAAAGCGCTTGGGAACTTCGTGTTTTCTTCTTTCCTGGTGGTTATCAGCATATACCTAGATCACGCGCACCTACAGTGATTTACTTGCATATATATATATATATATATATATATATATATATATATATATATATATATATATATATATATATATATATATATAAAGAAAGAGAGAGAGAGAGAGAGAGTAATATAGTTTGAGCGAATATGGGAGAGTAAAGAGAAGAAAGGTCAGAGAGATAGTGAGATAAAGGACTGGGATACAACGTACTTCCTCAGTATTAATCAAGTGAAAATCTTTTGTTCGTGTCTTACAAGGAAGCTCTCTCGGTTACCGCCAGCAGCAGTTACCTTACAAGTGGCTGTAAGCTTCTTCCCGTCTGTCTGTCTGTCTCTCTCTTTCTCTCTGTTGCCCCCCACCTAAGCCTTTAAGCCTGTGACAGTGAAACATAAGGACCCGACGCCGTATAGGAAATGTGCCTCGAAAATCTGGACATTTAGCTGAGGATCAACAAACCGGAACATAAGAGTAAATGTACCGCCTTTTCGGAGCACTTTGACCTGCCACTCGGACACACACTCGCACTGCAGCGAGAGGCGTACAGCGAGTGGTGAAAATAGAGTACAGCACAGCACAGTACACACACACACACCCACACGGCATAGCACACACACTAACATACTTACACAGATGGCATTTCACACACACACACACACACACACACACACACACACATACACACTCACACAATCCAAAATTAAGCATTTATAGGCCGGATATTTTAATATTTTCAAGGAAGTCAATATTTTCGGTACTCAAGTCACAGTAACACGACATAATAACCGTCATTAATTGATAAGTCTGCTAAAAACCGGACATCCTTAAAATTCTTTTTACTTTTGACTTTCCAAAATGCTCATTAAGGATCCAGTCGTAAAATAAAAAAAAGTTGAATTTTAGATTTTTGTTCGAACCTTGAGTCATAATTACAACATAAAGTACTTTTTAAACAAGCTAAATAAGGATCAGACTTTAGAGATTTGAATGACAGATAATTGGACGTGTTAATGATCCTCACAGTCATTTAAAGCAACACTCAGCGTTCATTACCTACCCTAATTACTCAATGTCAGTACGTGAGAAAAAGTTAAAACTCATGAACATAATATTACATCCATAATCATAACTTTATCAACATAATTTAGATAGTTAACGTAGAAATATATATATATACATATCAATACACGACTGGTTAATTTATACGGTATACTACTCTGGTAATTTACCCTCTATAACGTAATGGAGAGGATGTGAGATGTAATTTCCATAAATACAACTCTCAATAAATAATTATTCATATCCAGGTAAATCATTATCCTGTTTTACATCATTATTTGTGTAATTTTCTTTAATCTTTTATTAATACTATTTTTCATCACGTCATGTCATTATTCTGTATTTTTTAATATTTACATAAGAAAATACAAACAGGCAAATTACACTGGTCAACAAAGTTTTTGTTGCATTGCTATAAACACTTGATTCTACCTAATTTGGGTGTGCTGATCTCATATCTGAAGTTAGTTTCTTTCTGTAAGCTCTAGTTTTTTTGCAATCAAGGTATTTTGAAATTTCAAAATTTCGTCTTCGTCTTATTGACCTCGTCGTCTATCTTGAAAAATATGTCATTAAACTGTCATTAAATTAGCTAGGTAATAAACAATAAAATATTACATATTCTAAATTTATTCAACAACACAATTTGAAACATGTTCCATCTAAAACAAAGGTTGAAATTTGTATAAAACTCATTGTTAGGTAAGAAATTTGTTACTATGAGGAGACAAAGCCCAATCACATTTTAGCCAGGTAGGAATTTGCGCTTGAAGCTCTTGCGTTTGTGAAATGTCTCAGGGCACTCTCGTTTAATGCTCCAGCAGTAGTCTGCCATCATATGTTTGTCCCATCTCCCTTGGTAGCGGTCTTCCATGGTCTTGAGATCCTGATGAAACCGCTCGCCTTGCTCGTCACTTACTGCCCCTAGGTTCTCAGGGAATCTATCAAGATGACTATATAGGAAATGGAGTTTGACACTCATATTGCATCCAAGGTCATGAAAGGCTGACAACATGGTTGCTACAAGGGTTTCATAGTTGTCAGCCTTTTTATTACCAAGAAAGTTTTCCATTACCGCCACAAATGAAAGCCATGCACCCCTTTCCTTGTCGTCCATCTTTCTGACAAAGTCTTGATCACGTACAAGTGCACGAATTTGTGGTCCATCAAACACACCTGCCTTTATCTTCTCAAATGACAAAGCAGGGTGAGCAGAGACTATGTGTTGGAAGCATTCACCATCAGTATTTAATGCTCTGACAAACTGTTTCATCAGGCCCAGCTTGATATGGAGAGGAGGAAATATGATCTTTTCTCGACTGACGATTGGATCATTGACAATGTTTGGCATACCAGCTTCCAGAGTCTCACGTAAGGGCCACTCCTTCAGGTTCCAATGCCTGTCTCTAGCTCGGCTGTCCCACATGCAAAGAAAGCAGGGATACTTTGTAAATCCTCTTTGTTGGCCAAGAAGGAAGTTCACCATTTTGAGGTCAACACAAATTGTCCAGTTGTGCTCATGGTATTTTAGCAGGTGAATCACAGTTTTAATGTCATTATACTCCTCTCGTAAGCACACAGAATGACCCACTGGAACAGCTGCATAGACATTACCATTATGTAGTAGCACACACTTCAGGCTACGCTTACAACTATCTAGAAATAATCGCCAGTCATTTGGACTATACAATGGAATCCCTAATTCCTGGAGAAGACCCGGGATATTATGACAGTAAACAAACTTATTCTCCTCTGTAAAGAATGGCACAAAATCCTGTTCCCGCTTTCTGAAGTCTGAAACTTTTGTGGTCTGGTTCAGTAGAGCCTTTTCTTGCAACCTAGAAGCTAGAACTTCTGCTGCATTTTTGGAGAGACCCAAATCACGCACAAGGTCATTCAGCTCTGGCTGACTAAACTTCTGAGGGGTTGATGACTCTGGTGTACCATCAGAAGAATCGTCGGAATCTGCAAGTATTTCTTGAGTTTCATGTTCACTCTCTTGGTCTTTGTCGCTTCCCTCCTCTTCAGCTGGAGACAACCCATTAAAAACTGGAACTGGTAGCTCATCAGAGTGCAAAGTAGGTCGAATTGCTGAAGGGATACTAGGATACGATATTTTATGTCTGTTTTTCTTGCCAACACCCTTCGTATTGATCAGACAAAAATAGCAGTCAGTTGTGTGGTCCTTCGGTTCTCGCCAGGTCATGGGAATTCCGAACGGTAAGCCCTTACGTTTTCCTTTTGTCCAGTCACGCAGCATTTCTTCGCAGTTATGACACACAGCATGTGGAGCCCATTTTTTGTCTTGGTCGCCAAGAGTAAGTCCGAAGTACGCTTTATTGCCGCGCCTCACAAACGATGTTATATTGCGCCTCTGACGAATAAGCGTGAAGTATCCACAAATATAACAGAAGGCATCAGGTTTGTTCACACATTGATTTCTCTTTGTAGCCATGACCAAATCTGAAAGAAAAAACAGACAAAATTATATCTCCCTATTGATACCATAATCGTGTAATTAATTAATTTGACCGCAAACGGCTAGAATGTAAAACCTCAAATTACATGAAAACTGGAGCATGCAGAACAAAACTGGTTTCAAATATGAAATCAGCAGATCAAAAATGGTAAGAAACAGTAAAGAAATCTCATGCAACTGGGAATTATAAAAAATTTGTTGTCCTGTGTTATCATCCAATTTTCCACCCCCACTATCTCTAAATTTTCTTGTCATATATATATTTTTTTAATTACGTCATTGTTTTGTGTTCATTCAATGTTAAGTTAGCTAATAAAGGACTTACGGAGTTGAGAATGAACTAGTGTGAGAGAACAATACTTATGAGGCCTGGGCGACTAAGCTCCACCATAATTACTTGAAGCTCGATAAGTTTATTACCAGCGAGAGGCGTAGGAGACAGTCAGAAATTAGGAGTGAAAGCTTATTAGTGTAATGAAAGTTAGAATGATGGGTTTACAGCTACGACACGGTGACTGTAAATGGAGTTTATCATCATCCCAGATGTCTACCATCATCCGGAGGTTTATAATCATCACCCCAGAGGCTTACAATCACCCCAAAGGTTTATATTCATCACCCCAGAGGTTTATAATCATGACCCCAGAGGTTTATAATCATCCCAGAGGTTTACTATCGTCCCAGAAGTTTACTATCGTCCCAGAAGTTTACTATCGTCCCAGAAGTTTACCATCACCCCAGAAATTTACCATCACACCAGAAGTTTACCATCACACCGGAAGTTTACCATCACCCCAGAAATTTGCCATCACCCCCGAAGTTTACCATCACCCAGATTTACCGTTACCCCTAAGATTTACCATCACCCCAGAAGCTTACCATCATCCCAGAGAGTTTATAACTACAATATAAACAAAACAAGAATGAAAAATGTTTATAAAAAAATACTCGATTAAATTATCTCCTCTAATGAAAGTCAAATGAAGGCAAGATTAATTTAGTGTAAACAAAGGAGCTGTTATTCCTAGAAGGCGCTGAAGAAGTATCCTGCCACCATGTCATTATAAGTTTTTTTACCTTATAAGTATAATGATGAAGGGCGTTTTAATAATATATAGAGAGGTTTTTATTTCAGGATATTTTACTTATTATTTTTTTTTATGTGGAAACATATATACTTTATCCTTTAGATAGCTTTTGTTGGGAATAATTTCCTCCCCATCTCCATAAAAATTAACCAATTTACTATTTTTCTTTTAAAAGCTTTTAGTTGGAGGTAATTCCTTCCCTAAGTATACGCGAAAGTTATTATACTTTTCTCCTTTTAATACTTTGACTTATGAATAATTTCTCCTAATTTTAAATCGCAAATTATTTTTTTCGTCATTAAGAGTTTTAACATCACGAAAATTTATAACACACGTCTATGACGTTGATTTTATTGTTCTTCTTTTCCCTGTGTGTATTTTGTCACCGCACTGCCCGCCTGACCCGATCTAAATGATATTTTTCACCTATACGAGACGTGTCTGTATTTATTAAGTCTGTCAAAACGCAGGAATTCACCGTTTGTTTTAAGGATACTTTAACAACAATTTATTATTAATTTGTTTTTATTTATGGGGAAACACGCCCAATAGTGTTGAGAAGAGAGAGAGAGAGAGAGAGGGGGGGGGAGAGAGAGAGGGAGGGGGGGGGGAGAGGAGGGGGTAGAGAAAATTGAATTACCTTTCATGAACACAGACTTAAGTCTCTTCATATATCTATGGGAGTATTCGTGACGTTATGAGCCCATTAAAATTATTATAAGGCCACTCCGGGGGTTGAGAATCTCGTTTAGAAATCTCTCTCTCTCTCTCTCTCTCTCTTTCTTTCTTTCTGTATCTATTAATTAATATTTATCTGTTTATCTGTCTGTATGTTTGTCGCTCTCTCCCTCTCTTTACCCTTCTCTCACTCTAGCTCTCCTCATGTCCCCACTAATCCTTCTCCCTCTCTTTCTTCCGACCTTTCATCTTTCACATTTTCTCTAGTTTTTCTGCTCGTTTATTCTTCCTTCTTCTAGTTCTATAAGTCTTCTTGTCTTTAAAATTGCATATCTTTCTCCTTTAACAATCTCTTGTCCCTGTCTCTTCTCATTCCATTTTCTCTTTTTCGCTGTCTTTCATCCTCTATTTCCTTTCTAATTCTCTCTTCTTCTTCTCGCTGTCATTTATGTATTGTTGTATTCGCCCGTAGTGCCATAGCTTGTTATTAACCTACAAAGCTGACACCAAGTATATTGCTTTTAACTGTTATAAATGCCTTGTGGTTAAAATACCCCACAACACTCATACCAGTATAGTGCCATTGGGATTAATATTGCACAGAAAGCATCAGAATATAACTGTTACCGGTATATTAGCTCGCACTCGCAATTTCCATAGCCGTGATTTGTACTACACTATTGATACTTTGACTATTACCGCTTTATTTCCTTTCATCATCCAGACAAGGTGAGGCAATATTTGTTTTGAGTGGTAGACAAGTAGTTAATCTTAACTGAATAGGAAAACACTCAAAATGGTTGGAAATTAAGAAATTCCTTGCTTGCAAAGATGAGGGTAAAACCAATACTTTAATTATACATAGACATAATTATTAAATAATTAAATCACACATACACTGCCTACAGATAATTTCTCACATGAAAATCAGATTAATAAAAATGATCAAAGGAACATGTTCTTATTTTTCAATAACTTTCTATGGTTTATCACATAAACTTCACACTTAGCTGAACCTCCGAGTTCTTGTTCCAAAACATGCATACTGTGTTTGCTTCCACTGGTATGCTTTCTAAATACATGGCAACCCTTGGGATATATGCAACTTCAGTCTCAAATCTGGTAGCAAAATTTACCACTGCTCCTCACATATTAAATCCTGTGTACATAACTTCTGCACACGTAACTCTTCTCCAAGATATAAACCCCTGAAAATAATGTTTATTTTCAGTTTATTATATAAAAATAATAATTTACTTTAAATCACTGAAAATCAATCTACACAGATTATTTAAGTAGCTAATGAATTCACGGAAAGAGTACTTTAAATAATTGCTATTAATAATAAGTAATACTTTGTTTTTTTCACTATGCATTTAAATAAAAAAAGACTATAATACCTTTCATATATTCACTGTTAAATTATATTATAACAATTTATTTACTATATTAAATCAGTATTATCTTTAAGAATAATTACACAAAAAAACATAGTAACATGACTGAAAGAATTCCTTTGTTTACAACCTGAGTCTCATTTTTTTTTATTCCACTAAATAATTCGTTTGTATCTATACATCAATCTCTGATGATCAAAAAATACAAATATTAAATGTTATCTTACCATCTCTCGGGGTATAAACACTTGTTTACAAGATAGATTCCAATAAAAATGACGACTTCCACAGCCCCACTCACTGAGAGGCTGGTGTTTGAATCCTGATATCAATTCCAGTTCACTAATAATTTTAATTTTCACTGTTCCAGTTTACTTACGACAAATTACTCCGGCATTCAAACGTCACTATGTCAACATGCTGGAACCTGACTAATCCCTGTACACTCCGCTGCAACACTCCAAATTTGCACAAAACTTTCCCTCAGTAATTCATAATTCATAAAGTAGTCTGATTTATTCATCGGTAGTCAGTTATATCAAAATGATCTGTAATCATTAAGTTATCATGCATTAAACATTTAAAAGTTAACGTTGTGTATTTACTGAAAAAAATGGCATATGTATTACAACAACATACAAAGCCTTCCCACGACACACACTTATTTAATTTAATTTCCATAGAGTTTCGACATTTTAAGATTCACTACACATTTACAATGTTGTACAATCATCAGACTTCCTCCTACATTACATTACACAAACTATTAATGATAACTTGGATGACTAAACTGATTATGTTACATCATTTTACTAAGAATATACATTTAACAACAATAGCAATACAATTTTTGCTATAAATTGACATAAAATCAGTTCAATATCATTACTTTGATTTTCTGTCTTTCTTTCTTTCTCTTCTAAGTCTCTCTTTTCATTCTGGGTGTCTTTCATTGTCGATATTTCTTTCTCTCTTTTTATTTAAATTCTCTCTTCTCATTCTCACTGTCTTTCATTATCTGTCTTTCTCTCCTTCTTTTCTTATTCACTATTTTCACTATTTTGTAACTGTATATTTTCAGCCTTCTGGCTGCCAAGCTCTTTCAATAAACCGTTAATTATTATTATTCTTACTATTATTATTATTATTATTTTCCTTCTCGTTGCCTTCTATTGTCTGTCTTTCTCTTCTCATTCTCCCTTATTCCTCTCCCTGTTTTCCATTCCTTTCTCATATCCTTTCTTTAATCATCTCCCAGTTCTTCTCTCTTCTTATTCTCATCTTCTTATTTTCCCTTGCTTTTCATTTTTATCATCCCTCTTTTCATCCTTCCTTTCTCTTCATTTCCTCTTGATTCTTCTTCTTAATCCTCTCATCTTTCCTTCTTTTCCCCCTTTTTCTTCTTCTTCCTCTTCTCTCGTCTCCTCTTTTGCTTTCTCCTTATTATAAATTACCATAATCGACAATATTTATTCATGACTCTTCCACTTTCCTCATTCTTAATCTTACTCTTTCTCTTCCTCCTTTTCCTCCTCCTCCACCGTTTTTTCCTCCACCATCTACTCTTCCTTTTCTATTTCCTTCTTCTTTTACTTCTCCTCTGCAGCCGTCTTCCCCCCCCTTCTCCTCTTTCCTCGCCCTCTCCTCTTCCTCCTCCTTTTCCACTACTATCATCATTCTCTCTAACTTTGCTTCCTCATCCTCCTTCTCCACTGTTACGTGCACCACCACTTTCTCACTACCACTCTCTCCAACACTTCCTCCACCTTCGGTTCCACCTCCTCTCTAACTCTTCCTCCTCCTCCTCCCCCTCCTCATCCTCCTCATCCTCTTCATCCTCCACCTCCTCCTCCTCCTACTCCTCCTCCACTCTTACATGCACCACCACTTTCCCGCCACCACTCTCTCCAACACTTCCTCCACCTTCTGTTCCTCCTCCTCCTCTCGGCCAGTGTCCCTCAGGGCCATCCCTCACTGGCAGATTAGGTTTTTGTTATCATCAGTCCCTGGCTTCGATCCCCTTAAAAACAGTATTACGAAACACCCGCCGCTTCTGACAGCCTTATTATTATTATTATTACTATTATTATTATTATTATAATAATTATTATTATTATTATTATTATTATTATTATTATTACTATTATTATTATTATTATAATAATTATTATTATTATTATTATTATTATTATTATTTATATTTTTATTATTATTATTAGTAGCAGTAGTAGTAGTAGTATTATAATTATTATTATTAGTATTATTATTATTATTATTATTATTAGCAGTAATAGTAATAGTAGTAATATTTTCATCATTATTGTTTTTACTATTATTATCAATATCATATTAAGAGTGTCATCAACATTGTTGTTGTAGACGTAAAATAAAGAATAAAAGACACTAACTATAGAAAAAGACAGAAGTAATAACAACAATCCAGTAATAAACAAAGAAAACAAAGATTAGAATATCGAAAAAAGCAAGAGATAAGAAATAATGATGATGATAGGAATAAGAGATAACATACGAGAACGCAAGTGGAGGCAATTAGAGAATAAATCAGAATATAATGTGGCAAATATGTTGATAAAAGAGAGTTGAGAATAAGAAGAATGTGAATAGTAGAAAGTAAAGATGATAATGTTGAAGAAAACTAACTTGTGAAAACTGAAGTGAATTTGCAAGACGACAGAGGAAGATTGGAAGACGCAGCAGTTTGGGCAATATATGAGGGGGGATAAGTGGTGGGGAGAAGGAAGAGGAGAAGGAGGGTAAGTGGTGATGAGGAGGGGGAGGGTAAATGGCGAGGAGGAAGAGGAAAAGGGTAAGTGGTTGGGAGGAGAAAGAACAGAAGGGTAAGTGGTGAAGAGGAGTAAAATAAGGATGATAAGTGGTTAGAAAGAGGAGGGTAAGTGGCGAGGAGGAAGTGGAAAAGGGTAAATGGTGGGGAGGAGGAAGATCAGAAGGGTAAGTAGTGAGAGGAGGAGTGTAAGTGGAAAGGAGGAGAGGGAGGAGGAGAAAGGTAAGTGGTGGGGAGGAGGAAGAGCAGAAGGGTAAGTGGTAAGGGGGAGGAGGAGGAGGAGGAGGGGATGTAGGAGAGGACTGTGAGGGTGTAGGGAGGATGGTGGTGTGGGGAAGTATGCATGGGGAAGTAGGTGAGATTATCGGGAGGGAAGGAGTATAGGTGGGGGATTAGGGGAGGGCGGGGAGGTGGGGAGTGTTTGGGTGTGGGGTGTTTGGAGGAATGCGGTGTTAGGGTATGTTGGGGAGGGCAAGGATGTGGGGAATAATTGTGGAGCTGTGTATGGTCGGTAGGGTGTGTGGTGTGTGGAGAGGAAGGGGTGTAGGGAGGGAGGGAGAGGGGGGTGAGGTTGTGGAGTATTCTGAAGGAAATGAGGAGAAAATATGGTAATTATCGCAAATTTTGGAAGTATCAAAATTTATCAGGTATTGTAGATAAGAACGACGCTCCCTCTAACTTTAACTATCGCAATTGTGAACAACAGGAAAATTATCTTACCGATGAATCCATAACTACAGCAAGTATAGTAATTAAACTCAAGAAACACACACTCTTGAACGCTAGATAAGTAATTATCGTAATACCAAAGCACAGCTATCGTAACTCAATTCACCAGAGTCAAATTCCCCGTAAAAAAGATCAAGTATTGCAGGGAAATTCAATAAAGGACCAAGAATCGTAGCCAGGTACAATATCCAGCGAGGTCATGGTTCCTCCACTACAAGGTCTCCCACACTAACTCTGTTTCTGTGCCTGAAAACAAAAACATAAAGACGACTTAATGCAACTCTACCTTCACTTACGATTTGCTTGACCCGAGGATTTTCCAAACCTCTTCTCTCTCTTTCTCTCTCTCTCTCTCTCTCTCTCTTTCTCTATTTGTATCCCCCTTTCTTTCTTCTTTCTTTCTTTCTTTCTTTCTTCTTTCTTTCTTTCTTTCTCTCTCTCTCTCTCTCTCTCTCTCTCTCTCTCTCTCTCTCTCTCTCTCTCTCTCTCTCTCTCTCTCTCTCTATTTGCTCTATTTGTATCCCCATTTCATTCTGTTTTATTTATTTTATTAATTCTCTCTCCCTCCCCTCTTCATACTCTTCTTTCTGTCTTTATTTCTATTTTTTCTTTTTTTTCTAATGCTCCCTCTCTTCTTCACATTCCTTTTTATCTCTTTATTTCTCTTTTATTTCCTCTCTTTATTTCTCTCCCTCTTTCTTTCTTTATCTTTCATCTCTATTTCTCTCACTCTCTTTCTGTCTCTACATCAGTTATTTGCTAAGTGTTTACTGCCTCACCGAACAAGATTATTTTGTTTGCTATATATCGTCTTGCCAATATAACTTATTTGCTTCTTGGCTTCTATGCAAACATGGATAAATTTGTTTCTTACCTGGCGTTGCCTCGTTAAACAAAGAATCTTGTTTTATTATTTGATTTCTCATCTATAAACAAAAACACACTTATTTTCATTCTGCTTCTCTTCTGCAAACAATAGCATAATCGTTTTCTCTTCTCACATATAACTTCACTATTAAAGGTCGATGTACATCATGTGTTTGTATTGCTTCTAAACAATAACAAATTATTCCCAGGGAGACTTTCATTTCTTTCAAACGATTCTAAACACTTTAAAGGGAGATTTTTCTGAACTCAAAAAACAAAATAAAACAAAGATCGAGTGTTTAATCGTCACAACCTGGTCCTGTGTCGCCAAACATCGCCAAATTATTTCCGTGACTTATATCGTTAAAAAGTCACTCAACTATTTTCCGATTTTACCTCGTACCCGACCCCCAAAAATCGCCAAAATATTTCCGGATTATATTGCAAAAATACTTGTCAAAATATTTCTAGAATGTTACATCAACTAAAATAAAGCACCAACAAACATCCACTAGCGTTACCCCCCTCAAAGCAAACAAGCAAACAAACAGGGAATATCGTTTGTTTACCATCAGGGACTTTCTACGTCAAACATATAAGGGTTCTCTAATTATCGGGCGCCGCTTCGATTATCAAGGGGTTAGGTTGAGTGTGTTACTTCTATAAGACTCGCCAATCAGGCCTCGTAGCAGACACAAGGGCGGTGTTGTTTGTGTGTGGCTGACGGTTTACGCGGAAACACAGGGAGGGTTGGCAATAACAGGGAAACCACAGATATTAAGAAGAGAGAGAGAGAGAAAGTGTTAGAGAGAGGGAGAGAGAGAGAGGGAGAGAATAACACGATAGGAACAAGGTCCCTGGTAGCGAGCGAGGCTGTCATACACTACAACGGGCAGTTGACTCTGATTAATTAAATGCAAACTCGTTCACGATCCCGTGAAGGCTATCGTATAGTGAGGGTCAGTAAATTCCTTCCTCTCTCTCTCTTACTTTGTAGATGTTGAAGGTAACACCAGGTAGCAGATAACATGATGTTGGTGGTAACACCAGGTTACAGATAACACGATGTTGACTGTAACACCAGGTAACAGATAACATGATGTTGACTGTAACACCAGGTAGCAGATAACATGATGTTGACGGTAACACCAAGTAGCAGATAACATGATGTTGACTGTAACACCAGGTAACAGATAACATGATGTTAACGGTAACACCAGGTAACAGATAACATGATGTTGACTGTAACACCAGGTAACAGATAACATGATGATAAAGGTAACACCAGGTAACAGATAACATGTTGTTGACGGTAACACCAGGTAACAAATCACACCACCACTGATATTAACAATAGCAACTATTAATACTAAGATTGGTAATTATTTTTTTAACACTAGTAAATACTAACACTTGTAAGCATTAACACTAGGAATCCTAATATTATCACCCTAAGGAGTATTTCCATAATATCTCAGTTTATCATCAGAATAAATACCAAGGCTTTCCTTCCCCCCGAGTCTCCCCGGCTATTATGATCTACAAACGAGCAAGATCGTGAATAAGTAAGACCGCGAATTGCAAGTCTACGAGTAAGCAAGACCCCAGGTATGAAGACCACAGGCGTGCAATACCTCGGGTAAACAAGATTGCAAATAAGCAAGACATCGGACGAACAAAGTCGAGAATAAGTAAGACTTCGAGCAAAGAAGACCGGAAATAAGTAAGACCGCACGTGAGCAATACCTCATGCAAAAATTTAACACCCCCTCCCCCCCCCCCAACGAAAGGTCCCCCAAAGGCACTCATCCAAGACTTAGGACATGATATGACCCAGGGAGTAATTCTTCTTGCTCTCCTCCATGACCTTGCGACATGCAAGTCTTGAATCTGACACCAGGACGGTTGTCTTTAAGACTTGATAGCAGTAGGGGTCTTTAAGCTGATGACGCTAAGACCCGAAACCATAATAGGGACTTAGTTATACTTAATGGGAAGATTGAGTGAAACAGATAATTCCCCTGCTCTTCCTCCTCCAACATCTCCTCCTACACTTCCACCTTCTCTACCACCTCCTCCTACACTCCCTCCTTCTCTACCACCCCCTCCTGCTCTTTTTCCTCCCCCTGTACCACATCTTCGTTCTGCTTTTACTCTTGCTCCACCACCTTTTCTTCACACCTTTCACTCCATTCTTCCTCGTTCCCCATATTTCCCTTCGCACCTCCTCCTCTTCCCCTAACCTCTTCCTTCTCCCTGTCCTCTCTTCACACTGCCAGTAGAAACCATACAAGTCATGGCTCTCAGCAAGAGTTGGAAGGCATCATTACGAGAGTTCCCCGAGTGAGGTAGGGTAGACATGGTTTAGCTATGCTTCAGAGCTTGTCTTCATCCTGGCCATCTCTAGATCTTCATCATGCATACTATACTTGCAACATCTCTCCCAGGAGTGCGCGTGTGTGTGTGTAGCTAATAATAACAATAATAATAATAATAATAATTAACGGTTTATTGAAAAAAAATTTGGCAGCCAAAAGGCTGAAATTATACAGTTACACAATTGGTGAATGGGCCATTGGGCCACTTAATTGACAAATAGTATACAAGTAACATATGAGGTACAAATATGATCTATAATAAGAAGGTATTTCAATAAAAACAGTGCAAAAAAATAAGATTGGCTGAGACTGAACATACTGGTTGACTACGAGTTGTTGATAATTTTTACAATGGTTGAGAGTGGGCTGTTTTTATAGTCACCAGTCCGTGGTGTTATGAGCTGCATGCGGTTGTAGCGTCGAACAGCTTTTCGCGAACGTGGGATCTCAGGAGGGAGCAGGAGAAGGTAACAGGATGGTGGAGAAGTTCCTCCCCATATTTGCAGATGAGGTCATGATGATGATCAGAGAGCGCGGAGAGGGTCTGTGGATTGAGCTCATTCTCTAAGTGTTTCCGTTGTGTCGAATTTAGAGAGCAAGACCAGGCAGAGGAAGCATAAGTGAGCTTGATAAGTATGAATGTTAAGTACCGCAGAGTTCGGGCTCGGTGACTCCGAGGGATTTTGGCGACAGAGGGGCGGAAACGACAGCTGACAGATTTGACAATTACACTGACGCGCTTTCCAATTTAGTTTAATATCTACAGTGAAGCTGAGGGAATTAGTGGATTCCACAACCTGGAGTGTATTTGGGCCCAAAGTATTGGAGGGAGGTGGAACAAGGTCGGAGAAGAGTTTGTTGTGCATAACCATGGTCTTGGTATGGTTGATGGGTACATGGTTGTTGGTGACCAAATTTTGGAAACTGTTCAATATATTCTGGAGAACGCTGTAGTCGGGAGCAGATTTATTCACACTAATGCCAAAGGTGGAGTCGTCGACATATTTCCGGCGAGCGGAAGTTTCTCTCAGAGCATCATTGATAAGGAAGAAGAAGCAGAGCGGTCCCGTTTTGGTGAATTGGGGGACGCCACAGGTGAGTGACTGAAAAGTGGAAACAGCCCCTCGGAAGCGTACGGCTTGATGTTCGTCACTAAGGAAGACTGGTTGCCATGGTACAGAACTTCTCCGAAAACCGAAGTCGATAGCTTTGTTGATGATTAAATTGTAGTTGACGAGGTCGAATTCCTTTAAGTCAACGAAGACTGTTTAGGTAGTCGAGAACGCAAGTGAGTCTGTCTGTTAATCCCACCTGCTAGTCACCTTATGTTACCACTTTCACCTGACGTTTATATTCATGTAGATAGTTTACACCACTATTGTCTGTTAATATGGTTGGCTGGTCACAGCAGTATCACCTGAGTTGTTTAGGTTTACTTCGAAACTCAGAATTGTTTTCTTGTTTATTTAAGAAAATAGAGTTATACAGACAATGGGTGATTGCCCATAACAACTTAACTACAATATGAATGTATAGTTAATGGGATATTAGGAGAAGCTGAGATCAGAGACTCTTGTGACACACGTCTAGAGTCCATAATGTACCTAGATGATCTGAAGCATAAAGCCGGCTAGTTGAGGATTACCCAGCAGCCACTAGTGCGTGAAAGTCAGCTGAAAGTCATTGAGCTACGTGACCAGGAAGTCACACACCAGGTTATCACATCTTTTGCTGTGTCTCAGCGCCGCTCTTTGTCCTGTTACGTTACGTATTTTTTTTTTATAAATAATATATGTAAGTAGCCCACATTTATATGTTGACAGAGGCTATTACAGACAGTAGATGATGGAGCAAATTTTCATGTTGCCAAATTGCTGCGGATTTATGGCGCCTGCCATATACAGTAAGCATAAACTCAGTGAAAAAAGAAACTTTTGCAGATTAGACTGGGTAATAGAGTAATGGCAATGGTACGTAACTCGTTTAAGGATTGTGGGCTCGTTTATTTGGGCACCGGTGACACATAAGAAGTCTTTCAGTCAGCAAGGCATCTAGCTTGACTGAGGGAAGCATTGATGATGGAGCAGGGGGTGTAGCTAATTCCGGGGAGAACTCATTGCGGGTGGTGGAGCACTTGATCCTAAGTTTGCCCAGTCGCCTTGCTACTTCAAATTCTTCCAGTACGTCAGTGGAAGAGGGAGCTGGTAGGTAAGCAGGGATACAAGTTGTCTAGCTGGGGGAACATCTAACATACTGTATGCTTGCGAAATGGATGCTAGATTGCTTAGCTACGTCACCATTAGTGAAGCGGTTATGACAGGGGAAGGGGTGCGTCTGATCATTTCGACCAGTGGACCCCCCCAAGGGTTTATTAGAAAATTGTGAATTATTTGGGATTCTTGGTAAGAGTGAAATTAATGAAACTATGTAATAAGTTGGAAAAACTGTATAGTTTGAGAGAGAGAGAGAGAGAGAGAGAGAGAGAGAGAGAGAGAGGAGGTAGGGAACTGCGCGTTTATCCCAAGTCTGTCATGTACAGGACATGTGCATTTACCCCAGACCGGGTCCGGAGAAGGAGCTACCCTTTTCACTGTGGTAAATACACACGTCCTGTCCGTCCAATAGTAAACGAAAAAAGTATGTAAATGGTAAGAATTAGACGTGCAAACTGCAAATACAGTTATTTGCAGTTTTGCACGTCTAATTCTTACCATTTACATTTACAGTATATATGAGAAAAAAATCTTGAATTTATATCCAAAGTTTTGGCGTCCTCCACTATATTTACAATGATAAATGTGGCCCAGAACTTACAGAAGGTTGGGGACTAACCGATTTAGACCATATAGTTCGTTAAGTTTACCATATCACTGACTGAAGTTGATCTGTGTTGGGTGTTGCCCTGTTTCTCTGCGACATAAGTCTTTTGGTCGAGGTGTTCTCCAGGGCAGGTCAGCTTGATGTTATCTGACGCATTTCTCAGGGAAGTGGTGGTGTGCTTCCGTGGAGTTGATGTAATTTGTCAATTTGGTGTCTACGTCATCCACTCTTAGTACTTCAGTTCAGGGACAGTGAACTATACACTGCCTGAAGAGACGCGCTGCAGTCAGTAACCGGTTATAGGTCTTTATGTAAGGGCTCTGTACTTGGCTGGTAGTGGGAGCTAAAGACCAAATTACTGATAGGCTGTGTGCTACACTCATGGAGGTATAATCGGGTGGAGGCGGCGTGAGCGGTGTAGACCGTTCAAATGAGTGAAGCCTGTCAGCCCAGCGGCCGCCATCTTTTGATTGGCAAGAGCTCGCTGCCAGCCGCCACTCCTCACTGTACTGTAAGTGCACATTGCGCTAATGTTTATTAATAAATGTATCATTTAATGTGAAAAATAATAGAATACATTAAAAATTTATTAATCACAGAAATATACAGAAATAGTACAATAAACTTCAGTGTAAAACAATGTAGATCTACAGTACAAGAGTTTACTGGCCACTGAAATGAATCAGTTGTGTATATTTGATGACTTTTTACCTCAACCTGAACTCGCAACTCAGCAGTGAACTGTTTTCCAGCGTATGCATATCTCATTTGAAGATGCATAATATGATAATACAGTATAAAACATTATGATCTTCACTAGCACATACAGTATTTTATATAGCTGGGGACTTGTAAGCAATCTTTTAATGTTCATAAACAATGTAAACTTCTGCTATAAGCAATACAATTGAATCCTATATAGCTGGGTGATATAATTTTTTTTAAGAACATATACTGTATAACTATATTTGCTCCGACACATCAAAAAACATCAATGCACAACAACATGTAAATAGAATTTTGCACCTATTCATCTTCGGGCGACAAAAAGAAGTGAACACTTCTTGTCCCAAGCAGCCCGGATCAAACTGTACAATTTTTAACTATTGCAATAACATTAAAAAAAACTAAAATCTCTGCAATATTATTATTATTATATATATATATATATATATATATATATATATATATATATATATATATATATATATATATATATATATATATATATATATATATAATAATAATAATATATATATATATATACATATATATATATATATATATATATATATATATATATATATATATATATATATATATATATATATATATATATATATATATATATATATATTACTTTCAATATTGGCATCTCTATCAGTAAGCATCACTCCTTTAGCAATTTATCAATTATTATAACCAATTTTGGCATATACCTTACTCCTCACTGATAAACATAATGTGTACGTGGTATTTGTGCTAAATATAGCGGATACGATCTCAATTATAGAGGGATGAAAAAAAATGTGCCTGACAGTCTATGGGGGAACTTGGGACTCGTAAAAATTCAGATTCGGTCTCCGTATTGTTAGGTATTGCAAGTGCCAATGCATGTTTTGACCATCAGATCTTAAAAGAAATATCCTATTTCTGGGCTGTCACCAAGAAGGTCTATAAAAAGAAAACCAAAATTAATCAATTAACTGATAAAGTTAAAACTTACAAAGTAATAAAAACGAAAAAAAATATCACACTTTACGTTACAATAAACAATGTAAAATTAGTACACATCACTTACAAACTACATATACAAATACCTATACCAAGATCACTACCAATAGAATAACCAATATAACAACCAATACCAACTTGTTACATTTCCACATATGTGTTTGAGGGAGGAACCGACTTAAACGTGCTTATAAGGAGAAATAATACACACGGTAGAGGAGGTTGAGAAAATCTATTCTCTCTATCAATACTAAGCCTTTTTTTGCTCTAGGGGAATGGAGTCCCAACAGTCTGTCACACTGAGAACACACACAGGGGGCTCCACACCGAAGATCACAGCGAAATCCCAGAGGAGCAGCCAACCTAGGCAGGGAATAGCTTGTGGCCAACTGGCTCACACCACCCTGCCGGCTTCCCACCAACCTTTGGGAGTGGTGACATGGATGTTTCGAATAGAGGTGAACCAGGGTTGCTCGTGGTTTCTGCTTCGAGTCGAGACTTGTACAGAGGGGCTAACGACTCCCGGGGTCGTAACACCCCCCCCCCCCCCCTCCAAGATCTCCGTAGTCTCGATGAAGGAGGACTAGAACCCCTTTGTATCAGGATGCTCAGGTGGGTCTCCGGTGAGGACGTCAGCCAAGCTGTTGTCCACCCCTTTTATATGGCGAATGTCAAAGTGGTAGCACTGGATCTGCACAGCCCATCTCAGTATGCGTTGGTTGGAGTTCTGCATTTTTTTTTTTTTTACAGGGATTAGCCCACCCGGGCAAAGGTCACCGACCCACATCGGGTCTTGGGGGGCGAAAATTTAATAATAATAATAACAACAATAATTATAATAATAATTATAATAATAATATTAATAATAATAATAATTATAATAATAATAATAATAATAATAATAATAATAATAATAATAATAATAATAATAATAATGATAATAAAGAAATACAAAAATGAAAAAAGATCAGAAGTGAGAAACAATATAACCTATGTATGTTGTGTTGTCAATAGTAAGAGAAACAATTGAGACCCTGCAATTGTGTGTAAATGAGGCACAAAGTCAGATGAGCAACCTGGGACTTGGTCACAATTTTCGTGATGCCATATGGCGGCAGGGTCTACCATTAGACAACACATTATGCTTCCAATATCTTCCCAGGCGGTAGTACCTCCCTGTTTGGTAGCTGCCTACTACCTACTACCTAATGAAAGGGTGATGAAGGTGAGAGGGTTATGATCGGTGTAGACTGTGATGGGATGAAGGTGTTGGTGGAGATAGCAGTCAAATTTGTGGAGAGCCATGACTAAGGCGAGGGCCTCTCTCAATGGTGGAGTACCTTTTTGGTGTTTCTACAATTTGACAGCGTAGTAAGACACCGGGTATAGCACTCCACTAGTAGGGTCATTCTGAAGAAGGACTGCTCCAACACCAACTCCACTCGAGTCTACTTTAAGAATGAAGGGTTGGGAGTGGTCTGGAGTTCTGAGAACAGGGTAAGACGACAGCAGTAGTTTGAGACGGCTGAAGGCTGCATCATAGTCAGGAGTCCACTTAAATGAAGGTTTTGGGCTGGACAAGTCAGTAAGGGGGGTAGTAATGGTGGAGAAGTTACTGCAGAATCTTCGGTAGAAGCCAGCCATTCCTAAAAAGCGCATGAAGGCTTTCCTCGTAGTGGGTGTAGGGAAGGACAGGATGGCTTCCACATTGGCGTCCTTTGGTCTCGTCTGGCCCCCTCCAACAACATGTCCTAAATACACCACGGTAGCACTCCCAAAAGTGGACTTGGCCAGGTTGATGGTGAAGCCCACCTCCGAACAAGGTCTGAAGCCGAATAAGATATTCCTGCCAACTTTCTGAAATTATTACAAGGTCGTCTAAGTATGCATAAGTGCCAGAAAGGTCTTGAATGGTGAAATTAATGGCACGTTGAAAAGCAGCAGGTGCATTAACCATTCCGAAAGGCATAACTTTATATTGGTATAATCCAAAGGGGGTAATGAAAGCAGAGATGGTTTTGGCTGTCTCGGTCAACCCTAATTGATAATAACCTTTTTCAAGATCAATAGTGTTTATAAATTGAGCTTGACCTATGGCATCTACCGGATCGTCAATCAGTGGAAGAGGGAATGAGTCGGTAACTGTTACTTTGTTGATCTTTCTGTAGTCAGTGCAAAAGCAACTGCTACCATCAGGTTTTGGAATCAACAAACGGGGTGAAGCCTTAAAGGGAATTACTCGGTTCTGCCAAATTATTATCCAGTAAAAAGTCTACCTCTCTTCTCATGATTGCTCGTTTTACCGGACCGATGCGGTAAGCAGGCTGTCGTTTAGGTGTTACACCCTCAGAAGTCAGTTTTATATCATGAAGGAGAACATTACAAAAACCTGGGAGATCAGAAGTGACTTAGGGAAAATTTAACAGCAAGATTTTAATATCCTCTTTTTGAGAAACTGGTGTATTTGGCAAGTAATCATTTAAGTTACTTAGAATTTCACTGTTCTTTGGGTTTCCCCGAGGGGAACGAAATTCTGGTGAATCAAGTTCCGAGTCCCCAAATACGTCATTACCATGAGACAGGAGAATAAACATATGATATAGGAGCACAGACATGAGTTACAGGTTGAATACTCGCAGAGTCCTCCTGTAGTTGCCTCTCACATGAACTAGTTGAGTATCTTTACGTCGATCATGGGTGCATACTATATAATGTTCAGTGAGTTTTTGAGATATTAAGTAAGGGCCAGTGAATTTACTCTTTAAGTGTACTTCCAGGAATAGATAAGAAAAGAAGAACTTTGTCTCCAGGAGAAAAAGAGCAGGTTGGAGAATGAACGTCACAACTCGCTTTCATCTTCCTTTGATACTTTTTAAGGTTATTTTGTGCTAACTTTCTTAATTGAGACAGTTTTTGTTTGATATTATCAATATAATGTTCCACTGACCACTTAGGATGAGAAGTATCTGTGAACCACTGATCTTTAAGGACTTTTAAAGGACCTCTGATTTGACGTCCGTAAAGTAGTTCAAAGGTTGAATATCCTAGTGATTCCTGGGGACATTCACGCAGGGCAAAGGGAAGAAAGTCAACGTTCTCATGCCAATCAGCGTTATTTTCAAAACAATATTTCTTAATCATTAGGTTTGATGAAAGCGTTCAAGGCAGCCCTGGGATTGCGGGTGGTAAGCCGATGATAATTGTTGCACAATTCCTAACTCGCCCAGGACTTTTTTGAGTAGGTCACCGGTGAAATTAGTTCTCCGATCTGACTGGATCTCTTTAGGAATTCCAACAGAAGTGAACAGATGTAATTGACATTTGACAATATTCTTAGCAGTTATGTTCTTTAAAAGGTAGGGCTTCAGGATATCGTGTGGCAGCACACATTATTGTCAACAGATATTGATTTTCTTTATGAGTCTTGGGCAGAGGGCCTACACAGTCAATTACATTTTTTTCAAATGGCTCAGAAACTACAGGAATGTGTTTTAATTGAGCTGGAGGAATGACTTGGTTGGGTGTACCCACCACCTGACATACATGGCAAGACTTTACAAAGGTAGTGACGTTTTTCTTTATGCCAGGCCAATAGTAATGTTGAAGTAGTTTCTTGTAGGTCTTGAGAATTCCTAAATGTCCGGACAGTCCATCGTGGGCCAACTCCATCAGAGACTTAAGAATAGACTTAGGTACTACAATTTGATGTGTCTCAGACCACGTATCTAAGTTCTTTAATTCTGGAGTTCTATACATTCTCATCAAGACTCCATTGTTTAAATAAAAAGAAGGTGTTTTGGCAGAGGGTTTGCTGTCTACTGTAATGAGTCTACACTTAGCCAAAGAGAGATCATCATCTTGAGCTTTGATAAAATTTTCTCGTGTGATAAGATCTTGAGTGAAGTTGATCTTTGAGTTGAACTGAAGGGAGAACATTCGCAAGGGAGGTTTCTGGGTCCTTGTGACTGCGCATACAGGAAAGAGATGCAGTTTCTCTTGATCTAATAGTTCAGTGGTGCCTTTTGACAATGGTTTTTCAACAACATTTAAGTTTGGAACCACTAAGCTTCCTGCTAAATCATTTCCCAAAATCAAATTTACCTCCTTAATGGGAAGTTCTTTCTCTCTGATGCCAACTTTTACTTCGCCCTTTACAATATCACAGTTCAAGAAAATTTTGGCTAGTCTTAATAAAGGTTGAACAGACAAGCCTTGCAGAATCACTTTCTCTCCAGTATACCCTTTCTCAATTCCCGAGAGGCTTTCTTTGAATAAGATGCTTTGAGCAGCCCTCGTGTCTAAGAATTGTAATGGGAAAAGAGGTGCTGTTCTTGGCAAGAGAAATTTTACCCCGCATCTTTAAATCAATAAAAGGGTCTTTTTGAATTGCTAGTATGTTTACATTGGTCACAGGTTTATGATTCCTTAAGGTTTCTCCGGATTTAACCTGGGAAGGGTTAGTCGAGCTGTTGCTTTGACCTGCTAGGGCCGCGATTTTCCATTTAGGATCACGACACTTCTCTATGGTGTGACCAAGCTTTCTACAATAGGAACATATTAAAAAGGGTTTCTGACTGCCATTGTTCGATTTACCACCAGCGGAACCAGAGCTTTCACTAAATGGAGGACTTTAAATTGGATGGCTTATTTCTGTCTGTTCGTAAATGATCTCTATATTAGAGCGAAAGACTCGGCTATTTGGGCAGCTTTTATGAGCTCTGATTCTCGAGTCTCCTTTCTCCTCTACGTGCATCAATTTATAAAAGGTTGCTTCCGTTTCCACTATTCCAATACAGTTAGGTTGATAAATTCCGAGAACGTGGTTGTTTCAGTCGCTTCGAGCAACTTTTTACACATTCTAAGTTTGTTAGTAGCGAATTCTACGTTTGTACTAGCAAGGGGTTTGGTGTATGAGTTAAATCGCTGTCTATATCCATCTGGAGTTATCGAGTAAGCGTCTAGAATACTCTTCTTGATAAATTCGTAATCGTATACCGTATCCAAATTTGAAAAAGTGAGGGCAGCTTTGCCAACAATTGTGCTTAGCCTGGGCCATTTTGAATGTTTCGCAATTTTCTCAAATGTACGGAAAGCGCCGTCAGGATCGTCTTCATTAAAAGTGGGGATTAATGAAATATTGTTGACTAAGTTGAAAGAACTACGTTTATCAAATACTTTGACTTTTTCACGCTCTAATTGCTCTTCCCTGTTTGTTCGAGCTGAAGTTGTATGTCTTTATCTATGGGCGGAGTTGAAGTTCCAATTGAAAACGTCGTTCTACTTCTTTTCCCTGAAGTTCGGCTATCAACTTTTCTCTCTCAAATTCAAGTCTTTCAGCGGACCATTAAGTGGTTGTTCTTACGCTAGTCACGTTTGCCACGTCTTCTTTATCAACTTGAAATTAGCGACTCATGGGAGTTACAACATCAACGGCAGTTTCCTAAGGCATTCCTGTAGACGCTAACTCCTCAACAACGGTATTTTTAAGTACTTCTTTAGCCACTGAACTGATGAACGGAATGTTAAAAAACTTGGCAATGTACCTCCAGCCATCGTTTATGATTACTTGATCCTTAAGTTTGTCAAAAGAAGGGTTTTCACAAAAATCCTTTACTTCAAATTGTTTCGAGGCCATTTTCACTTAACACCGGACCGCGAATGTTAATTACATAAAAATAAAGGTCAGGTGTTACCGCTTACCAGCCACGAGTATGAATTATTATAAATTACGGGGACAAATTAAGGTCGACGTCAAAACTTCCACTCGATAACTTGGGACTTAAAAAAAACGGTAAATGTTCCAGAGAGTCTGATGTGAGTAACAAATCAGTCGGAATGTGACATTAAAGAAATTCCAGACAATTTCAGAAATGCAAATAACTTACTCGAAGAGCAAAGAAACGAGGCAGAATCGTAATAGCAAGTATAGCCTTCAGCGTTGTGTTATTTTGTTATGCCTAACCAAGGTTACAACACGAGAACAATCCCAAGGAATATAAGTAGAAATGAGAAAAGGGTTACGGCATACAGTAAACTAAATATCCGGTTGATTCCCTATTCTTACTTATAAACACAAAGGTGGTGATTGTTAAAATCTTTTTTAGTTTAGTATGCTAAGTAGACAACGAAATAAGGTCTTCTGAACTTTAACTTAAGGACGGGATAAAACCCCAAAATACAAGCTAAGCGGAAGACGTAGAGCGAGCGTTTCACCTCGTCTCTACACGAGTCGTGTAAGGAAGGATACGGCATAGAAAACGGATCCGGTAGAACCCTTACCGACTGAGAATTCGAACCTCATGATTCGCTTCTACCAATCGCAAATAATTATAAAGGTTCAAAGCCTGTGGGACATTAGCTCGACACTAAGTGACCGACCTTACGTGTGTTTATAATACCTTAGATTTACCAAAAATGGGGTTGATCAGACTCAAGCAATATCAACTAATTTCAACTCATTCCTATAGAGAATACGGAATGCTACTTTTTAAGTAAAAAATCAGAAGTTATTGTACAATTAAGGTAAAGTGATATTAAAACTGAAACACCATGGACGTATACAAGGTGGTAAAAAATTATTAAAACTCCTTGTAACAGCCGAGAGTACTTTATGATGAAGGCAAACCAATGACACAAAAATTAATAAAATATCCTGGCAAGGTCGCCACTTGTTACGATCTCAAGTATAGTGGGATGAAAAAGTGTGCCTGACAGTCTTGGGGAGAACTTGGGACTCTTAACAATTCAGATTCGGTCTCAGTATTGTTAGGTATTGCAAGTGCCAATGCATGTTATGACCATCAGGTCTTAAAAGAAATATCCTATTTCTGGGCTGTCAACAAGAAGGTCTATAAAAAGAAAACCAAAATTTAACAATTTACTGATAAAGATTAAAACTTACAAAGTAGTTGAATAAGGGTGCGCCAAGTCCGTAGACTTGCTATTGATAGATTAATACAAAATAAAAAAAATCACACTTTACGTTACAATAAATAATATGAAATTAGTACACATCACTTATCAACTAAATACAAATACCTATGCCAAGATCACCACCAATAGAATAAACAATATCACAACCAATACCAACTTGTTACATTTCCATTTAGTGTTTGAGGGAGGAACCGGCTGAAACGTGCCTATAGGGAGAAATATACACACGGTAGAGGAGGTTGAGAAAATCTATTCTCTCTATCAATACTCAGCCTTTTTTTGCTCTAGGGGAATGGAGTCCCAACAGTCTGTCACACTGAGAACACACACAGGGGGCACCACACCGAAGATCACAGCGAAGTCCCAGAGGAGCAGCCAACTGGCTCACACCACCCTACCGGCTTCCCACCAACCTTTGGGAGTGTCTACAGGGATGTTTCAAATAGAGGTGAACCAGGGTTGCTCGTGGTTTCTGCTTCGAGACTTGTACAGAGGGGGTAACGATTCCCGGGGTCATAACAATTTGAAAACAAGGGTTATGGGCTGTGTATACATTGTAAACTAAATATGCACGTCATTACCTACTAACAGTCAGAAGCTTTCCTAAAATTTCCATTTTATAGTAAGTTTTATATTATTTTAGATATTTTTTACTGGTGAAACGTAAGTGAAGGATCCAATGTTTTGTTTAACTTTGCTGTACATCCTTATGCAGCACAGGATACTGGCATTATACACAATATAAACACAAAAGCAAAGGAGAGAAAAGAAAATTCAACCTGCACGTTGTGAGGTAGTGTGTGCTACTGGGGTGTGGCGGGCATCTCTTGCCAACCGCAAGATGACCACTGCGTGCTCATGTTGGTTTCACTTTTCCAAGAAGATGCCGCCTCCACCCTATTATACCTCCATGGCTACACCCGATAGGAGGCATTGGTTGAGTTAGTTCTTAGGTCTCCTAAGTCAGTTAAAATAAGGTCAAGGGTGTTTTGACAGTGCTTGTGACAGTCGCAGCTGGTCCTCGATATCAGTGGTGTCAATTTTGTTTAAATCCTCATACAGTATTATAGCAATATTAATAACAATAATAATAATAATAATAATAATAATAATAATAATAATAATAATAATAATAATAATAATAATAATAATAATAATAATAATTAACTGTTTATTGTAAGAGCATGACAGCCGGAAGGCTGAAAATATACAGTTACATAATTTGGGAATGGATCATTTGATTGACGAATAACATACAAATATGATACATAATAACTAGGTGGGGGCACTTCAACATAGTGACAGTGCAAAAAGGTAAGATTGACTGGGAGTGAATACACTGGTTGATTACAAGTTTTTGATAATTTTTACAATGATTAGGACTAGGCTGTTCTTAAAGCGATCAGTACGTGCTCGTATGGGCTGGATGCGGTTGTGGTATCGAACAGAAATTTGCGGACGAGAGATCTCGGGTGGAAGTAGGAGCCGGTGTCGAGGACAGTATAGAAGCTTCTCACCAAATTTGCAGATGAGATTGTGGTGATGATCAGAGAGAGCCGAGAGAGTCAGTGTGTTGAGCGCTTCTTGATATGTGGAATAGGAAGAGGAGAGAATAATCTTGCACGCCCTCTTCTGAACTTTTTCTAGGTGTTTACGTTGTGTGGTGTTTAAGGAGGAAGACCGGGCAGGGGAGGCACAGGTAAGCTTGGGAAGTATGAATGTTGAGTAAACACTGAGGAGCTCGGGCGCAGGAACTCCGAGGGACTTGAGTCGGCGGAGGAGGTGGAGACGGAAACTGGAGGATTTGACAACTTTACTGACGCGTGTTTTCCAATTTAGTTTGCTATCTATAGTGACGCCGAGGAGCTTAGTGAAGTCCACAACCTTGAGTGTGTTGGGACCAAAAGTAATGGAGGGAGGTGGCACAGTTCCGAAGGAGAGGTTGATTTGCATAACCATGGTGACGTGGTTGTTGGTGGCCCAATTATGGAGACTGTTCAAAAAATCCTGGAGGGCGGTGTATTCAGGAATCGAGTTGTTGACACTAATCCCAATGATGGAGTCGTTGACATATTTCCAGCGAGCAGAGGTTTCTCTTAGGGCATCATTGATTAGCATAAGTAAGCAGAGGGGTCCCATCTTGGTGACTTGGGGGACGCCACAGGTGAGTGACTGAAAAGTGGAGACAGCCCCTCGGAAACGTACTGTTTGGCGTCGGTTACTGAGGAAGTGTGAAAGCCATGGTATAAGACTTCTTTGAAGACAGAGGTCGATAGATTTGTTGATGATTAAATTGTGGTCGACTAGGTCAAATGCTTTGGTGAAGTCAATAAAAGCGACAGCCACAGACGTCTTTCGTTTTTCCAGATGGCGTTATATGTAGTAGAGAAAGCTTACAAGACAGTGAGTGGTGGAGGAAGTTTTCATGTTGCAAAATTGCTGAGGATCTATGGCGCATGCAATATCAGCATAAGCCTAGCAAATTACAAAGCTTTGGCAGACTTAGCTGGGATTAGGGTGATGGCAATGGCTCGTAGCTCATTTAAGCATATAGGCTGGTTGAGTTTGGCATTGTTGACACATATGAGGTCTTCCATTCAGCTGGGCATCTTGCTTGACTGAGAGAAGCATTGATGATTATTATTGATGATGGAGCAGAGGGGTTTAGCTAGTTCAGGGGAGAACTCCTTGTAGAGTTTCATTGGTAAGTCAATAGGGGTGGTGGAACGCTTTAATTTCAGTTTGTCCAGACGGTTTGCTCCTTCAAATTCTTCAACTAAGTCAGTGAGAAAGGAGCCTGAGTGGTTATGGGAAGCAGGAGGAGCGTCTGGCATATAATTGCGAAATGGTTGTTTGATTGCTCAACTGAGGCACCATTAGTGAGATGATTAAGGAAGGGGAAGGGGTGTGTCTTATTGTAGGTTCACAGACCTCTTCAAGCTTACCATACCACTGACTGATGTTGGCCTGCTTCAGGTGTTGCAACTTGATTGGGTAGTGGGACTTCTTTGCATTGCGTATTTCACGGATGACTTGGTTGTGAAGGGACCTGTAGCGGTTGTGGTCATTAAGATAAAAGGCGCTGTCTCTGCTGCATAAATCTTTTGATCCGAGGTGTGATCCAGGGCAAGTCAGCTGGTTGTAATCTAACGGACTTCTCGGGGAAGAAGTGGTGGTGGATGGTGAACTATCCACTGCTCGAAGAGACGCACTGCAGAGTCAGTAATCGGCCTGTAGGTCTTGATGTAGGGTCTCTTCATCTGGCTGGTAGTAGGAGCTGTGTGTGTATGTAATAATAATAATAATAATAATAATAATAATAATAATAATAATAATAATAATAATAATAATAATAATAATAATAATAATAATAATAATAATAATAGTAATAATAATAGTAATAATAATAATAATAATAATAATAATAATATAATAATAATAATAATAAACGGTTTATTAATAGAGTTGCAGCCGGTGGCTGAAAATATACAAACTTACATGTGATTTAGACATAATTACATACGTTCAATACATTTACAGGGCTGTACAGTACATAAATGAGAAGTTGTTTATTATTTTAACAATAGATGGGATGGTGCTATTCTTACAGCTATCAGTGCAGGCTCTTATGGGCTGAATTTTGTTGTAGTGGCGGACTGCGCGAGGTGGGAGGGGGGACTGCCGGTGGCAGGAGGTGGCGATGACGAGAATGGTGCAGTAGTCCACTGCCAAACCTTGCTAGAGCTTGGTGGTGGAGGTTACTGAGGGATGGCATTTCCAGGGTGGAGAGAGCGTTGTTGTAGCCGGAGTAGTCTGCGCCGAGCATGATTCTGCAGGCCCTTTTCCGTACCTTCTCTAGCTGATGTAGTTGGGTAGAGTTGAGAGAAGACGACCAGACTGGTGACGCATACGTAAAATTGGGGAGAATAAATGCATTTTAGATAGTCCTCAGCTTTGGCGTGGGTGCCCCAAGTGACCTGAGTCGTCGTAGCATGTACTGTAGAGTCGGTACGAGGCCGCCTTGATTGTGTTGTTTACATATGAAAATAAGAACATAAGATAATAAGGAGTCTGCAATAGGCAGTTTGGCCTGTGCATGGCAGTTCCTGTCGAGAGTTACTACCACTCTCTATCATCCATGAATCTATCCAGCCTCCTTTTGAAACTTTCTAGCGTTCCAGCACTTACTACAAAGTTGCTAAGCTTGTTCCACTCGTCCACCACCCTATTTCTGAACCAGTTCCTTCCTATCTTCCTCCTAAACCTAAACTTATCCAACTTAAATCCGTTGCTCCGAGTCCTATCCTGCTCGGATATTATAAGAACTTTATCTATATCCCTTTTATTGATTCCTTTCACCCACTTAAATACTTCTATCATATCTCCCCACACTCATCGTCTTTCTAGGGAATGCAAGTTTAGTTTCTTTAACCTATCCTGATATGGAAGGTTTCTAAGTCCCGGAATCATTTTCGTCATTCTTCATTGCACCGACTCCAGTGAATTGATATCCATTCTATAATAAGGGCACTAGATTTGTACCGCATAATCGAGGTGCGGCCTGCCTAGCGCAAGATATAGTTGCAATGAGACCTCTGCACTCTTTTTACTTACACTTCTAGATATAAAACCCGATACTCTGATTGCCTTATTTCGAACATAAACGCACTGTTTTCTAGGCCGTAGGTCCGGGCTTACAAGTACCCCTAAGTCTCTTTCACAAGTCGACTTCTCTAGGTTGATGTTGTTAAGGCTGTATACATTGACAGTATTTGTTCTTCCAATATTAAGTACGCTGCACTTGCTGGTGTTGAATTTCATTTACCATTTTTATAACCACTCCTGCAGTTTATTTAAATCCTCCTGTAGTTCATTTGCATCCTGCCCTGAATTAGTCTGCCTCCCTAATTGGTGTCATCCGCAAACCTGCTTATGTCCCTGCTGATCCTAGTATCTAGATCAATTATGTAGATTATGAACAAGAGTGGGCCCAGTACTGACCCCCGCGGGAACCCCACTGGTTACACAGCCCCACTCAGATATAACACCATCTATGCTGACCCTCTGTTCCTTACACTCTTTCAAAACTCGAGGGAAAATTTCATCCGGTCCTGGGGATTTTGTCTTCTTTAATTTATTTATCTTCTTTAGAACATCCTCTTTTCTGATAGTGATATTCTTTAATTTCTCTTCTTCATTTCCCCTAAATATCAGTTCCACCTTTGGAATTTCCTCGTGAATTTCTTCTGTGAAAACTGATAAGAAGTAGATGTTTAATGCTTTGCTTATTTTCTCACTGTCATCGATCATTTCCCCTCACTCTAACTTTAAACGTCCCACTTTGTCCTTGACCTTTGTCCAATATACCTGCAAAAATCCCTTGGGATTCGCCTTGGATTCTCTTGCTATCCTGATTTGGTAGTCCCTCTTTGCCTTCCTTACATTTTTCTTAACATTCCTAGATAGTTCATTATACCTATTTCTAAGCTGCTCCTCCCCTCCCTTTAATTTCTTATAAATTTCTTTCTTTATTCCTGTCATGTTTAAGTTTTATGATCATCCACATTGGTTCATTCTTATTTGACCTAATTTTTCTCTATGGTATATTTTGTTCTTGTGCTTTGCATAGTATACGAGTGAATATATTATAGTCATGATCAATTGTTGTGTCACCTGCGACCTCACCCGTTCCTACTGGGGGACCGACCTGACTGGGACAGCCAGGTGAGGTTTTTAGATAATACTTTTTGTGCAAGAGATAGGAAACGGAGGACTAGGGTGTGTTTTCCTGGGGCTG
The DNA here is from genome assembly GCA_958450375.1 of Homarus gammarus. NCBI lineage: Eukaryota > Metazoa > Arthropoda > Malacostraca > Decapoda > Nephropidae > Homarus > Homarus gammarus. The sequence continues at coordinate 772,272 of CAUDMG010003804.1, forward strand.
GGATAGGGCATGTAGCTGAGAGGATAGATAGGGTTTTGTCAGGGGAGGGTACCAATCCAGTAGAGTGTCTTAGTGTGGGAGGAAACGACATAGGAAAGGTTTGGAGTGAGGAACTTTTCAATATGTATAGGGAGGCGCTGGGGAAGATTAGAGATAAGGGAGGGATCCCGATAGTATGTGGTGTCTTGCGTAAAAAAGGGGTTTGTCGTAAATGGCTGTCCAGGGCAATTGCTATAAATTGCCGACTGGAAAAACATTGTGCAAACAATGGTTGGGCATTCATTGATAGCTGGCAACGATTCTATGGCAACGACTACCTGTACAGTCGTGACGGAATACACTTGTCTCGTGCGGGGGTAAAGACGTTGTCTGCATCCCTGGAGCGTGAAATTGTCACTCCGAAGGGGGGGGGGGGTTTCGCTAGTAGAGAGGGGTCGGGGAAAGTGGGAGGCAAAAAACAAGCAGATCCTGGGAAGAAAAATTGGTTACTCATGACAAAGGGTAAAACAGGACCAGGGAAGGGAAGGTTTAAATGTATACTATACAAACAGCAGGAGCGTTAGAAATAAAATAGACTTGCTGAGAGCGGTTGTATGTACCGAGAATGTAGACGTCATAGCAATCACCGAAACTTGGATGAATCTGGCGAGCAATTTTTTTTTTATCAGAGTACCACATATAAAGGTACAACCTTTTTCACAAGGACAGGGAAGGTAGGAAAGAGGGAGGGGTCGCACTCTTCGTCAAGGATACATTAAAATGTTGTATTAATAATTCAATAAAGGGTGAAATAGGAACCGAGTCTGTTTGGGTAGAAATCACGGAAGGAAGAGAAAACCTAATTATGAGAGTGATTTACAGGCCCCTAAGTCTTGGGAAAAAAGCAGTTCAGCCCATATGGCAGGAAATGAGTAGGGCAGGACAGGACAATTTTTTTAAACAACTAATTACAGAACCTACTAGAGGTGACAATATATTAAACCTAGTATTAACAAAAAAAGAAAATATTATCAGTGATATCACAGTAGGGGAAGAACTAGGTAACAGTGATCACCGAGAAATCAGCTTCACCCTAAATTGGGAAACGAAAAACAATGACAATATGGTCAGAGTCCCAAACTTTCGGTTGGCGGATTATCAGGGGTTAAGAAGGTACCTAGGTGAGGTCACCTGGGAACAGTCACGTCAGTCCCCAGTAGGAAGGGGTGAGGTCATAGATGACACAACAATTCATCAGGACTATAAAATATTCACTAGTATACTACAAAAAGTAGAACAAAATATACCATACAGAAATATTAGGTCAAATAAGAATGAGCCAAGGTGAATGACCAAAAAACTTAAACATGACATAGGAATAAAGAAAGGAATTTATAAGAAATCAAGGGAGGGGAGGAGCAGCTCAGAAATAGGTATAATGAACTATCTAGGAATGTTAAGAAAAATGTAAGGAAAGCAAAGAGAGACTATGAAATCAGAATAGCAAGAGAATCCAAGGCGAATCCCAAGGGATTTTTCCAGGTATATAGAACAACGGTCAAGGACATAGTTGGGCCTTTAAAGTCAGGGAGGGGGAAGTGATAAATGGCAGTGAGGAAATAAGCAAAGCATTGAACAGCTACTTCTTATCAGTTTTCACAGAAGAAATTCGCGAGGAAATTCCAGAGGTGGAACTGATATTCAGGGGAAAGGAAGACAAGAAATTAAAGAATATCACTATCAGAAAAGAGGATACTCCTAAGAGGATAAATAAACTAAAGAAGACAAAATCCCCAGGGCCGGATCAAATTTTCCCTCGAGTCTTGAAAGAGTGTAGGGAACAGATTAGCAGACCCCTTGTAAATTTATTTACAAAATCAATAGTCACGGGAGTTATGCCAGACTTGTGGAAACAGGCAAATGTAGTTCCCATATTTAAAAAGGGAGACAGAGCATCAGCGTCAAATTACCGGCCGATCAGTTTGACGTCAGTAGTGGGGAAATTTCTTGAATCAATTATAGCGGATAGCATCCGATCGCATTTTGAGAAAAGTAAATTAATCTTTGACTCTCAACATGGGTTTACAAAGGGAAAATCTTGTCTAACAAATCCGCTGACGTTTTTTAGGAAAGTCTTCGAGATAGTAGATAATGACGAAAATTACGATGTTATTTACTTAGACTTTAGCAAAGCATTTGACAGAGTACCGCATCAGAGGCTTCTGAGAAAAGTTAAGGCTCATGGTATCGAGGGGAAAGTTTTAATTTGGATAAAATCATGGCTCACCGATAGAATGCAGAGGGTCAGCGTAGATGGTGTTAAATCTGAGTGGGGCTGTGTAACTAGTGGGGTTCCCCAGGGGTCAGTACTAGGCCCACTCTTGTTCATAATCTACATAAACGATCTAGATACTGGGATCAGCAGTGACATAAGCAAGTTTGCGGATGACACCAAAATAGGGTGGCAAAGTAGTTCAGGGCAGGATGCAAATGCACTACAGGAGGATCTAAATAAACTGCAGGGGTGGTCTAAAAAATGGCAAATGAAATTCAACACCAGCAAGTGCAGAGGACTTAATATTGGAAGAACAAATACTGTCAATGTATACAGCCTTAACAACATCAACCTAGAGAAGTCGACTTGTGAAAGAGACTTAGGGGTACTTGTAAGCCCGGACCTACGGCCTAGAAAACAGTGCGTTAATGTTCGAAATAAGGCAATCAGAGTATTGGGTTTTATATTTAGAAGTGTAAGTAATAAGAGTGCAGAGGTCTCATTGCAACTATATCTTGCGCTAGGCAAGGCCGCACCTCGATTATGCGGTACAAATCTAGTGCCCTTATTATAGAATGGATATCAATTCACTGGAGTCGGTGCAATGAAGAATGACGAAAATGATTCCGGGACTTAGAAACCTTCCATATCAGGATAGGTTAAAGAAACTAAACTTGCATTCCCTAGAAAGACGATGAGTGTGGGGAGATATGATAGAAGTATTTAAGTGGGTGAAAGGAATCAATAAAAGGGATATAGATAAAGTTCTTATAATATCCGAGCAGGATAGGACTCGGAGCAACGGATTTAAGTTGGATAAGTTTAGGTTTAGGAGGAAGATAGGAAGGAACTGGTTCAGAAATAGGGTGGTGGACGAGTGGAACAAGCTTAGCAACTTTGTAGTAAGTGCTGGAACGCTAGAAAGTTTCAAAAGGAGGCTGGATAGATTCATGGATGATAGAGAGTGGTAGTAACTCTCGACAGGAACTGCCATGCACAGGCCAAACTGCCTATTGCAGACTCCTTATTTTCTTATGTGCTTATGTTCTTATGTAAATGAGGCAGTAAGTCAGATCAGCAACCTGGGACTTGGTCACAATTTGGGACCCAACACAGTCCGGTATATATTTATTGTGTGTAAATTTATATATGTGATATATGAATGCGCGAGAGTATGTATATGTAGTCAGGTATTTATGCATATATGTTTATATTCATTGTGTGGTTATGCTTATATATATAACACGAATAATTTTTTCATACAGCTGTCTGTCTGTCTGTGTGTATATTGTCTCCCTGTTTTTATATTTTCTCTCTGTGTGTATATTGTTTCCTGGTGAGTATATTGTCTCCCTGTGTGTGTGTATTGTCTCCCAGTGTGTATTTTCTCCCTGTGAGTGTATTGTCTCTCTGTGTGGGCATTGTCTCCCTTCGTGTGTATTATCTCCTTGTGCGTATATTGTCTCCCTGTGTATTAGGGTGTGTCAATTTAGGGGGTGAACTGGCTAAATTGAAAATCGAGTAATTTGGTAGCAATTTATTGTAGTCTTTAAGCATGCAAAACAATATTCTGGCATAAATTTTTTTTTATAATAAGTCCTACCTACATCAAATGGAGTTTTAAATGTACATATTTGTGAATTTATAACATAACCAGCGTTTGCACACATGTTACTGTTTCAAGTTTCAAATTATTATATTTTATTATCCGTAGTCTATTTGAAAGTAACCAATGCCTTCATACTCTCTTTGCTTTGGTTTCTTGTCATCAGCAGTCTGCTAGCTATTTGTGCTTTGATGTAACCTTCTCGCCCCTCGTGGCTGTAAACATGGCCCGCTGCTTCTGTGACCATTTTCACACATCTCTCCACAATTTGAGTGTGGGAAGGCCACTTCGGCACCTGCATTGGAGTCTCTTTAAGGTTTCTCAATTCTTGGCTAGTTAGACTTGTTGTCAATGGTGGCTCTAAGACTTCCAAACTCAAGTCAACCAATTCTGACAATTTGGTGGCATTGACGTTTATTGGGGGAACTTTTCTTGAATGAAACGAACAGTCTCCCAACTGGTCGTCATCTATTAGCGTTCCTCTAATCTTTAGAATGACTTCTACAGCCTCGGCTCGGAGATTGGTACATTGACTGCAAAGCATTGCTTGCAAAACTGCTTCTGATCGAGCATACCAAGCGGACCTTCTTGCCACAGGTAACACGATGTCCCTCACTACCTTCCTCTGTGTTCTTACTAGCTGCAATTGAAACAAAAGGTGATTGGGCCCATCCACCCACATAGGATTAAGTTTCACACTAAACCACTGGGGAAGATAAACTCCAATAATAAATTCAACAATTAACCTCAAATTCTTCAGCACTTTGCCCTTCAATTCGTGTTTGGAAATCCAAATCCTGCAGAAACGAAGAGCTGTAGTTAACCAACGGCTGTGACTGACAGGTCCAATCTCCAAGAGAGCCAATGACTGAGGCACTTCTCCGGATCTTATTGCTTGGGCAATACAATAAGCATAGGATTGATCTGTGCTGAGATCTTTGATGACTCCTTCAGACAACGCCGGAAGGGGAGGGCCAACTTCGACCTTTGGAAAGGTTGTATTTATTTCTAGTTGTGTTGCTTCATCCAGCATGATGCCAAGGGGACCTGACCACTTGTTGTTGCTCTTTGTAGGACCATCAAGTTCCTGGATGAGATGACGAAGAGGTAGCTCGCCTGTATGTAAATCACATACAATCCAAACAAGTCTTCTTCCTAGTTTTTTCTCTAAATGCGTCATTACACCCCCCTGCCATCCGGTGTTCACTGCAGTTGAATCTCCACCAACAGCCTGCAGTGAACTGCCAAGTCCTCTCTCCTGAACCCAACATAAAATATGATCAGCAATGACCTCTGCATGTTTCTTCCCTTCTACTTCAGTTTCGGGAGCAAAGTGAAACAAAAACCGACCACCAGGCTCAGAACAGACAGAGTAGTGTTCTTCTTTGATGAGACCTGGAAACTTTCTGTTCACTCCCTCTACTTCTAGCAAAACTTTTGTGTCATCTATTCTTCCATCAAACAAAAGACAGGAGAGCCCTCCCTCGCTTAAATCTTTTTCATGCTGATCAGATATTTCCTTCATTATTTTTTCTTGTGCTCTTCTAATTTTATTATGATCTATCACCAAAGATACATCCTCTCGGCTGATGAGGCCTGCATCTATCCAAGCGGCAGTTGCAATTTCTGCAGCCTCACGAAGTCCAGCATGGTGGCGAATACTAGCTAAAGCAATGTTTGAAATATTTCTTGTGTTGTATTTCATTTTCTTTGGTAAAGGTTCAGATGGCTCTTTGGAACTATCATCTGATGTTGCTTCCTGTTCATCAGAAGAACTATCAAAGAAGTGATAAACATCTTGACACAGCTCTTCCTCTCTTTGGATGGCTTCTTCACTCTTCATTTTCTTCTTTTGTTCCCTCTCTCGGATTTGTTCTCTCTTCTTGGCATTAGCAATCTGCTTCTTTGTTTCTGAATAATCTATTGAACCCATTTGCATACTTCCTTGGCCTTCTGCCTTTGTCCTCTGTGCCTTTGTAAATTCAAGCTCTAAAACAGGGATCTTCTTTTCACGAGGACAACCACAATCAATGTGGGAATTATTTTCTCTCTTACCTGAGTGAGAACAGTTGGATTCAGAACATAATTGTATGGAGCACTTGCAGGTCAAAATGTCAAACAGAGTATCAAGTGTGTGCAGAAATTCATTTTTCCTGGCCAAGTTTCCTTTACCAAGTGATGTTTCAACTGCTTTGTGCCATAATTTCGTTAGTTTTAGCTCAATAGTTCGACACTGATTAATCACAGGTGGTTTGAATAGTGCATTAGCTTTTGTCCATTGATGCAGAAGAGGGACTATCATGTCATTTATGAGTTCTTTATCTGTATAGTTCCTTCTGTCCTTTGCATTTTTTTCTCGAAGGAGTAACCCTAATCTTAGCATGTCTCTCACTGTTGGAAGTTCTGATACAGGAAGCTCCTTCCCTTTACCAACTAGCAGGCTCATGTGGGTTGACAACTGACTTCTTGTCTTCAATTTTGACATCTTCACACTATCTGACAAATAGAAAAATATTTCAATGTTTTATAATTCAATTGTTGTTTCAAAAAATATCAATTTGTTTATCAAAAATGCTGTAACAGAAATAACATAATAATTTCTTAGAACATAATGTTTTATACAATGATATAAGTAACTGCGACAATCAATATGCCCTACTTACAATAATTAAAATGTAGAATTCGTCTGGTAGAGTAGGTGCAAGTGCAATGAGAGCAAACCACCGTCTATGATATCTAGAAGGAGAGTGAGCCGGGCGCCTTATCCTCACGCTTGGTACAAGTCAAAACAAGAATTAAACTGTCCCACATGGAGAGCCTGTTCATGTTCATGTTCTGACATGCATATTGTACACAAGCTATAGAACCATAAAATACTCCATAATCCATATGCTTACATGAGATTAGTTAATATCAAGTGAATAATTCTAATCAAGTCTCATTAATTTGTTGAAATACTGATATTTGAAACTTTAAGGTATAATTGATGTAGGTGAGGATTATTTCAATTCATTTTTGTTTGCTAATCTCAAGTTTAGACATAATGAGGCACAATATTTTGACTACCAAATTTGATTTTTAACATGTTGACAAAATTGACACACCCTACTGTGTATGTAGTAGGGTGTGTCAATTTTGTCAACATGTTAAAAATCAAATTTGGTAGTCAAAATATTGTGCCTCATTATGTCTAAACTTGAGATTAGCAAACAAAAATGAATTGAAATAATCCTCACCTACATCAATTATACCTTAAAGTTTCAAATATCAGTATTTCAACAAATTAATGAGACTTGATTAGAATTATTCACTTGATATTAACTAATCTCATGTAAGCATATGGATTATGGAGTATTTTATGGTTCTATAGCTTGTGTACAATATGCATGTCAGAACATGAACATGAACAGGCTCTCCGTGTGGGACAGTTTAATTCTTGTTTTGACTTGTACCAAGCGTGAGGATAAGGCGCCCGGCTCACTCTCCTTCTAGATATCATAGACGGTGGTTTGCTCTCATTGCACTCTACCAGACGAATTCTACATTTTAATTATTGTAAGTAGGGCATATTGATTGTCGCAGTTACTTATATCATTGTATAAAACATTATGTTCTAAGAAATTATTATGTTATTTCTGTTACAGCATTTTTGATAAACAAATTGATATTTTTTGAAACAACAATTGAATTATAAAACATTGAAATATTTTTCTATTTGTCAGATAGTGTGAAGATGTCAAAATTGAAGACAAGAAGTCAGTTGTCAACCCACATGAGCCTGCTAGTTGGTAAAGGGAAGGAGCTTCCTGTATCAGAACTTCCAACAGTGAGAGACATGCTAAGATTAGGGTTACTCCTTCGAGAAAAAAATGCAAAGGACAGAAGGAACTATACAGATAAAGAACTCATAAATGACATGATAGTCCCTCTTCTGCATCAATGGACAAAAGCTAATGCACTATTCAAACCACCTGTGATTAATCAGTGTCGAACTATTGAGCTAAAACTAACGAAATTATGGCACAAAGCAGTTGAAACATCACTTGGTAAAGGAAACTTGGCCAGGAAAAATGAATTTCTGCACACACTTGATACTCTGTTTGACATTTTGACCTGCAAGTGCTCCATACAATTATGTTCTGAATCCAACTGTTCTCACTCAGGTAAGAGAGAAAATAATTCCCACATTGATTGTGGTTGTCCTCGTGAAAAGAAGATCCCTGTTTTAGAGCTTGAATTTACAAAGGCACAGAGGACAAAGGCAGAAGGCCAAGGAAGTATGCAAATGGGTTCAATAGATTATTCAGAAACAAAGAAGCAGATTGCTAATGCCAAGAAGAGAGAACAAATCCGAGAGAGGGAACAAAAGAAGAAAATGAAGAGTGAAGAAGCCATCCAAAGAGAGGAAGAGCTGTGTCAAGATGTTTATCACTTCTTTGATAGTTCTTCTGATGAACAGGAAGCAACATCAGATGATAGTTCCAAAGAGCCATCTGAACCTTTACCAAAGAAAATGAAATGCAACACAAGAAATATTTCAAACATTGCTTTAGCTAGTATTCGCCACCATGCTGGACTTCGTGAGGCTGCAGAAATTGCAACTGCCGCTTGGATAAATGCAGGCCTCATCAGCCGAGAGGATGAATCTTTGGTGATAGATCATAATAAAATTAGAAGAGCACAAGAAAAAATAATGAAGGAAATATCTGATCAGCATGAAAAAGATTTAAGCGAGGGAGGGCTCTCCTGTCTTTTGTTTGATGGAAGAATAGATGACACAAAAGTTTTGCTAGAAGTAGAGGGAGTGAACAGAAAGTTTCCAGGTCTCATCAAAGAAGAACACTACTCTGTCTGTTCTGAGCCTGGTGGTCGGTTTTTGTTTCACTTTGCTCCCGAAACTGAAGTAGAAGGGAAGAAACATGCAGAGGTCATTGCTGATCATATTATATGTTGGGTTCAGGAGAGAGGACTTGGCAGTTCACTGCAGGCTGTTGGTGGAGATTCAACTGCAGTGAACACCGGATGGCAGGGGGGTGTAATGACGCATTTAGAGAAAAAACTAGGAAGAAGACTTGTTTGGATTGTATGTGATTTACATACAGGCGAGCTACCTCTTCGTCATCTCATCCAGGAACTTGATGGTCCTACAAAGAGCAACAACAAGTGGTCAGGTCCCCTTGGCATCATGCTGGATGAAGCAACACAACTAGAAATAAATACAACCTTTCCAAAGGTCGAAGTTGGCCCTCCCCTTCCGGCGTTGTCTGAAGGAGTCATCAAAGATCTCAGCACAGATCAATCCTATGCTTATCGTATTGCCCAAGCAATAAGATCAGGAGAAGTGCCTCAGTCATTGGCTCTCTTGGAGATTGGACCTGTCAGTCACAGCCGTTGGTTAACTACAGCTCTTCGTTTCTGCAGGATTTGGATTTCCAAACACGAATTGAAGGGCAAGGTGCTGAAGAATTTGAGGTTAATTGTTGAATTTATTATTGGAGTTTATCTTCCCCAGTGGTTTAGTGTGAAACTTAATCCTATGTGGGTGGATGGGCCCAATCACCTTTTGTTTCAATTGCAGCTAGTAAGAACACAGAGGAAGGTAGTGAGGGACATCGTGTTACCTGTGGCAAGAAGGTCCGCTTGGTATGCTCGATCAGAAGCAGTTTTGCAAGCAATGCTTTGCAGTCAATGTACCAATCTCCGAGCCGAGGCTGTAGAAGTCATTCTAAAGATTAGAGGAACGCTAATAGATGACGACCAGTTGGGAGACTGTTCGTTTCATTCAAGAAAAGTTCCCCCAATAAACGTCAATGCCACCAAATTGTCAGAATTGGTTGACTTGAGTTTGGAAGTCTTAGAGCCACCATTGACAACAAGTCTAACTAGCCAAGAATTGAGAAACCTTAAAGAGACTCCAATGCAGGTGCCGAAGTGGCCTTCCCACACTCAAAGTGTGGAGAGATGTGTGAAAATGGTCACAGAAGCAGCGGGCCATGTTTACAGCCACGAGAGGCGAGAAGGTTACATCAAAGCACAAATAGCAAGCAGACTACTGATGACAAGAAACCAAAGCAAAGAGAGTATGAAGGCATTGGTTACTTTCAAATAGACTACGGATAATAAAATATAATAATTTGAAACTTGAAACAGTAACATGTGTGCAAACGCTGGTTATGTTATAAATTCACAAATATGTACATTTAAAAATCCATTTGATGTAGGTAGGACTTATTATAAAAAAAAATTTATGCCAGAATATTGTTTTGCATGCTTAAAGACTACAATAAATTGCTACCAAATTACTCGATTTTCAATTTAGCCAGTTCACCCCCTAAATTGACACACCCTAGTATGTAGCGTCTGCATGTGTGTATATTGCCTCTCTGGGTGTATATTGTCTTCCTATGTGTGTATTGTCTCCCTGTGTGTATACATTGTCTCCTATGTGTGTTAATTTTTAATTTTGCCACTTACAGCGGCTACTTTATTGTGCACCCCATACTCATCCTGTGAGCGGTTGCGAAAAAGGATTACAGAGTAGAGTTCACAAAGGTTCAGTATAATTATCCGCCGTGGGAAGGATATTATGGCACTGAATGTTACAGAGTATTTCAAATAAATTCTCTGTTTAGTTTATATATAAAGGTTAACTTATTTGCAACTGCATGAGTACAGGAGTGTGAGGCAGTATGTCTGGCCACACACTTTGTTATCCAAATTTGCGTGAGAGGTATTCAAGCACATTGTGTGTTTGGCTCTATACATGGGAACCGATATAACTACTAAGTGCAGAAAACTGGATACAATCTTAATACGTCGGTTATCTTGTCATTAGGGATAAAGTGTTGTGCCATTTCACAAAAAAGTGTGTTTGGACCTGTCCCTAAAAGGTTCTATCATCACACAGTCGAGGACGTAGTGTTCGAGTGTGTGGCGTTATGTCTGGCCTCACACTTTACATTTAGTCTTGTTCACATCTGCTTGAGGAACATACTGCCAGAGGTACTAATATCCTAACCTTAGTCTAGCGGTTACAACACCTTGTAATCGAGTGACCTTGTTACATGCTCCATATACATGTTACACTTGATACATCTCATCATGGTCAACTATAGTTCGACTAGTGCCTGTTTGCACTTGTCTGCTTGCGTCAAATTCATCAATAACTTCCTTCTTAATTACAGTTTTAAGGGTTCTTTTTGACAGACCCATATTGTATTCAACAGTGACTTTGTTAGACGCAAGTTTGGCGAGGGCATCAACTCTGTGATGTTCTTTGAGGCCTATGTGAGAGGGGATCCACAACAGTTTGATCTTGACACCCGGTCAACAAGGTACGTATATTTTTGTCTGGCTTCAGAGACAAGCGCGTGACAACTTAGGTTGAGGGTGTCATGGGCAAGTAGTGAGGATAGAGAATCAGTGATGAGACTGTCAGTGACAGTGATTTTAATAAATTTAATAGCTGTGAGTATGGCAACTAATTCAGCTTGTAGAGTGGATGACCAGTTGTTAATTCTAACTCCTTTTTCAATTATATTACCTTTAAGTTGAGTCACAACAATAGCACTTCCAGCCCTCCCACAGGTGGTGTTAAGATATCCATCTGTGTATATGGTCTGTGTGATATTATCAATAAGTCCGTAGAGTGTGTATGTGTTCAAGAGCTCTCACTTTGGCAGTGTATTGGAGATAAATACTTTGTATAATTAATCTTTTAGAAGGATATGTCGGGATTATGATACACAAAGGGAACTGTCCGCCAGGGTGAAAGGAAGTGCTGTTGTGTCTCAACTTTGTACAGACGGTTTAGTCCAAACATTTTCATATGTGTAGCTGTAGTTTGGATCCAAAGAATTAGCTCATGCATTCTAGCAATTTTAAGGAAACAATGCTATCAGGATCACCACACAAAAACCTCAAGGCTACGATGAGGTTGACTTCAATTATTCTATTTTTGACACTGGGTATACCTAGTTATTTCCTCATATTAAGTACTTTAGTGCTCATGGGACATCCTAGGATAATTCTGAGGACTTACTTATGCATTTTTTGAGCTTGCCAATGTCTTTCCCGTCACGAAGGACCAGGGCTGGGGGCTGGTGCATTGTAATTTATCAGAGATCTTATATAGCCTCGGTACATTGTTTTAACACTTCTAATATTAGCACCATAATGTGGGCTGTGCCCCGCTACACTTCTAAGAGGTCAGTACATTGCCTAGTTATTGTTATATGGCAGTTAAGGTACAAGGGACGGAGGCACCAAGACATTTGAAGGAAGAGACATAGTCAATAGTGTTGTTACCTTTCTTGAACTTGGCGGTGCCGCGTTTGCGGTTATCAGTTTGTTTGTTGAACACCTTAGTTTTCTCATTGGAGATAATAAGACCGAAGTTCTCACAGGCTGTGTGTACGTGGTTCAGGGAGGTTTGCATTTCACGAGGAGTTTTAGTATGTATAAGAATATCATTAGCATAGCTGATTGTGATATTACTGGTGTTGTCTGGTATTGAATTTAATAATGCAGCCATAAGAACATTGAACAAAGAGGGACTAAGTACTCCACCTTGGGGGGGGGTGTCAAGTTGCATATCTTTACCTTCACTTTTGTAACCCTGAAACAATGCAGCAGCCCTTCTGTTAGTTAGATATCCACTTATCCAGTGTAACAGTTGACCTCCTACATCCATTTTGGCTAGTTCGTACAATATAAGTTGCCTATTGGCAATATCAAATGCAGCTTTAAGGTCAAAAAGTGTGTTTTTTTGTTGTGTTTTTTATTTGGCACTCCCCTACATCCTTGTGTAAGGTGAAGCGCAGAAGCGTTTACAGAGCTCAACAGGGAAGCATGCTAAGTTAATGCTTACCTTTATGTCTCATGAGTTAAGGGCGTAGAAGCCTGAAGAGTCAATGGTTTATGTCATCAAGTTATTGGAAGCTCCAACAACTTGTCCCTGAAAACGAATTCGCAACTTTTGGTTTACACCAGGTACCTACTTTACTGCTAGGTGAACAGGGACTAATGGGGGCTAGGAAGTATGTCCAAACAACTTCCACCGGCCCGGAATCGAACCCGTGACATCTCGCTTGCGAAGGCAAGAGCGGTACCACTCTACCACCAGCTCCCCCAAGAAGTTTGGTGTGTCTGTGCCTTTCATCCCCATTCTCAGTTAGGAATGTGGGGATGCAATTATGTACACCTATACCAGGGGTGATGCCATTTCTGTTAGGAGACATGTGTTCTCTGATTCCACATAAGAGTCTGCCAAGAACCATCCTCCCAAAGGTTTTACACAGGCAGCTGGTTAGTGATTTGGGAAGAAAAGCATCAGGCTGTCCTGGTTTCGGTATTGGTACAACAATACTGTTGGTCCATGACGTGGGTAGTTGGCCCTCGGCATGACTCATATTGTACAATGCCAATAATGGAATGCCCAGCCCACGCCTTAGTAGTCTAGTGATATTGTAGGGGACTCCGTCCTCTCCAGGGGCAGTAGACCTACCTCTGGCGAGGGCGGCGTCAAGCTCTTACTCGGTATATGGAACATCACACTCATCGTGCTGTTTGCCCAGCATAAAGTTAATGAGATTACTTCTCTCTACAGACTTAGCATCAAGGAGTCCTCGAGTCCTAGTTTCCTAGTTGGTAATATGTGATAGCAAGAGACATGAGACCACTTTGTTATTAGTTCATTCGATTTTTGCAGCGGGTTTGGATGGGAGACGTGTCTACTGTTTTTACCTCTGATTGTGTTTATATCTTTCCAGGCTTTGCTGAGAGATGTGTGTTGGTTCAGGCTGTTGACATATGTTTCCCATGCATTTTGTCCGCGTTCGTTTACACGTTCCCTGGAGGCAGCAAGGGAGGTTTGATACAAATGTAACATTTGGGGTGTTTCAATTTGTTTGTAATCCTTGTCCACCCTACTAACTCTAGCCCTGAGGTTTTTTTTTTCAATTTGGGGTTATCAAAGCACTGCTGTTACCTGTTCCCATGATGCTGACCACGTTTTCTCCTTTTTTTTTCGGTAGAGACATTGTTGGTGAAGTACATATAAGTCATATCTATCAGAACATCACGGGGAGTTTGTAATCAGGTAGACTGGGGAAATATATCAAGGAATTGTGGTTTTAATGACAGAGGAGGGCAGGGTAAACATTTTGGGCTTTCGGGCCCTTACTGTAGATCTGTCCTGTGAGTGCTGTGATCGCCATTTTTAGAAGCGTTTACTATTTAATACAGTTCCCAACATATAAGAATATAGGTAACCAGTATTATAATATCTTATGTATTTTGAACGATAATATACACCTTGCATGAGCTGATGAGGCAGTTTTTTATCATGTAAAATTAAATTGTTGTACTTTATGAATTGCATATATTTCCAATAGCAAAAATTCAATAACATTAACACTTGTTTTTAACACCATTCGCCATAAACTGGGAACAGCATTCACCACAAACCCGCGAAAACATTCACTTTAATCAACAGAATTCAACATTAAACTGAAACTGGCATCTCTCATAGGTTCGAATCCTCAGAGGCGACCGGAATGTCTTTATCACAAATTAATTATCATCATCGGGTGCGACAGACCGGCCACCAGTCCATTGAATGACTTGAGCTAAACCTTGGTTCAATCTCTCGAACCTTTTTCCACCTTAATCATACTGGAAAAGGTGTAATAGTTGTAAAAAAGATAGTAATTACGGTTGTGTTATTAGACTAACTGCACATATAACAAAAAATAACAAGATGACTAACAACTCGGCATAAATCAGCTAATAATCAAATATTTGGACAGCTCGGCTGCAATGTGTCAACTTATGGTTATAGAAAATACAGAATACAATTAAATGGATGTTGAATAGGTGAAAAACTCCAATAATCAGTTCATTATTTTGCATTACTCGACAAGATTGACCTATTCCTGGTCACATAGGCCTCCACACTGACAAAGAGCAGCCCACGGTAGAGCAGCCTTCACACATTTACATTGCTCCCTGCATCCTTTCTTGCAATCACAACGAAGTAGTTCCTGGCAGGCGTGAGAAGCATCGGGAAGAGCTGTCCACTTCACTTCCAATCTCCATTCTCTTTTTGCATCCAACCCCATTCACCAGGGGATGGAAGCGAGGGAACAGCTGCCAACATATGTGCCCAGATATGACCTGCTTGGTAGGCAGCTCTCATAGTTTGCTCCAACAGCGCAGCCTGTGTTGAGAAAACAGCTGCTTACGGATCTCGTTCACTCCCACTGCACTGCTAGCGCGAACATAGAAGAGCACAACAAAGCGATCCAGGACCCCCAGGGGGTCCTCAACCGAGTAAGGAGTGGATGCCAAAGCACAAAATGCGAGTGTAGCCTCACGAAATGCATTCCAAACTTTCTAAACAGCCCTTTTGCCCCTGCCAGCAAAGGAAGAGACAGTGTCACACCCACTGAATGCGTGAAGAAAAGGGAAGGCTTTGCATTTCTCAAGCCCAAGAGAACCTGAGTAAAGGGGGCAAGGCTGGTGATGTCCCTTGGCTGAGTACAGAGTACATTTTTATGGTCTGTGACAAGAAAGAGAACAGCTCTATTTCATTGTCGTCATTTCTTTGAAACCCCTATCAGTTTCTACGGTAGGTTGAGAATTGGATGATTTCACTGTGTGTATATAGTCTCCCTGTGTGTGTGTGTGTGTGTGTGCGTGTGTATTGTCTCCCTGTGTGTGTGTATTGTCTACCGGTGTGTCTCCCTTCGTGTGTATTGTCTCGCGGTGTGTGTATTATCTCCCTGTGTGTGTACTGTCTCGCGGTGTGTGTATTATCTCCCTGTGTGTGTACTGTCTCGCGGTGTGTGTATTATCTCTCTGTGTGTGTATTGTCTCACCTTGTGTTTGTGTTGTCTCTCTGTGTGAGTATTGTCTTCCTGTGTGTGCATTGTGTCCCTGTAGGTGTATTGTCCCTGTGTGTGTGTATAGGGTCTCTCTATGTGTGTATTGTCTCCCTATGTGTGTATTGTCTCCTTGTGTGAAGCTTCTCGAGTTGGTCAGATTTTTTTTTCGTTTCATGATTGGTTTGCGGAGAGTTATTGTTGTTGTTGTTGTTGTTGCTGTTGCTGTTGTTATTGTTTTTGTTATTTAGCTATTTTTGGTTGTAGTTGTTGTTGTTGTTGATGTTGTTTTGTCTATTGTAGTGGTTGCTTTAGTCAGCCCTCCATCCCCCTGGACATTTTTAACCAACAGGTCATCCTACAGACTTTGTGTCTCCCATGAACGGTCTTTGAGGCAATGTTTACCAGCCATTGCTCTGTCAGTACAGGAAGGCTTCTGTCAGTACCTGGAGGCTTATGTCAGTACCTAGAGGCTTCTGTCAGTACATGGAGGCTTCTGTAAGTACCTAGAGGCTTCTGCTAGTACCTGGAGGATTCTGTCAGTACCTAGAGGCTTCTGTTAGTACCTGGAGGTTTCTGTCAGTATGTAACAATGTCATGAGTGTTTCCTGCCGGAGGGTTCGAGCCAATCGCAGAAACTGTGAGGGTGAATGCCTTAGGCCTTAACCAATAAGAAAACCTGTGAGACGTGACGTTATGAATAGGTGGCATCCCTTTGTGGGTGACACAGTTTGAAAAAGAGAGTCTGGTTTTGGAGAGAGTTAAGTGTGGGCATGTGGGTGTCACCTCATAATATGGCGGGGTATAATGGGAGTTCCTTTTAGGTTTTATCCATTTCACGAAATGCATTGTGATTCATGTGACCCCTGGTTAGCTAGCTAGGAAAATAGATTATTGTTTTGATGTGTATCTGTTCATTTTGAGTAACGTCATTAATAAACGAAATACCATTATGATTAATTATCAATTTCCTTTTGTATGGAGTAGGGCATTGTCCTTTCTAAGTGTCTTTTGGTGTATGCAGTAATACAGAGTCCTGTAAGTAATAACATAACTATTTCATATTTCCCTTCTGTTAAGTTGTTGTACCTTTGTCGTAGTACCCAGCTATCCCGTCTCCCCCTGTCTCCCCATGGAGTGTGAGGGCCTACATTCCTTAGCACCCCTCAGCCTAACAGCAAAACATAAATAAGTCTCCCAGTCTCCATCCAACCTAACCACATCATATCACAAGTATACAGAAAATGAAATAGATAGTGAAACATTTATTAATAATTGTTACAAGTACCTGGAGGTTTCTATGAGTACCTGGAGGCTTCTATCAATACCTGGAGGCTTCTGTTAGTATCTAGAGGATTCTGTTAGTACCTGGAGGTTTCTGTCGATTTTGAAGGCTTCTGTCAGTACCTGGTGGATTCTGTCAGTACCTAGAGGCTTCTGTTAGTACCTGGAGGCTTCTGTAAGTACCAAGAGATTTCTGTTAGTACCTGGAGGCTTCTGTTAGTACCTAGGGGCTTCTGTAAGCACCTATGGGCTTCTGTTAGTACTTGAAGGCTTCTGTTAGTACTTGGGGGTTTCTGTTAGTACCTGACGCTTCTGTTAGTACCTGGAGGCTTCTGTAAGTACCTATATGCTTCTGTCAGTACCTGGAGCCTTCGGTCGGTAATTGGAGGCTTTTGACAGTACCTGGAGGATTCTCCGAGCACTTGCAAGCTTCTGTCAGTACCTGGAGGCTTTTGACAGTACCTGGAGGTTTCTGTCAGTACCTGGAGGCTTCTGTTAGTACCTGGAGGCTTCTGTAAGTACCTATATGCTTCTGTCAGTAACTGGAGCCTTTTGTCGGTATTTGGAGGCTTCTGACAGTACCTGGAGATTTCTGCTAATACCTGGAGGATTCTGTCAGTACTTAGGCGATTCTTTTAGTACCTGGATGCTTTTTCTATGCCTGGAAGTTTCTGTTAGTACCTGGAGGCTTCTGTTAGTACCTGAAGGCTTCTGTGAGTACCTGGAGGCTTCTGTCAGTACCTAGAGACTTCCGTTAGTGCCTGGAGGCTTTTGTTAGTGCCTGGAGGCTTTTGTTAGTGCCTGGAGGTTTCAGTCAGTACCTGGAGGCTTGTGTCTGTACTTGGAGGTTTTTGTAAGTACCTGGAGGATTCTGTCTGTACCTGTAGGCTTTTGTCAGTACTTGGAGGGTTTTGTTAGTATCTGGAAGCGTCTGTCAGTACCTGGAAGTTTCTGTAAGTACCCGGAGGCTTCTGTCAATATTTGGAGGCTTTTGTCAGTACAGTACCTGGAGGCTTCTCTGAGCACTTGTAGGCTTCTGTCAGTACCTGGAGCCTTCTGCCAGTATCTGGAGTCTTCTATCAGTACCTAAGGGCTTCTGTCAGTATCTGGAGGCTTCTGTCAGTACCTGGAGGCTTCTATCAGAACCTCGAGGCTTTTTTCGGTACCTAGAGGCTTCTATTAGTACATTAGGGTTGATATCTGAAGGTTTTATTGGTGTTTTTCTTTGTATTCTGTAAGCGGAGTTGTAGGGAATTTTCATCTCCTAAAGGGGAATTTCAGTATTTATTCATAGAGGGGTGTTAGGAGATGTGAGGAGGTAAGAGGGAGAGGGTGTGAGGGAGGCAAGATGAGTAAGAAGGATGTGAAGGGATGTAATAAAATGAGATGGAGAGGTTGTGATTGGTGAGGAAAGTATGAAAGGTGAGGGGAGAGAACGGATGTGAGGATGTGAGATATAGGGGTGTGAGGAACGAGATGAGTGAAGGAAGTGAGAAGGAGATGGGGAGTGAGGGGGCGATGGGGAGTGAGGGGGAGATGGGGAGTGAGAGGAAGTGAGGAGAATGAGGGGGAGATGGGAAGTGAGAGGAAGTGAGGAGGGTGAGAGGGGAAGCAGCTGGTGGCAGAGTTAACAAGACTTCAGCATTAGTGAGTGAAGGAGAGTTGTGAAGTTAAAGGAGGCAGCTTAATTCTTCAATGGAGTCACTAAGAGATTTTGACACACACACACAAACACACACACACACAAGCTACAAAAACAACAACTACAACTACTACTACTACTATATTTATTTTGGCCTCCATCTTCCCCTTATAGCTATTCCTTCGCCGCCATTTTATTACCTTAAAATTAAATATCCTAATACATAAGTAGCTATCCTAGCTGTGTTGAGTTAGTTGAGCCACCGACTGTTGCCTCATATGCAATATCTGCAACTGTTGTTGCCTTTGGGGCCGATGCTCTCGTTCTCCTGAGGCTGAGCAAAACCGATCTAAGGAGAGAGAAGGACAGTCGACATCTCATCCAGGCTGTAACATAACTTCTGGGCTGCTGCTTCTGTTCGGATAGCACCTCTATGTGTCTGGCATAGAAGCATCTTGCACTTGGTCCCATCCCACCAGAGGTTGTGAACACTAGAGGAGTGAAGCTGCCTTGATCAACGTTCTGAATTCTCTCTCCCTATGCCCTTATCTTGTCGTTCTCGTTCCTCGTGTGTGCAGCATCGAGAGCTAAGTTACGGTGACAAGCAGGCATGGGATAAAAAATCCTGATGTCGAAGAGGCTCGCTGTCCACGCTTCCAGAATCCTCGAGCACTGACGTCAACACGGGTTCGTTGAATGTGTTTGAAGTCCTTTTTTGGAAATTCTCGCCGTCCAATGGCAAGTGGGTCGGTTCTACCCTAACATCATGGCAGATTTCCTCCAACATATTTGCTGTGAGATATCATACTTCGTCAAGCCTCATACATATGAAGCCCTTTTTCTTGTACACCATGGCGTGATCGACGTCATAGGAAGAACCACACACGCAGTGGGAGGGCAAACCTTCTACTGACCTACCGTACCTTAAAGTATTGGCATCTGTAAATTCATGTTTATTGAGACTGAAACCATTTGCCCTTACCGGTAACATAGTTAACCAGTTCGAGGCGCCCACCTCCTGCGCTATAGCTACTTGTATTTTTTTTCAAATACTCTGGTACTTGTAGTAACAGTTGCTGCAACTTATCACCTTGGCCGTGCTGTTATTCTGTCGTAATGAACCTTCGAATGTTGTTTACTTCACTGGTATCCACTTCCCCTGTTGCGTTCTGAGCTATTATGTGGTCAGTGAGGGTTGCCGTGAGCTTAACTGAGTTTTGATGTTCGGTGGCAGCAATCTCCTCTGGATTGGGTATTAATCCTTTTCCTCCCAGTCTCGGTGGTAGTGCAAGGAGTGATCTTTCTGCTGGGGTTAAGTGAGGGTGTTTCACTAATTTGGGAATGAAATTGACGCTGATAGCTTCTTCCAGAGGGTGGAGGAGGGGTCCGATATCAGGGATGGTACGCATCAGGTAGTTTCAACGATGCTTGACTCCATGGGTGAATGCAGCAAAAGCCGCATGTGGCTCTGTTAGCAATCTCAGACAGAGCTTGGATTTCCCTTACCCACTCATTCACCCTTCCCGTTACGTACTCGGTCTTGAAGTAGGTCGTGGCAATTACTGCGCGTGGGTCTCTTTGGCCATCTTTTGTTATTTTGACCTCACTTCCACCGAACACCTTCATTGCCCGTTCATAATGTTCTGGCTTCACAATGAGGAAGGACTTGCCGGTCGTTTGGGTGGTACCCTTTTTGTGGACCTCGTGATTTTACCAGGTCCCACCACTTTTTTGATGTCCTCCACTTTTCCTGTTCTTGTAAGGTCATCAGCATACACCACTTGTTTGACCTCTGTTGTTTCAAATATTTGTGTTTTGGAGCCCGGATTGGCCTATTCCATACATTGGCATTGCAACAGGGTCCCCGTGCGTTGTTCCCTCATTTGACTGTATGATGGTATCACCTCTTAGAGCCTTGTTGTTTACTAAATAGAGGTCTGATGGATTACTACAGGAGTTTTCAACATATATTGCAAAGCTTGGACACTTGATCTTGATGTTGTGCAGTGCGGCCTTTCGGGTAAGTATGTTGAATGCGTTTGAAGCTTCATCACGAGTATGGCCTCACAATCACGCTGCTCAAATATCGTTCTCATGGCGTGAATGGCAGCTTCCCCTCCAGCCTGGTGGCCAGCACAAACTTGCAGGTTCCCTGCTGCTGCCCTGACATCATCCTTTACCACCTCCATTATGCATTTTCCGATGATCCGCCTCAGCACTTCCCCCACCCCTATAGGCCTACATCCTGGATTCTTATCCAGGGGAATGAGGCGGCAGGCCGTCAGAGCATGGACTTGTTGGCAGTACGAGGATGCCAGCTTTCTTGCAAGGACGGCAATGGCAGTACAGAGATCACTTGCTACGGGGCCAAACTTGTTAGTGCTGAGAATGACTCTCCTACCGTTTGCATCCAGACCTCAAGGGCCGGTACCTCTTCGCGTCTTCAGTAACTTTTTCCACACCATCCCTCCTGTTATTTTCTCGAACAGGAGAGCTTTTGGTGGGATATAGTCACCCTAGAACATGATGCATTCATCTTCTCTTGCAGGGGGATGTTTTTCTTTCAGTTGTTTTAATATCTCTGTTTATTGGCAGAACCCCACAGGAGCATTCCTCTGTAAGAAATCTAACCATCAAAGACACTTTTCTCACACGTATTTTGTTTCCAAACTTTCTTGCAACGTCATCAATGTTTTGATTTTTATCTCCTATAAATTTTAGTCTCTCCTGCAGTGTTCTTGCTTCACATAGGAGATCATCAAGTGCCCCATTCTGCCACATTGTCAATCTTCTCTTCATTGCTGCCGCATTTTCTTTGTGCTTAGTATTTGTGTGCGTCCTCTGACAGAATAGATGTGGTATTATTGCCAGTATTTGAAGAGCTAAAGGGGCAAGGAAGCAGACCTGAGTGTGCTCAGTTATGAGGCGAATCATCTCCCTAATCATTTCTTTGGTTGCCGCACCTTTGTGTGGTTCAAAAAGGTTAGTTGGCGACCACATGGCAATTTCTGAGTAATGTTTCTTTAACCCATATGTCCGCATTTTCCACCGACATGCCATTCCACTGTGGTGGCTGTCTCTCATTCACCTCGTGGATATCTGCTACTATTGGAGCAGCGTTTATTAGTTCTACATTTTCAGGTTTGGTAGACTCACTGCTATCATTTAGGATATCATCGGGCGGTTGGGTCCCGGCAATATCCACTGTGGCCTCTTGTGTCGGCTCCTTGCCATGTGGGTTCCGACAATTGTTCCCCTTTTTGCAAACCACACATGGTCGGTTGTTTCTCGCACAATCACAGCTAGTGCAATTTTGGTTCTAGCTAGCACAAACGCAACAATGTCTGTTACCCGGCATAGTGTTCTGCACCTTGGGCGACAGGAGAGGTGACAGGCTGGACTGTTGTGTCCAGGTAGTAGGGTCATAAGTGCGCGCATGGGTGTGTAGGCCACCCCCCTGTGGGCGACAATCCACACATCAGAATGATACACTGGGAGCAAGAATTGTCACACCTAACACTTGTTTATATATCCTTGGCAGAAATAACCACTATTTCTATGGTCGCACTGATGTCATATTAGTTATATATACTCACTTGGTCCGCCTTCACTACATGAAGTGTCCGTTACATGGGGAAGGCGACCGCAAGCGTAGAACATTTGGCCCCATAGGGGCAAGAGTCTCGATGCCACCCCTGCCAAAGTAGGCCTATTGACACTGGCACTGGCACCTGGCACCTGCAGTAGCCGTCCCACAAAATACTCACAACTCGCTTGGTGATCGCCGGTGAACACACGGAATATTTGCGATTAATGCCGTAATGGATGAGAAGAACCTTCGGTGACAATGCTGAGGGTGACATCCAATATTCACCGACACACTGTGAAATTCCCGCTCCCACACTCCGAATATGTCCCCTCCAGTAACACTTTAGATCAGGGAGGACACTCCACCATACCCACGCCGCGCTGGGCCTATTACTACTACTACGACTACTAACACTCTTTTTTTTTTATTAAACTTGGCCTCCATCCTCCCCCAATAGCCACACCTTAACCGCCATTTTAATTCCTTAAAATTAACTATCCTAATACATAAGTAGCTACCTTAGCTGTGTTGAGTTAGTTGAGCCGCAGATCTATGCGGCATTGAGTGACTGTTGTCTCGTAGTCAATATATGCAGCTGTTGTCGGCTTTGAGGCCGAAGCTCTCGTTCCTCTGAGGCAGACCTAAGGAGAGAGAAGGCCAGTCGACATCTCAACCAGGCTGTAACATAACTTCTGGGCTGCTGCTTCTGTTCGGATAACACCTCCGAGAGTCTGGCATAGAAGCATCATGCACTTGGTCCCATCCCACCATAGATTGTGATTACCAGAGGAGTGAAGCTGCCTTGATCAAACTTCTGAATTCCCTCCCAAATTGCCATAATCTTGCCGTTCTTGTTCCTCCTGTGTGCTGCATCGAGAGCTAGGTTGCGGTGACATGCGGCCATGGGAGAAAAACTCCTTATGTCAAAGAAGGCTCTCTGTCCCAGCGTTCAGAATCCTCGAGCACTGACGTCCACACGGGCTTCGTTGGATGTGTTTGAAATACTATGTTGGAAATTCTCACCGTCCAATGGAAGGAGGGTCGGTTCTACCCTGACATCATGACAGATTTTCTTCAACATATTTGCAGTGAGATCCCTTACTTCGTCGTGCCTCCTGCATACGAAGCCCCCTTTCTTGCATACCATTGCGAGGTCGACTTCGTAGGAAGAGCCACACATGCATTGGCAAGTCAAATCTTCTACTGGCCTACCGTACCTTATAGGAATGGCATCTGTAAATTCTTGTTTGTTAAGACTGAAACCTTTTATCCTTATCGGTAACGTAGTTAACCAGTTCAAGGCGCCCACCTCCTGCGCTAAAGCTACTTGTTTTTTAAATTCTCTGGCACTTGCAGCATCATTTGCTGCAGCTTATCACATTGGCCGTGCAGTTGTTTTGTCGTAATGGACCGTCGAATCTTGTTTACTTCGCTGGTATCCACCTCACCTGTTGCTTTTTGAGCTACTATGTGGTCGGTGAATGCTGCCGTGAGCTTGACTGAGTTTTGATGTTCCGTGGCAGCAATCTCCTCTGGATTGGTCAATTCCATTCCTTCCCTTCTCGGTGGTAGTGCAAGGAGTGACGCTTCTGCTGGGGTTAAGTGAATGTGTTTCAATATTTTGGGAATGAAATTGACGCTGATGGCTTCTTCCAGAGGGAGGAGGAGGGGCCCGATATCAGGGAAAGTACGCATCAGGTAGTTCCAGCGATGCTTGACTTCGTGGGTGAATGCCTCAAAATCCGCATGCTGCTCTGTTTTAGCAATATCCGACAGAGGTTGGATTTCCATGACCCACTCATTTACCTTTCTCGTGACGTACTCGGTCTTGAAGTCTTTCGTGCCGATTATTGCACCTAGGTGTCTTTGGGCATCCATTGTTATGTTGACCTCACTTTTATTGAACACCTCCTCTGTCCGTTTATAGTATTCTGGTTTCGCAATGAGGAAGGACTTGCTGGCATTTGGGAGGTACCCACCATATGATATTATCAGGACCCACCACTTTTTGGTGTCCTCCACTTTCCTGCTCCTGTAAGGTCGTCAGCATACGCCACTTGCTCGACTGCGGTTCTTTCATATTTTATTTTGTATTGGAGCACGGATAAGTCTATTGCATACATTGCCATTGCAACAGGGTCCCCCTGCGCTATTCCTTCAGTTGTTGTATGATAGTATCTCCTCTTAGAGCATTGTTGTTTGTTATACAGAGGTCTGATGGGTTCCTAAAAAATTTTTCAATATACATTGCAAAGCTTGGACACTTTATATTGATGGTGTGCAGTGTAGCTTTTTGGTTTAGTGTGTTGAATGAGCTGGAAGCGTCAACCAGGAGAACTACCACACAAACACGCTCCTCAAATATCGTTCTCATGGCGTGAATGGCAGCTTCCCCTCCAGCATGGTGGCCAGCACAAACTTGCAGGTTCCCTGCAGCTGCCCTGACATCATCCTTTGCCACTACTACTACTACTACTACTACTTTGCTCTCACTCGAAATGGACTATGACAATCATCCAGCTATGATAAATGAAATGAGTCATTAAGGATGTCACCTTCATTGCTAGGCTCTGAAGTGACTCAAAGAGGCCGATACGGGAATGACAGGGCGATCCACAGATTCTGCATGTGTGGAGGGCTACATCTAGTGCACAAGGAGAGGCGGCAGCATCTTTCCGGCGCTGGCACTTTTCTGCCTTGGTATGCAGTCGGTCTAACTCAAAAGTATTAAAACCTCGTGAGGTGCTTCTTCAAGCGTTACGGAGTGGAGTGATTGTCTCCCAGGTGAGGGCGTCTGTTGCAGTTTCCGGTTACCTGTGGAGTCACTAATTAGAGTTGAACTGAAAGCAACATCCATAAATGTTTATGGGTTAAATTTTTAAACCAAAACGGCCTTTTCTCCATTTATTAAGAAAATAAACTATTGCACAATTACTAGGATATTACTGTAATTAATGCTATGAGCTGTGACAGCGAGTTATGGCCGAAGTGTATGTGTAATTAGCTTCGTAGGCACACGTTTAGTGGGCGTGAGAGACAGGAACAGACTGACCGAGGGCCAGTTAGAGTTAAGTGTGGGTGCGCGTGGGTGTCATCTCATATGGCGGGGTATAATGTGAGTACCTTTCAGGTTTTATCCATTTCACGAAATGTATTGTGATTCATGTGTCTCCTGGTTAGCTAGCTAGGAAGACAAGTTACTGTTTTGAAAGTGTAACTGTTCATTTTGAGTAACATCTTTAATAAATACAGAACCGTTATGATTAGTTCTCAATTCCCTTGTGTTGAGTAAATATTGTCATGCATGTCTTTGGTATTATGCAGTGATACAGTGACCCATTAGAGATAACATAGTTTTACTCCCCAGTTATTCTCTCTCCCTCTCTCTCTCCCCTCATATCAGCTTACCCTCTGGTGTTAGGGGCTACTGTAGGCCTCACCATACCCACATTCCTTAACACCCCTCAAACAGCCTCAAACATAAACAAGTACCTCCCTCTCTCCCTCACAACCCTTGTTGGCAAGGGCTATGGAATTAACGTTACCTATGCTCGTACTTTCTATCTTCACTTCATTCGTTCTGTAGTTGACTATCATGCTCTCCATCTTGTGACTATTCCGCCTAAACAACTCAACAGTCTTGAGGTAGTGCAAAATGAAGCCATGCGCATCATTCTAGGTTGCCCAAACTCAACCAGAATTGTAAACATGAGGAAAGAGCTCGGACTGCCCTCCCTATCTGAGAGGATAGCTCTACTTAAACCCATGTTTTGCGTCAAAGTTTCGAAGAACAATGGTCCCCAAAACACAGCTCAAACTGAGTTGATGTTCTATCTAAGTAATCCCGACTATCTCGCTAACCTTCCACAAAAGACTCTCTTTGGGGCGTGACTTCATAAAAAGTGTTGCAGATCTCTTGAAACTGAATGTCTCAATCACCCCAGACGAACCCATTAACGCCATTCCTCCTTGGCTGGATATATCAGTTCCTATTAATTACACTCCTGTTGGTAGTAAGCAAATGTTAAACACCGATGTGATGAGATGTGTCACACTAGAAACTATTAACAGACACATAAAGAGTATTAAATCGAGTGAATGTGCTTTTACTGACAAACACAGGTAGAACAGGCTGTGCAATTGAAATATATAAAGAAAAAGAGATGATAGTGTCAAACAAGCAAAGGCTGAACAACTGGGCCAGCACAACACAAACTGAACTAACTGGAATTTACTTAGCCACAGACTACCTTAAAGAAAATGGAGGTGGGGTGATATTCTGTGACTCTCAAAGTGCTTTGAAATCATTGAACAGCCCGTCAGGCTCTATGTCTAAAGTTGTATGTGATATTAAAAGGAATGTGATAACTGCCAATGAGAACAACTTTCTTATCGAATTTGTGTGGATTCCGTCCCATGTTGGAATCAGGTATCATGACCGTGCTGATGGACTGGCCAATGAGGCATGTAAGAAAGAAAATGTTGACCGTGACCTTGGCCTGTCCAATGCTGTACTTAAAGACATTCAAGTCAGAATCATGAACTCTGATCTAGAAGAAGTGAGACCTGGCAGTTGTAGCATTAGTAATTAGGCTAGGATACAGACACATCTGACAGGTTAGTAACGCTGTACCCATACCGGAACACTCAGCATGTAAACTTTGTGATAAACCTTTAAAGCATACACTTGAACACTATATTATTGAATGTGATACTGTCAAAGACTTCAGCCCACCTGACTTATTGTATCTTGAACTTTGTAATTACTACATTGAATCGGGGGTGCTCGAGGACATTCTTGCTGTTTATCCCAAATTTGCTAGCCTACACTGATTAGTCTTCAATTAGAATATGACGTCCAATGTATGTGAACCACTGACCTATATATACTGCTAATGAATATGATGCATTTTTTTGTGTACGAACCTCTGTCCTGCATGGCAGTGAACAGTGACATTACCCACATGAATCTGACCTCTATATATATAGCGGTTAATGAACATGATGAATTTCTTTTTGTATGAACTTCTGTCCTGCGTGGCAGTGAGAAGTGATACCACCCTCAGTGTCAAGATCTGACTGAATTACTCAGAATAGGCAAACTGTACTACAAGCTTTGCCAATAAATTTGTTAAACTAAAAATTCTCTCCCTCCTCTATTCTTCCTGCACCTCCAACATCTTACAGAGTAACGAACAGAGAACGAATACAGAAGAAAAGAGAATGATAATAACGAAAGAAGTGAAAGAGTAAAACTAAGAACAAAATAAAATAAA
The DNA here is from genome assembly GCA_958450375.1 of Homarus gammarus. Lineage (NCBI taxonomy): Eukaryota > Metazoa > Arthropoda > Malacostraca > Decapoda > Nephropidae > Homarus > Homarus gammarus. The sequence continues at coordinate 799,805 of CAUDMG010003804.1, forward strand.
GGAATACAAAATTAATAATATTTTTTTATTGTTATTATTGTTACAATGACTGCAGTCAAGAGACGAGAGTTCAGTGGAAATATACTGTCACATGTCCAATGGTTGACTACTTAAGGCTCACAGGAAAGTTACCGTGGGTGATGTAATTATATAAACCTAATGTATATAACCCACATTTATATAAGTATTACTGCCTGTTAGATAGGAGTTAAGCCATTGGTTGGCTACCACCCTTCGAGATCCATGAGCAGTTAACTAACCTCGCAGAAAATCTCTATAGATATACCTACCCATGTTACATGTAAGTGTGTGGAGACAGTAAACTGAGGAAGCTGCGACCGTGGGTTGAGCAACTACTGTATTCCTAGTCTGAAGTGCCTTACGGGAGAGTATATATATTGGACATACGTGAATTTAGATGATACTGACTTAAAATAGCAACACAGAAATATCACTACTAATATCAGCACAATAGTGGGAACAGTTAAGCTGAGAATAGCAAAACCTGGTGAAAAATGAAATGGCAGGTCATCATCTAAAGAAGCAAAATGAGTTTCCTTCAGATAAAAGATAAACTTAAATTTATCTGAAACTATTAAGTTCACTGAAAGTCATATTAGGATTAGGAGACAAAGGAATCCAATCCGAAGTTAGATTTAAATTCGATACAAAATGTTGATGGGAAGGCAACGTTTTCAATGAAGTATCGGTGAGTTCACAATAGTCCGGAGCCATATAATAACCTTGAACGACTAAGTGCTTACCACCATCCTGGCACTGTAAAATGATACTGGTTTCCGCAGGAGAAAAAATATTGGACATTATGAAGATGTGTATAAAACACCGTTTTCTTGGAAATAAGTGTATAAGTACATTGTCTCAACGCTGTGCGAGCGTTTGTTTGTATGAACGCCAGTTAGCATACCCCTTCTGCAGCAGGAATAAATGCGAATGAGTAGGCCGGACATACAGTACATTAATATAGGTATGATGATTTACACTGCGACAACACCCTAGGATCATCCACTGCTAACAATGAAGTCATTATTTACTAATAAAAGTTCAGTTGATTTATCCAGAGTAAACAGTGTGGCATGAGAATACAATGGAAAAGGTTCTAAATGCCATGCATTAAATTTACGTGCAGCTAGCATATAGGTATGTGGACAAGTACAGCAGTGTGCGTGAGAGTTGCCTCGAGCAAAGGATAATAGTACTCCACCTCCTGATTTGTGAATATAGGGGTTAAGTGGGACTACGTCTTGGCTATTTGTAAGGCGTCAAGAAGAGTGCTTATAGGTACAAGCTGTGCGTCCACGCGTTCTAACCCTGCATTAACTACATTCTCAATTAGCTTATCCTAGTCAGCAAATAAAGCTTGAGCAGAATTTTCTGCAGGATGCAGATACCGAACTAATCAAATCATGCACAACCCTAGATAAATGGATAGATTCAGAAATGATAGTGTTAACCTTTGACTCCAAAGAACGGATAGCAAGTGTGAGTTATAGCACGATTCTGTTTGTGTACTGCTTGATTTACTATATTTATGTGATCTCCTAATTTAACTATATCCCCTGCAGTTACCGTGCCAAATAAAGTAATTTGAATGAGCCCAACAAAGTTAAATAATTCCCGCTTTCGTCGTGTTTGAGAACACGCCTTCTTAGCAATGTCAGCCAGCGATGGTGGAATACAGCATCCACCTGTGACAATATTCTTGTAAAGGGTCCTGAGACGAAGTAGCTGAAGATTTATATTTCGTGCTACCATTGTAGAAATGTTAGGACGTTCACGTAGAGTTTCGAGGGTGCCCAGAGCTGACTGGAGGTAGGCATCAATAGACCTCATCTGGCCCGGAATACTTAGTAAACCGTGCAGCTCATATTTTATTGTCACGACGTCTTCAATGATGAGAACCAGTCCCAAGGGTGTGGCTAGGTCACCTGGCTTCATAGTGGGGCAGCTAAATGCAATTTTTCAAGAGAATCATGCAAATGGTGATACAAGCACCAAATTTGGCATGGTAATTCTCTAATGGTTACTAGTCAAGTCTGCTTGATTGGCCATTTGAAAATCCAAGATGGCGGCCATTTTTCAAGATAGCCGCCATATTGACCTTCAAAAGTTGATTTTTCTTATGGAAATTGATGTAGTTGGTCAATCTGAGTGATCTTCGTGTCGATATGTATGTTTTCAAGCATGCTCAGAGGATTTTTTTTAGTTTTAAGTCCATTGTAACATTTTTATCAACATAAAATAACACTTTAAGTAAAAAAAAAATATAACAAAAAAGAACTTACTAAAAAAAAAAGTACTCACTATTAGCACTGGTTCCTGTGACTTCTCCTGACAGTACATCTTAATACATTTACTGCTGTTCACATATGCAGCTACAAGGTTCTGTGCAGGAAAGTCCAGAGCGAAAGCATTTGCATCTCTGGTTGCAGTCTTTCTTACAGGAACATTTGGTCAGCTCCTGACAGCATGTCGCAATCGGGGGAAGAGTCGTCCAACGTATCTGCCATGCCTCTCCCTTCTGCGTCCATCCCCACTTGACAGAACTGCTGGTTTCTGGATTGGAGATTGTTGCCTGGACCCAGATGATACCAACCTGGTAGGCAGCCCGCTTTGCATGTTCCTTGAGGGATGCCTGGGTTGGTGGAATGGAGTCATATGGTCTCTGCTTGCGGGAAAAGAGATGCCGACGTAGATAGCAAAAGGTGTCTCATGGTCCTTGGAGTGTCTGTGGATTTGTGTTCCTACCTTGTAGTTGGCAAAGCAGTTGTACTGCAAGAGCTGTGATATAGCAAGGTCAAACTTCGATGCGCCATGCTGGAGTTGTTATTTGATATCTGCACCATGTTCGAACATGCATTCAAATTGAAGCAGTGATGGTGGAACAGCCTGTTCAATGCATCCTTCATGAAATGTACTGCTGAAATGTGACTTGTGCTGAAGCATGTCCCGTCGTATCATCCCAGCAGCCTTGGCCAGATGGATCGCGTCACCGTATTTGCTTGCTTGTGCCAGGATTGAGCCAACATCCTTCTCAAAGGCCAGTAGGATATCTCTTCCTTGGTGATGAGCTTGCAGCTGGGGGATGTGAAAAAGCAGCTGATCCTTCAGTCGAGTAGCATGAACATCGGGCGATCCAACACCCAGCTGCTCAAGTCTCTGTCTGTAGAGTGTGACCAGGTCAGGAAGTCTGAAAATGGGTGGTTCAGTACCTTCACTAGAAGGTTTCATCTGAGTGATGTAAGTGACCAGTTCAGAGAAAGCAGTTGGGTATGCGTCCTTGTTCGGATGAAGCTCTTGTGCTTCTTCCTGCTCATGAGCATTTCGGTGTGTTCTTTCTCGGTTGTACAGATCTGCCAGGCAGCGAGGGTGATACTTCAGTTCTTGTGCCACAACATCTCCTGCACTTAGTTTGGCAAGGAGTTTTCCATCGCTAAGTGTCTTCGCACAGTCATTCAATCTTTTATTAAGTTCCATTATCATTGCATGTCTTCTTCCTCACATAGAAAGCATTCTGTTGCTTTGGGGTCTCTGACCATTCGTGGTATCTTGCTACTGCTGCTCTCCTCTGTAGCAACTGCAGAGGTTCGCCTTTTCTGAGCTCTATTTAACTTCGTATTGTTGAACAGAAGTCTGCAACTCTCATGATACTGTGCCTTGTTTCTCCTCAAGGTCTCCTCTATCCCATCATCTTCAACAAGTCTTGCAGGGGCAATCTTGATTGGCTGTACATTGATTGAATGAAATAGAGGAATATTACTTGCCAAGCTCTTGTAACCGTCATCTCCTTTTTTGGCAGGATTTGCATGTGGAGACTTAAGATCTTCCTTCTTATCCTGTTGACAAAGACAACACTTTGCCCAGTCAGTGAGGAATGATCTGTTGGTAGATTTTGTGTCCATAACTATTTTTGATCTTCAGGGCCGAGGGTTTATCCTTTTACCATCCTGATGAGCACTTTCTTGTATAGGATACAACTAGGTTCATGCCTTTTGCCCTACACCTAGTCCGATCGTTCATCCAGTGTCATTAGTCACGTGCGATCTGTACACCATCCAGATAACTAAAACCCCGTTATCCTTGGCTCGGCTCTCCCGCGCTGGCACATCCTGTCAATTCAGGTGCGGCTGCTTAACTGATTTGGGGTTGGTTAGGCAGTATTTGGGAATATAAGCTGTTGCAGTATGACATGCTTTTTTTTAGCTGACACTGAACCCCATGCTGGGTTGCACAGCAGTGATGTCACCAGTGTGCCCTGGTAGTGCCCGACAATCACTCCCTAACATGCAGAGACCCTCTGCATGATACCCTCACCTAGTTGGAAAAAAACATAAAACCAGTCATATATAAGACAAATATATATTTGAGAGTATCAGAAATGGAAAAAAAATATCTGAGCATGCTTGAAAACATACATATCGACACTAAGATCATTTAGATTGACCAACTACATCAATTTCTATAAGAAATATCATCTTTCGAAGGTCAATTTGGCAGCCATCTTGAAAAAATGGCCGCCATCTTGGATTTTATTACGACTCTTGGCCTCATAGGGTGTAACAATATCACAAATTCCAATTTCTCTTTGTACTATAGGTCCAGGAATAGATTCCACCAATTTCATCATCCCATTACTATGGGGTATATTGAAATTCATGAAGTAGATTTAATTAAAAATATTATATCAAACAAACACTAAAACAACAATAATACGACAAGATGTTTGGAAGTGGCTGAGTATGACTGAAGGTCCAACATTATCACACAATATCAATAAACACAAATCACAATAGTCAAATGCCAACACCCAAAACATAAGAGAGAGAGTATATTACTTAACTTAAAGACAGCTGTGCCTAGACTGACTACCGACTACCAGCTGGTCACCGACGTCACCTTTTACCGCATAATACTGACGTAACATATCCTGATTGGCTAAGATATAAAATTATATTTAAATTACCCTACTGACATTAATTCCACATACTTAACCTATGTACAGTCACGTTCAAGATTCTTCGAACACTGCTGGAGACAGCTGGCAACTCAAGGCCGTTTGTGTACTATACTAAGTAGTAAAATTTATGAATGAATGTAAACGTGATCGGTGATTGGTTACTTAGTTCCCGGTTGCTTAATTAATGGTTGGGCTTTGTTGTTTGGCATTATATTATGCCTTTCTGCTAGTATATACTGTTTATTTGATTTTAAAATGGATTGAGCAATGAGCCAACCTATATGAATTTATATTTAGATAAATAAACATAAGTAAAAATCGGTAAGTATGTTAAAGAACATCATGCATCGGGCACAGCTGTGTGCAGGCTGCTTATGAGGTTGACTGTTTATCATTAATTTATACTAATATTGTCTTCAAACGTTTAATCCCTTTCGGATATTTAATCCAGTTGTATCTAACCGATGCTAAACAGAACTTCTTTCTAAAGACGCTGATTTCTTGCAACACAAACTGCTGTTTTAATAATAATAATAATAATAATAATTAACGGTTTATTGAAAGAGCTTGGCAGCCAGAAGGCTGAAAATATACAGTTACATATTTGGGGAGTGGGTTACGAATTACAAATAATATACAAGTAACATAAGTGACACAAATAAGACATATAACAACTTAGATGGGGAAAAGCTCAAACTACAGTTCAATTCAACATAGTGACAGTGTTACAGTATTACAAGTTATTGATAATTTTTACAATGGTTGGGACTGGGCTGTTCTTATAGCGATCAGTTCGTGCACGTATGGGCTGGATGCGGTTGTGGTGTCGAACAGCAATTCTCGGACAAGGGACCTCGGGTGGTAGTAGGAGCCGGTGTCGGGGATGGTGTAGAAGCTTCTTACCAAATTTGCAGATGAGGTCGTGGTGATGGTCAGTGAGAGTCGAAAGGGTCAGTGTGTTGAGCGCTTCTTGATATGTGGAGTAGGAGGAGGAGAGAATAATCTTGCATGCCCTCTTTTGCACTTTTTCTAGGTGTTTACGTTGTGTGGCATTTAGGGAGGAAGACCAGGTGGGGGAGGCATAGGTGAGCTTGGGAAGTATGAATGTTGTGTAAACACTGAGGAGCTCGTGTGCAGGAACTCCGAGGGACTTGAGTCGGCGGAGGAGGTGGAGACGGAAACTGGAGGATTTGACAACTTCATTGACGTGTGGTTTCCAATTTAGTTTGTTGTCTATGGTGACGCCGAGGAGCTTCGTGGAATCTACGACCTGGAGTGTGTTCGGACCTAGAGTAATGGAAGGAGGTGGGACAATGTCGGAGGAGAGGTTGATGTGCATAACCATGGTCTTGGTATGGTTGATGGCGCATGTGGTGTGTGTGTGTGTGCGCATGAGGAGTGTGTGTGTATGTGTGTGTGTGTGCGCATGTGGAGTGTGTGTGTATATGTGTGTGTGCGCATGTGGAGTGTGTGTGTATGTGTGTGTGTGTGTGTCAGTCTGTGTCTGTATTTAATAATGACATTGTTCACTTGAAGGTGATGGTAATTAATCTTACGAACCATCCGTCTGATGGTGTGAATTAGTACTGTAGCATATGCCTAATACTTTTACAAGCCATTATCTTGCAATATCATTGTCATTCCAAGACTATGAATATTGTAAGCAGCAAATGGCATTTCTTTTGTTGAGTGACTCTTTGCGCCCCCCCTAAATCCTCGTTTCTGACTTGTGTCGACTACGTCACGTTTAGTGTGTCGACTACGTCACGTTTAGTCTGGTGTCTTTAAAAAATAATATTAAATTTTTTCCAAAAATGTGTATGGCTTATTATAAATTTGTATCTTATTTATTTATTTATTCGTTTATTTTTTATAAATGCATAATAAATATATATATAATGCTGACGTTATTGGCGGGAAGGTAGGGTAGACAGAGGTGTTGTCAGTGCTGACTATCCTTCCACTCCCTCAATTGTAGAAGGGCCCTGCTAACATGGAATACCACACGCAGAAAATCACTGAACGTGGAAGAATAATCGGCATGAAAGAGGCTGGGTTTTCACCCACTGAAATTGCACGAGAATTGGGTTAAGCGATGGGAAGAGGAGGAAAGTTTAAAGGACCACCGCAGGACGGGAATGCCGCCCAGAACAACACTTGTACAAGTTGAAGCCATCCGGAATTTAGCTGAGGCCAACCCCTTCAAGACTTCATTTTCAATAAGAGAGGATCTACAATTAAATATTTCCCCTATAACAATCAGGCGAAGACTTCAAGGAGGAGGCATTCACCATAGAACTCCCGCCACCAAGGAGAAGTTAAATAAGCGACATCGCGAGGGCAGGTTGCAGTTTGTTCGACGGTATGCTGAAGAAGGCTTAGATTTCTGGGGAAGAATAATGTTCACTGACGAAAAAACTTTCTCATCTACCTCTCACGAAAGGTTGCATTGCTGGAAGAGGAACAACACCCGATATGCTAGACAGCATCTTTATGAGGAAACAAGGAGTGGCCATGTGACTTGCAATGTTTGGGGATGGATATATTTGCACGGAGTTGGAGAGCTGACTGACATAGAAGGAAGATTCACAGCTGAACAGTATTTAGAAATACTCAAAGAAGTTATGCTTCCCTCGATGCGTGCATATGCTTTCCCGTTGGCTCATTGCTCTATCCATTTTAAAACCAAATTAACAGTATATACTAGCAGAAAGGCATAATATACATGTAATGCGAAAAAACAAAGCCCAACCATTAATTAAGCAAACGGGGAACTAAGTAGCCATTCACCGATCACGTTTACATTCATTCATAATTTTACTACGTAGTATAGTAAACAAACGGCCTTGAGTTGCCAGCTGTCTCCAGCAATGTTCGAAGAATCTTGAACGTGACTGTACAAACCTAATGTAGTAAAACAGTGCAATAAAACATAATACAATGTAATAAACTGAAGGTTCCAAGTGTTCCCTGAAGAATGCAGTGATGGGTAGGGAAACACCGGGTAACACTGAAGTCCATTTATTCGGATAGGAGAAATACAAGTGGTGACTAGCGTGTGCCATGCACGGCCCACGGAGTCAGACTGGGACTGCCTTGCCATATGGCAGCCTCGGGGCAATGTTGCCACATAACACGTGCAGTGTTGCCACGTGATTACATATATAAATGCTACTCGGCACAGTAGCTTAGATACATAACCTACATCTCCCTCCCCACTCACGCTCATAGTCTTTGTCTTGAGTGGACTTCCTAGTCCTAAGTCGCTCCGAGCGTCGAGGTGCACTATGGGGCGAATCCTTGTGAGGTGTAGGGGACTCATCCTCGGTCAGGGGGCCTGCAGCAGGGGGTGGGACTGGCCGGAGGAAGCGGCGGTTCCTCCACCAGACACGGCCGCTCGGCATCCTGACCCTGTAGTCCCGCGACCGGCCAACGACCATCACTATGCCCACCTTGTCCCAACGTGTCGCAGTCGGGTCATGGACGCAGACAAGGGCACCAATCTCCAGTGGCTGAAGAGGGCGGGCACGGTCGTCATACCGAGCCTTGGCGTCCTGGGCACGTGCAGCGGCGCGGCGGTCACAGCTCTCGGCTCTGGTCTGCCACTCCTTCGCAAAGGCCTTGGAGTGTGCAGGAACGCAAGAGCGGAGAGAGTGACCATACAGGATCTGGGCAGGGGAGCGTCCTGTGTGGGTGGGAGTGGACGCGGGTTCTGGGCAGCTCTGTGCGGCAGTGCCAGGCGCGTCGCTCGTTGACTCGCGCACCCCGCTGGCCGAGTACCGAGCAGCTGGGATCTGCTCGGGGAAAGTCTCTGGGCACCACGCTTAACTCCTTGCAGTGCTCCCACGACAACAAGGGTGTAGCGAGAGTAGGCTGCATGTCGATCCAGCCGTGACACGACCTGTCGCCGTAAGTGATCTCCGCTTGAAAGAAGCCCACAGCGTCCGGCATCTGGGAACCGTCCGCATTGTAGTACTGCAGCTGCGGCGGTGGTCCCAGGTCGCGTTTGGTGAGGCCCAGTTTCTGGAGGTGCTTCAGGCCTATCACCGTAGTATCAGCGCCGGTGTCCGGTATCACCTCGATGTGACCCGACACATCACAGTGTGTGACGGCGACGCGGATGGTAGGGGAAGGGGTAGCCCTGGGGCGTGTGGTCGATTCCACCCTCCTGATGTGACTCAGCTGCTGCTTGGGATTGTGTGGGCCATCTGAAGGGTGCTGCGTGCGAACTACCCCGAGGGAAGTGCGCTGCTTTCCTCCTCGTCTCGGGCTTTTGGGCTTGGGTTGGCGGCAGCACTTGTCGTAGTGTCCATAGCGACCGCAGGCCTGACACTTGTGGCCTCGTGCAGGGCATCTGTCTGTGTTAGACCAGTAGCCCTTACGGTCACATCCACGACACAGTGCGTCGGCGGCCGGGCATGTCTTGGGGCCAAGCTGCATTCCACAGCTGCCACAGGAAGCACTAGGTGGAGGCGTGGAAGAATGTGTGGCAGCCTTCACGTTGTTGGCCGCCTTCTTACCCTTCTTGTACTGAGAGATTGCTCTCACAGCAGGTGGGGCCCGTAAGGCAGAGGTGGCGGACTTGGTGGCCTCGTATGACCGACATTCAGTCACTACCACCTGGAGTGTGAAGGAAGAATCCAGGGGAATGAGTCGCTGCACCAACTCTTCTTGTCTGACACCTGTCAAGATCCCGTGCTTGATCCAGGCTTCCTCACATTCCCGGCTGTGCGCCTTGCAGACGTTGATCTCCTCCGACAAACTCTTGAAGCGTACAAAAAAGTAGTCAAAGGATTCATTCTCCGCCTGCTTGCAGCTGGTGAAGGCGCGGCGACGCAAAGCCTCGTTATTCCGACCCTTAACGTGCTCCTGCAAAAGGTCGAGCACATCCGTCACTGAAGAGGTAGAATCGGGAGGCACTTGCAACGTGTGCTCCAAAACTCTCTTGGTCTCCAGCGACATCACATCCGCAATTGGATGAGCTGTTTGTTTGGAGGCATGCTGTCAAGGTCCACCATCGTGGAGTAATCTGTCCAACGCCGCCTCCACTCACGAAAAAGCTGAAACGTGACGTCTGGTGAGAGGGCGGGTGGGGGTTGAACAGATGCCTTGGGAGCTGTTGGAGTAGCAAGAGTACCTGGAGGACGCTGGTGTGGTGGGGGAGGGAGGGTACTGGCGCCTTGCTGCGTGAGTGAGGGAGGGTGGGTTTGCGCCAGGGTCGCCAATATTGCATCAAAGCGTGTCTTCGTGTCTCCTCCCTCTGAAGTTCCATCTCTCGGCGTCGCTCGTCTCTGTCGTCCACCCACCTCAGAATTGTAGCAATGTCCGTCGCTGTAGGTGAAGGATGAGGGGCGATGGGCGCAGAAGCTCCATCTGTGCCTGGTAGAGGAGAAGGTGGTGGGGAGTCGTGTCTCCCATCTTGACGTTGTCCCTTCTTACCGCCCATCTTACTATGCTTGAACTGAGCTGTTTAGTATATAAAGTGGCGCCTCATCAGCTCGAACCACATATATATGACATAAACAGCGCAGAAATAATGCATAGAGTCCACTGTTCTGTCCGTGAATGCGTGCGTGCGTGCGTGCGCGCGTGTGTGTGTGTGTGTGTGTGTGTGTCTCAGAGAGTGGAGCGTGGTGGCTCGCGGAGGCAAGACCGTCAGTGTCTCCCCGGATGTCACACGAGAAGGGTGTACGCCTGCGTGCTCCGTGGGTACCACTAAAAAACAGGCCAATGCTCAACTTTCAGCTCTAGACACACTAATACACTGACACTAACACTGCCACCGTCACTAAAACGCACTGTGACGGAGCAATGCTGCACGCCGCAGCGAAACACACAGCACACACTAAGAGTCACGTGCACATCGCCGGTAGTCGCACATCGCCGGCTAACTGTCCATTGTTCACACATTTGTAAGTCCACAGATCCTACTCACTGCGCCATGAAGGTTCCAAGTGTTCCCTGAAGAATGCAGTGATGGGTAGGGAAACACGGGGTAACATTGAAGTCCATTTATTCGGATAGGAGAAATACAAGTGGTGACTAGCGTGTGCCATGCACGGTCCACGGAGTCAGACTGGGACTGCCTTGCCAAATGGCAGCCTCGGGGTAATGTTGCCACATAACACGTGCAGTGTTGCCACGTGATTACATATATAAATGCTACTCGGCACAGTACCTTAGATACATAACCTACATAAACAAAGTTAATACTTAAATTAGGGCTCAGTTGGTGTGGGCGAGCAGTGAGCGAAGCTGCCCGAGACACCCACACACCATCCGAAACAACGAATTTTATACATAAAACAGAAACTAACAGTGGACACTCGTAACAGATTTCCAAATGGCCAATCAGGCAGATTTGACAAGTAGCCCCTAGGGCAGTGGTTCTCAACCTTGTTTGCCCCATGTACCCCTTTCACCATATGTCAGAATGTCATTCCCCCCTCCTTTCCAAGATTGTCTGCCTCAAAAAGTGCATTCCAAATAATATGCATATAATACTGAAAATCCTTTATTTTTTCCATATTTCGTATCAGTTTCCCCCCCCCCCCCTGAAAACCTAAGGGGGGAAATTCCCCCTTGGTTGAGAACCCCTGCCCTAGGGTATAATCATGCCAAATTTCATGCTTGTATCACCATTTGCACGATATTTCCATTATCCCCTCTACTATCAGAACTTCCATGGCCGCAGTCGTCGATACAGTGGCGCCACAAATGAATAGGGGGAATTACGATCCAGGACATTCTGAAGGAGGTGGAATCGTCTTACAATTGTTTAGCAGAACGTAGTTTTAAACAATAATCATTAGATACAGCTGGTGTACTTGATGTGTTTGCAGTTTGAACAGGTGTGTCCGGGATATCGTTGACATCCCTGAGGAGTAACTCTGGGTGTATCCTTTTAAGTCTGTCCGTATGTACTACCTTTGAGGTTTGTGTGTTTGGTTTCAAAATTTTAAATTTGTTGCGTTTCCTTGGCGGTAATCAGGAATGGACTTGAAAATTTGGGCGCAAGTTTGGAGATCCACTCAGGGTTTTTAACCAGACAGCATTGCCTATTTCTAGTGTTATAGGCTTAGCCTGTTTGTGTTGCTTATAAATCATTAGACCATGGATGTCTGTGAAGACGCTGATTTGCTTTGCAGCGAAATCGTCCACATTGTATACAGGGCGGGGTTTGCCTGTAAATACATCATAGGGCTGACGTTTGTCTATGCCATAAGTAACATAGTATGGTGACTTGACCGTGGAGCTATTGATCGACCCGTTAATAGAGGCTGCGACTTGAGGTAACAAATCCTCCCATGCATTGTGCATTGGATTTACAATATGACGAAGAATTTCTAGGATTTTGTGATTGGTTCCTTCAACGAGGCCATTTGCCTGTGGATGATAAGCTGTGATGAAGCTTTGTTGGATGCCGTATTGCAGACATATTTGTGATAAAAGTTGATTCTTGAACTCTAATCCGTTGTCGGAGAGAAGAACCTTGGGAGTAATAACATGGCATATGGGAAGCATCACTAGGACGTGAGCCACAGATTCGGCTGATTTATCCTGCAATGGGACTAAAATCACAAATCTAGAAAAATGATCGACACACACCAGTGCATGACTCCTCAGAAGTTGTAACAAGTCATTGGGGACTGTCAAACGGACGTTCCGGTGTAGAATATTTGAGCATTGGAGCAGTGGGAAAAGTAGTATCTCTGTGCTGCGCATACGATAAAGCAGTGTGTTGTTCTCTGTTTCTTTTCATTGTAATTCCAAAAATATTGTTTGGTGATACCCGCAAGGCATTTGTCACACCCAGGGTGGCCTGCTTGAGGTACATTGTGGTACAACGTTAATGTCGTTGCACGTAGAGTATCAGGTACGACAATTTGCGTAACAATACCCTGAGCTGTCTGTTTGGAGCGATGGAGTATGTCCTGTCGGAGTTCAAATTGACTAAACGGAAGAAGTAACTTTGGTAGATTAGCCTCCTCCCCCAACTGTAGACCACAAGGGATCTAGTCGTTGTTCATCCCGCAATTGCGAGAGAGTGAACGAAGATTCAGACAGCACTGGTGCTAAGTTTCTGGACAAAGCGTCGGCGACCACGTTCGCTCGTCCCGGTAAGTACTTGAACACTGGGGCGAATTTTTAAATGGTCAGATGCCAGCGTGCTAGTCTGCCTGAAAGGCAGTGATCTCACAATATTTCTCGTCAAGAGGAATTTGCCAATATAGGCTAAGAAGATTAAGGCTGCTAAAAACAGCATTATCCTTGTCTAAAGATTGCAATGTATCGCTCAGGACAGACATCAGGTACGTATCCGGGATAGTCTCTTCGTTGACGCGCCGAAAATCAATGACTGAGCGCGGGGGGGGCTTGTGGTAGAAGCTGTACCGCTCTTGCCTCGCAAGCAACATGTCACGGTTCGATTCCCGGGCCGGTGGATAAGTTGTTTGGACTTACTTCCGAGCCCCAATTGGTCCCTGTTCATCTAGCAGTAAAGTAGGTACCTGTTGTAAATCGAAAGTTGCGAATTCGTATTCAGGGAAAGTTGTTGGAGCTTCTAATAACTTGACAAAAACGATCGACTCAACAGGCTTCTAAGCCCTTGATCCTTCAGGCTTCTACGCCCTTAACTCATGAGACATAAAGGCAAGCATGAACTTAGCATGTTTCCCTGTTGGGTGCTGTAAACGCTTCTGCGCTTCACCTTACACAGGATGTAGGGGTGTGCCCAATAAAAACAAAAATAAAAAAAATAAAGGGACTGAGCGCCAACCACCATCCTTCTTTGGGACTAAAAACAATGTGCTATTGAAAGGGGACTTTCAATATGTGATAACTTCCTGTTCTAGCATATCCTGAACCATGTCTTGTACTCCAGCGTGCTGGCTATGAGGCAGTCTGTAAGCTGGTATGTAAATCGGGTTTGTGTCCGGTTTTAAAGATATGTAATGGGAAATTAAACTTGTCCGACCTAGCTGTTCTCCTATTAAGAGTACAATATTCCTGTAGTCGGCAAGCAATTCGAGGAGCATAAACTTGCCTTGAGGGTGAACAATTACCATAACAGGCGGTGCTATTTGATGTATCCTCTCCTGTCTGGTTTGTATAAGTGTATGTGTAACATTACCAATTGGGAATTGTGTAGGCTGTGAAGGAACAGTAGTGTGGTACACCAGATAATTTCACAAGTAACATCCCTCTTTCAATATTTTGGGAGTGCCTGTTCTGTTGAGAACGAGGACATCTGTTAGACAACCAAGACGGACCATACTCAATGTAGATTCACATGAAACTATAACCCTGCTCATTTCCGTTAGTCAGACTACGCCAGGTCCAGTACATAAACGCTAGGTAAGTGAATAGTGGCCCTGGTTATTTCCTCATTCTGAAAATGCAAAGTACCTGTTAAAACTGCAGGTTCTACCATCCAACTTTTGCTGCTATAGTCACGCCGATAAATGAGTCTGTAAGGTATGGGATATGCTGGGACTCGGGATCCCCAAAATTTCCTCGTAGTAGGAGTGTCGGATAAAACTTTCACCTTGACAGTAAGCAATGGAACAGAATTGTGCATGGCACTATAGGTAACGCCACCAACAGTGAGAGTATGTTGACTCGGCTGGGCATTTATTATGTTGCGCTTAAGCGTTCACTGGCTTGTGGACGAAAATATAATAATAATAATAATAATAATAATAATAATAATAATAATAATAATAAATGAAAACAAAAATGAAAAAATAAATAAATCGAGTGAGAGAAAAGTAAGAGAAACAATTGAGACCCTTTAATTGTGTGTAAATGAGGCAGAACGTCAGATCAGCAACCCGGGACTTGGTCACATTTTTTGTGATATCATATGGCAGAAGAGTCTACCATTAGACTACACATTATACTTCCAATATCTTCCCAGGGGGTAGTACCTTCCTGTTTGATATCTGCCTACTGCCTACTACCTACTTTTCTCTTCCCAGCGAACTCGGAGGATGGAACGTAGACTACGTTGGTGACCCATGTCTCACTGGCATACAACAGGGTGGGGAGGACCACTGCTTGATATACGTGCAACTTTGTCGAGAATTTCAGTTCCCTACAGCTGAAGACACGGATACGGAATCTGCCAAAGTCTTGAGATGCACATCTGATCCGATGTTGTATCTCTTCATTGATGTCCGCGGTGGTGGACAAGTGGGAGCCGAGATACCGAAAGTGGGTAACATTAGAGAGGGTAGAACCGTTAAGCTGGATGGATGGTGGTGTGACTGAACCAGGGGCAGGCTGAAAGAGAATCTGAGTCTTACGTATTGTTAGGTCGTCCCAATATAAAGTCAGAGCTGCAGTAACTCCACTTTATTTGAAGTAGGTTTCAACCTGGGAAACAACATACAATAAACAAACATGCAAACACAAATATAGAATATGCATTAGATCCACAAATATTTAACAAGAACCTTATAATTTTTAATGTAATCTATACTGTTAATGAGTACTGCTCCAATCAAAAATAATGTTAACTCAAACTCTTCAAAACCCTCCAAATCACCATGAACCCAATACAAAGTTCTCCAGTCCGTCCGGCCCGCGACCACAAGGGACAACTGTCAAGTCGCCCACATACACTGAAAACAATACTTTGATAAAATAAAATTGCTTTATACAATTACGATATCTGTTTCTGATAACTCTTGCTTACAAATAATATCCAAACATTAATCAATATATATATATATATATATATATATATATATATATATATATATATATATATATATATATATATATATCAAATAGCAAAATTAACTTACATATACAGAATATTAAATTTTCTTGTCCAGAACGTACGTTACGACAACCGCCACAACAACAATGTCGCCTGTGTCTGAAGAAACAAATGCCTGCCTACATGCGCAACAATAATTTTTATACGAAATATATTTATTTCAGTACAATACATTCTTACATTCACAATATTTATACAATACCAAACAAATGTATATTTTTACACATGACATATCTCATCAGACCCTGTATGATGATACACGTATATTCACCTTAAGGCCGAAATGTGCATTCGCATCTGCGTAGGTGTTCAGGATCTCCTGTAGGTCGCGTTCAGTTTGAGCAACAAGGGTGAGGTCGTATGCATACTGAAGTTCAAAAATGGAAGCTGAGTCTTATGTACGCCCTCCCACAATTCCACTTGCTGCAGTGAGATTTGCCAATCCTAGTCTCCGAAAGTCGTGAACCACGGGAGTATGAACCGGCGTCCGAAGCAATCACACCTCCAGTTTATAGGGTATTTTACCCAGATTTGGACTCTCAAATATGTATAATATGGTTCCTTTGCATTATTGTTAATAAGTACATGTCCTGAATGTGCTAGATTCACTAATCAAAATAAATGTTTCCTTTCGTCAATCCTTATCTCCAAGAGTCGTGAACCACGAGAGTGTGAAGCCGCGTCCGAACTATTCACTTCTCTAGTTTATAGGGTGTTTTACCCAGATATAGACTTTAAAAAGTAATAAAGATAATAATATGGTACCGGAAATTAGTAAGTCTGCGCCTGTTACTGGTGTGATTAATTACATATTCATATATTACTGACCAAATGTTGTGAGACAGTAAATGAGCCAAAATAATACTACACTCCCACTCCCCCCCCCCCCCCCCCCCTCTACACTCACGGCCATCAGTCGTGCTCTGTTCCTCCAGGTCTTTCCTTCCCCCGCAGAAACGTGAAGAACTGTCACCAGCCCGAGGGACATACAGTATATTTTTCTTTTCCGATGGGTTGACTCTTCTCACACAATGAGTAACAGATGCTTTTGGTTTCAGCTATAATCAATGTAATATTATTTTAGTGTAACAATACAGCAATCCAAAATTGCCAAACACATATAAAATAACACACAACTATGATTGCTAAGCAGCTCCACATTATGAGTTGATGTTTTTATTATCACAGCTTTCTGTACAGCAACACGAAAAACAGCTTCATTGATTTATATATTCCGTTTACTGGACGATAACACTCTTATGAGATGATGCGGTGTCAGCAGGAGAGGGAAGGGGGAGCAAAAACACGCTTTTGCTTCCTTTTCGAAGTAATGCGTGCACATATATTCTTGTTAGCTTTGGCCAACCTGGAACATGTGTGTAGTTGCATGGGGGAGACACGTTATAAGAACATGTTATGTGCTACTTTATCTGCGTAGGGAATCAATAATATGCTGGTATGGCTAGTCAACATATGCTAAAGTGCTGAAATAGGAAAACAATATAAAATTAGCAAGGCCGACTGGATATTGTCCAAGTATTTATTTTAATTAAGAATCTATTGTTGATGCTGGGAGATATTCCACTGGGTATTTGTATGTTCACCTCCATTCGACCAAATGAATATATCTGTAATCTTATCAGCTAATATCTCGTTCGATATCTGTATGATTCATTCACGAGAGCTTTCAGTTGACATGTTAACACTTTGACCACTACAAAATCCTTACGCAAAACATAATCACACTACACTCATTAAAAAGGCAAGCAATATCCACAATTTTGTCAAAGTAAGTTACAATAAATGTTTACTAAAGTCAACATCGCTAGCTCTCAAATATATTCGGTTAAGTGAATCTACTACTAGTACTACTACTTTGCTGTCACTCGGAATCGAGTTTGACGATCATCCAGCAATGATACAATGATATGAGTTATTAAGGATGTCACCTCGGTTGGTGAGTTTTGAGGTGACTAAACGGGCCAATACGGGACCTGCAGAGTTGTTCACATTCATTGCACATGTGGAAGGCTGCATCTCGTTCGGGAGAGGCGCTGGCAGCGTCTTTCCGGCGTTGGCTCTTGTCTGCCTCGGTTTGCAGTCGAGCTAACAATCAAAATCACAGATTCAAACAAAAACAAACTATACAACCTCTTATGATCGCTGAGTAGAATGTCAGGACCCTTCTGGATACTGGCACAAATGAGCATCCTAAAAGAAGAACTGCCCTTGTGGCAAAAGAGCTGGCTAAGTATAACATCGACATAGCAGCCATCAGTGAGTCCCGGCCTCCAGATGAGGGTCAACTCACAAAACAAGGGTCTGGTCTATACCTTCTTCTGGAAGGGTAAGCCTGCTGCAGAGAAAAATCGCATTTATGGAGTTGGTTTTGCCATCCACCAACGCATCCTGCACAGGCTAACTGAAATGCCTTCGGGATCAACGAGCGCATCATAACACTTCGAGTCCCACTGAATCACTCACGTCATTCCTTTTTCATCAGTGTTTGTGCCCCAACACTGGATGCAGAGGATGACATCAAGGAGGCCTTTTACACCGACCTCGACAGCGTGCTAACCTCTATCCCCAGAGAAGACTTGTGCTCATTGGTGACTTCAATACCAAAGTTAGCAGAGATGCTAACATTTGGCAGTTAACCATAGGGAGAAATGGACTAGACAAGTGTAATCCCAACGGCCTACTCCTCCTCAGCTGCACACAACCTCACTATCACCAATACCTTGTTTAGGCAGGCCGACAAGTTCAAGGGTTCGTGACAACACCCACGATCCAAACACGGGCATCTCATTGACTACCTTATTGTCAAAGAAAGAGATCGCCGGGCTGTCCTCATCACCCGTGCCATGTGTGGCTCAGACCACTGTGACAATGATCATCGGCTTGACAGAGCCAAGCTTTCAATTCACGTCGCTCCAAAATGGAGAAGTCAGCAAGCCCCCAGAAGAGGTTTAACACTAAGCGTCGGGAGGATCCAGCGGTAGCATATGCTTAAAGAGAGCAGCTCGAATTTGAGCTGATAAGCAACCCAACAGCAAATAATGCAAATGCCAATGCTAAATGGGATATTCTCAACATTGTCATGACAAAAACTTGCAAAGAGACCCTCGACCAGATCGAAAGAATACACCAGTATTCGTTTGATGAAAATGACCCGGCAATCAATGTACTCATCGATAATAAACGTACTGCTTTCACTGAGTGGCAGAACAACCTTCAGTTTCGGCCCAAAGCTGATACCATCCGCAAGGAGAAAGCTGCAGCCCAGCAGGAACTTCGCAATCTAAAGAACGACTGGTTTAACCCCTAAGCCCCGGGTTAATATTCCGCTGGCAGTACCCAACACCCGGGGGTAAATGGAGAAAAATCTAATTTTCCATAAATAAGTAAATAATTAAGAAAAACGATATATTGACCCTCTAGAAACTTCCCTCGTTTGACAGCTGACTCTCATGGTCCTTACGCACTTAGCAGCTATTTTTAGCTCGTCTTTGTGCCCGACGTGACCAATAATACATATATTTACTGATCTTAATAATTGTTTGCAATAAATAATTCATTTTTAATATTTTATTTGCATTATTTCTCATAAAAAGTTCTTGGCAAAACTCACCAGTCAGTCGCCAGTCTGCCTGTCTGTCTTTGTGTTTGGTAGAGCAAGTAATGCACAAAATAATAATAATTTAACAAATAAATACATTTATAACATAATCATAGCATTATTTTACAGTAAGACTACACTACAATATAACTACACTACTTTTAGCAATATTACTTTAATACAACATGATAAAATAGACAAACAATGAAAATGAAACAAACAAAAGTAGTTAATTCCCATATAATAATTCATAAAGAGAATATCCTAAACTTGCTTGTTTTTGGACTATTAATAGCATATAAAACATAGGAGATTCCATTCTCTTGAGCGTTTGGTGAAAGTACTCTAGAGCACCTTGACTTTCAGGATGGTATGCAGATGCTAAATATAAAGTAACACCTAAAGTGGTCATTACTTGTTGAAATATCCCAGAAGTAAAATGTGTTTCTTGATCAGACTAGACAACACGGGGAAGACTAAACTGGGTAAAAAAACGAACCAATGCAGGTTATATTAATTTGGAAGTAATACGACGCAAGGGAATTGCCTCTGGATACGTAGTAGTGACACACATAATAGTGAAGAGAAACTGATTACCATTTTTTGTCTTAGGGAGGGGACCAACACAGTCTATGATTACCTTGGAGAAAGGCTCACCCACCACAGGAAATGGCTTTAGTGCTGCAGGTTTGATTATTTGATTTGGCTTACCTGCCATTTGACAAATATGACAAGACCGACAATATTGTGCTACATCAGATGTTACTCCTGGCCAATAAAAGTATCTAAGGATCTTTTCACAAGTCTTTTTAACTCAAAGGTGTCCTCCTACAAAGTCATGAGCCAAACTTAAAACATTCCCTCTGTAGCAGGATGGCACCATGGTCTGATGAACTTCTTTCCAAGTATCACTAGCTGGAACATCCGGTGGTCGAAACTTACGCATGAGTACGCCGGACTATATATAATAGCACACAGGGCTAACTTTACTCTCCGACTCTGCAACAGCTCTGGTATACAAAGAAATTAACTCTACTGGTGCATTTGATGTAGATAATTTATTATGATTAACGGGTACAACAATACCACCAAAACGGCTATCAGAAACAAGGGGCTTATTGGTCGTTCCTGCATCCACAGTCTTAAACTCCTCTCTAGTCTTTGCAACTTGACTACGGGTTATTACTCAATGGTTTGAATGTGACAACGAGATCAGGCACAATAAGTTTTCCAGCAATATCATTCCCCAACAAGAATGAAAAACCTTCCACTGACAAGGAATCCTGCACCCCCACTGTCACTGGCTGGGAAACGAGATCAGCCTTCAAAAATAGTCGGCACAACGGGACAGTAATGAATCCGCCAATTCCTTGCGGAATAACACTCTCACCAGTCAAAGTTTCTTTCAAAAAAGGTACAAAACCTTTAACAACCATACTGTGAGAAGCTCCTGTATCTCTCAGAATTTCCACAGGTACCGCTGCACTATCCTCTGATACTGAAAAAAAGCCACTGAACTTAAATGACTGGAAAACAACTAGGGATCCCTACACTCTGGTTCTTCAAGAGAACTCGACGGGTTAACAGTATCTACCTGGGCACAAATTAAATTAATATTTGCTAGTTCACTACCTCCATTCTGCTGGATGTGCTGTCTCTTATGACACCCTGCAAACAGATGGCCAGGCTTCTTCCAGTAGTAACATACAACAGACTTGCTGAAATAACTTTTACTCTTATAGTCATGTGGGCCACACAATGTTGCTCCAGAACTAATCACTCATCGGCCGCTGCTTGCAGAAATGTCCTGGTTTCCTATCATTTGCTTATCATCCTGAACTCGAAAAACAGACGAGACTGGACTTTTCTTTCCAATATTATGAATCAAATGATAATTTTCAGCAAGAATAGCTGCTCTATCACGAATGGTCACTTCTTTCTCGCAAAAATACATACGGACATCAGGATGCACATCACTTAAGTACTGTTCAAGGCTATTAAGCTCACTTAATTCGTCAAAATCACAAACTCTACTGGAAGAAAACCATCTACTTTTAAGCTTAGTAATCAAGTGGGCATATTCAATATACGCATGGCTGGGCTCTTTCTTAGCATTTCTAAATATAATTCAATAATACTCTGCAGTTACTGTACTTCATAACATTTCAGAATTGCCTCTTAAACTTCGTTATAGTTTGATTGGGGTGTGGTAGGCAAAGACAATTAAGTAGAACGACCCTTACACATTAAGACTGTTTGTATTAGTAAAGGTCAATATTCTCTGGGCCAATTTAAACAATTTGCAACATTCTCAAATCGTAGGAAGAATTCTTCAGGATCAGTTTCTTGAAAATAAGATACAAGATTCACACGTTTTGTAATATGAAAAGTTTAGCAAATATTTCTTCTATCCTCCTTCTAAGTACTCAACTAAAGCTGAGCTTTCCTTTCAAGCAATGTTTACTGAAATTCTCCTCTTTCTCTCCATCTTTTAAGTTTTCCCTTTCTAACTCCAGTTCCAGTATCCTAACAGCCTGACTCTTAGACTCATCCTCTAACTCACACAATGATAAAGCGGACTCACAAGTACCTCTATGCTTACAAGATGACGTAAGACAGCATTTTTCACTACAGACTCTCTCCAGTACTGTTTAATTTGGTCCTTATAATCACGAAGTATTTTAACCCAATCCTTTTTCTTAAATTTAGAATTTAGTACAGTTCTTACGGATGATCCCATCATAAAATCTTCTACACTAAAAGGTTCCATTTTGTCCTATCTTCACACAACTTAAACTAATATTAAATCAGATACTGATAGGTCACAAAATGTATATAATAAGAACCAACTTGTTCACCGATAAATACTGGTTACCAACATGAAAATTAAGCTCTCGGACAGGGCCCCATTTTCTATTATGCTATCACTCCTCTTTATCAGGATTCTGCCAGTAGTCAAAGTAAGAGGCGAGGCTTGATCGTGATAGCATTGAGAAACACCCCTACCACTAGTGGTCACATCTATAAGCTGGGTAAATCATGCGACAAATCGTATTACCTCCCCCAGTATCTTAATAATAAGCCTCATTAACTCAAACTAAATGGGTTTCATACTGTGGAGAAATCATACACTGCATAAATTAGTATAATAAAAATAAAGAACGTATATACAAGGGACATGTAAAGAAAAACAATGTAATATTGAGAGCTTTAGCCTGAATTAACCTAAGCACTAACATCAGCCTTTGTATTCACTTGAACAGTACAAGAAGTATAAACCACTTATCTCCACAATAATATCCTGAGTCCAAACCAACTGAACAACAACCTCCCACAAGCCAGGCACGTCTGCTTCTGTCTCGGTCTCCAATGGCTGAGTTGGTGACCAGTGCCCAACACAGTGCTGGTACCATGTCTTCAATTTCAATACTATTTTACCTCACTAATACACAACATTAAACTGATTTATTTACCACAAACATATTATACAATAATATTTATGGCATATTAAACAATTATTAGATACAGGAATAAAGTAATATAAAATATTGCCTTACCAACTATAGAAGCAGGGTAATTACCTCTGAACATTTAAGGAAATTACCTATAAATCGTATGTACGTATATATTATATGGTACTACAAAACAGTGTACATACAAATTCACTAGAGATATGGTAGTAATGTTGTTGGTTGCATCAATACTCCTGCTGTGCCTCATCGTGGCAACACACGTATGCCCAGGCTGGACAATCAGGGGATCTCGAAGAGCAAGATGGCTTCAGAGGGATGACACATAGGCCCACTATCATGTAGACACGTAATGGCGCCTACCAACTATTGCCCTGCTGCCTTGCAGGTTAAATTTGATAAGTACAAGGTTACGGGAGTAAACCCCCAAACGACAAATCAGCGATGAAGCCTCCAAACAGGCAGACACGCTTACAGAGCGCCTGTAAGACCCCAACAGGGCCAACAGTGGTATAGGTGGAAATGGTAACTGTTAGGTTCTGAATAATAAGTTCTATATACAGGAGAGAACACAAACACCTGTATAGTTTTGTAGGTTCGGTTTACTGGATAAGAGTATGTACACAAAGGAGAGCAACACTCTCTCTTGACTAGGCTCCCGGTCAACTGCTATAGGCGACGTATGGCAAGTGATACATTAGCAGCTTCCATACGTCGCCAGGCGCATTAATTAGGCATGTGGGATATGGTAATAACATTGCCACACGCTGCTAGCTACATAAATGGAGCACATACATAATATACATACATGACATATAATCCAGCATACATAATATACATACACCTCCCTCCCCTCTATACGCTCATAGCAAAGTCTTGAGCGGACCTTTTCTTTTGGATCCGTTCTGAGCGTCGAGGGACTTCATCACTGGGAAGGGTATGGGACTCAACACTGGTGGCGGGGCCAGCAGAAGGCATTGTTACGGGTCGGAGAAAACGGCGGTTCCTCCACCACACACGACCACTGGGTAACCGCACCTGGTAGTCCCGTGACCTGCCGAGACCCATAACTACGCCTACTTTGTCCCAACGTAGGGAGGTCGGGTCCTGAACACGGACTTGGGTGCCGACACTCAACCTGGGGAGAGAACGGGCGTGGTCATTGTAGCGGGCGACGACGTCCTGAACACGTTCGGCGGCTCGGCGATCACAATCCTCTGTCTTGGCCTGCCACTCCTTGGAGAAGGATTGAGGGTGAGCAGGGACACAAGAACGAAGGGGGCGTCCATACAAGACCTGGGCAGGGGAGCGTCCGGTGTAATAAGGTGTGTTGCGGAGTTCAAGAAGACCCCTGTCGAAGGCCTCGCAGTCAATGTTCCCAGAAGGGGCCACCTTAAGGATGAGGTGCTTCAGGGATTTGACAGCAGCCTCAGCGTGGCCGTTGGACTGCGGGTAATGGGGCGATGACAACACATGCCGGACTCCCCATCGGTCAAGGAACACAGCAAAGTCCCGGCTTGTGAACTGAGGCCCTCTGTCGGTTCGCAGGCGTACAGGAACGCCCACGTCACGGAAGTAGTGGCGGAACTTGCTGATGGTGACGGCAGACGTCGTGTCATTACCGCACTTGATGACAACCGGCCAACCAGAGAGACGGTCGACGATAACGAGGAAGGACTTTCCTGACACACAGAAAAAGTCGGCCGACACAGACTCAAAGGGGCGGGTGGGGTTGTCGTCACTCATAAAGGGTTCCTGCTGCTGGCTGGGTTGTAATACTTGGCAGGGCTCACACGCACGGACAACATTGGAGATGTCGGAGTTGATGCCGGGCCAGAACACAGTCTGTCGTGCACGTCGTTTGGTGGCCTCAGCTCCACGGTGACTGTCGTGAAGGCGGGCCAAGGCGTGGGGACGTGATGCAGCAGGGACAACTACACGTGCTCCGTACAGAACAAGGTCTCCGTCGCAGTAGAGTTCATCGCGGAGTTTCCAATACGGGAGCAGGGTGTTGTGAAGATCGTAGCGGTTGCTAGGAAATCCATTCCTCACACACTCGACAAGTCGGACGTAGGAAGGGTCATCTCGGGCCGCTGTTCGAAGGTCCTCCATTGCCTTGTCGTCATCTGGTGACAGGTCCGAACGAAGGGATTGGACGGCATGGAGAGTGACCACAGTCCTGACGGAAAGAGCGAGGTCGGCGTCGAGTACATGGTCTTCTGGAGTAGGGCGGCTGACAGGGGAGCGGGATAAGGCATCAGGGATGCAGAGCTCCTTGCCAGCACGCCACACTGCAGTGAAGATGTACGCCGAGAGCTTCTCTTTCAGACGCTGGAGGCGAGGGTTCTCAACGGCGTCTAGCGTGTAGTGGTTGAGGATCGGGACAAGCGGGCGATGGTCGGTCACTAGGTGAAAGTGTTGCAGGCCTATGAGGTAAAACCTGCACTTGGACATCGCCCAAACCACAGCCAACAGCTCCAACTCAATAGTGGCGTAGCGCGTCTCAGTGTCAGAGAGGAAACGCGAGCCACACTGGACGAGCCGGAACTGCCCTCCACCATGATCCTGCAGTAGGGCGTATCCCACGCCATACAAGCGTGAGGCATCTGTCTGCAGAACTGTTGGCAAGGCTGGGTCAAATGTGGTGAGGACAGGTGGACGAGACAGGGCCTGTTTCACTTGCTGGAAGGCCTTGTCGTGGTCGGGGGTCCACAGGAATGTCCTCTTGGGGCTCATCAGGGGGCGTAGTGGTTGAGCAGCTGCGGAGATGTCCGACGAAAACTCTGCTAATTGGTTGACGAGACCGATGAAGGACCTCAAGTCGGTCAGGTTAGCAGGGGTGGGAAAATCCGTAATGGCGCGGACCTTTTCCGGGTCCGCTGCGATACCATTCCCTGAGAGGGTGTACCCACAAAAGTCAACTGAAGAGCTGGCCAGAACAAACTTGTCGGCATTTAGGGTAATGCCGTGCTTCCGGCACCTGTTGAGTACCTCGTAGATACGGCAGAGGTGATCCATATAATCCTCGTCGTACACGAGTATGTCGTCGACCACTTTCACGCAGTTTGCCAGACCTTGTAGAGCCATATCACCTCGAAGACAGAAAGCGTCTCCTGTAGCGGCGAATCCCATGGGGCCACGGCAATATCTGTAACGTCCATGCGGGGTGATGAACGTTGTGAGTGGTCGGTCTTCTTCGGCAAGCTCTATCTGCCAGTATCCACACAGGGCGTCCATCGTCGTGAAGAAACGCGCCTTCGGGTTCACGCTGCGTATGGCTGCAAAGGGCGTGGGAGAAGGGTGCGCAGGACGAGACACCTGGTTGTTGAGCTTGGAAAGGTCAGTGGTGATCCGAACACCACCTTTAGGTTTTGCGACGACAACCATCGGGTGACACCATGGAGACGGGTCATCGCCGGTTGGTACTATAATTTCTTGGGCGACCATGGAGTCCAGCTCGTTTTTGACCGCCTCGCGGAAGGCCAGGGGAACCAGTCGAGGGGTGTAAATAGCGAATGGCTTCGTGTCGTCCCTCAGGTGGATCCTCATGGGGGGGGCCTGCCATCTTCTTGAGAGGCTTGGAGTCCAGAGCGGACTTGGTCACCAGAACGTCGCTGAATTCCTTCAGGAAGTACTTCCGAGCATCCGAAGGAGAGGTGTCACTGGCAAGAGGCAGGGGTAGGGCGGCAGCAGGGTCGTTGCTGCTCCCTTTTTGCACCCTGTTGGCGTGTTTTACCTCAAGAATAGGTTTGGGGAAGTCCTGGGAGATGATGGCCAACTCCTGACAATGTCTGTAGGACAGCAAAGGAGTCTGGACACCGTTATGCACATCAATCCAGGCTTGACACGACCTGTTGCCAAAGGTGACTTGTGCTTGGAGTGAACCCAGGGCCGGGGTCATCTGTGAACCATCTGCCATAAAGCGGAGATCCTTGGGGGGCGGTCCTAGATCACTTGGAGAGAGCCCCAAGCATTGCAAATGCTGGGGACCGATGACTGTAGCATCAGCGCCGGTGTCGGGCAACATCTGAAGACGGGATGACACACTGCGGTAGGTCACGATGACGCTGATGTACTGGGGGACTTTGGTCCTGGGACGCGGGGGGGAGCACACATTCCTAATGTGGCTCGAGCGTTGTCAGGAGTCGTCGTGCCTCTGATTGGAAGACTGTGGGCGGCCCTCTCTGGTGGAAGGGGGCTGAAGCTTCCGCCGACGCGGTCCCTTGGGTTTGTTGGAAGGGCAACACTTGTCATAGTGGCCCAGACGACCACACACATTGCACTGGACGCGTTTGGCTGGGCACCGTACTGTGAGTGACCAGTGGCCCTTACGGTCACAACTGTTGCAGGTAGACTGAGCAGCTGGACACACCTGTGTTCCGTGCTGCTTACCACAGTTGTTGCAAAATAAACCGGGCGTGGACGTGGTGGGCGAAGGCGTAGGAACAGACTTCTTGTCCTTCTTGTACCGGGACACAGCGCGTACAGCTGTAGGGGGAGCACGGATGGCAGAGGTGGCACACCTGGCAGCCTCATAGGAGCGACATATCGTCAACACCTCCTTAAGAGAAGAGGAAGAGTCGAGGGAGGTGAGGCGTTGGACAAGTTCCTCGTCCTTAACACCCATCAGGATCACCTGCTTCAACTGGGTCTCCTCGCACTGCTGGTGGTGGCCTGGACATATATCTACCTCTTCCGAGGCGCTCTTGAGTCGTACGTAAAAGGCATCAAAAGACTCACCCTCCAACTGTCTGCAGCTAAACAATTCCCTCCTGCGCACAGCTTCATTCTGCTGTCCTTTGATGTGCCGTTGTAGAACGTCCAGTACCTCCTCTACAGACAGGGAAGAGGTTAGGGGTACCTGCAACGTATGTTCCAAGACACGCTGAATTTCCAAGGACAGGCACATGCGCAGCTGGATGAGTTGTTTAGGCTGTGACAAACTCTGGAGATCCACCATTTTAGAATAATCAGTCCACCGTCGCCGCCATTCACGAAAAGTCTGGAAAGTCTCATCAGGCTTCAAGATGGGCGGCGTTTGAGCTGCTGCTTTAGGTGGGGCTGGGGGGCGTGAAGGAAGCATGGATGAGGTATCTGAACCAGTCAGTACCGAGGCAGTGTTAGAGCCAGGGGCTTGGTTAACAGTGAGGCGAGATATCAAGGCTTCAAACCGTTCACTGTCTTCCAATCTCCGTTGGTTGTCTCGTTCTGCCTCTGCTTGCCTTCTGTGCTCATCCGCCAAACGTCTGTGGGCTTCATCCTCGCGTTTCTCATCTCTCATAAACTTCAGTAAAGCAATTATCTCTGGAGACAACGCTGAATATTGAGGTGAGGGACTGCGCGATGTGGGGGCTGGAGCGTCGTGGCCGGCCTGGTCATCCATCTCTGCGGGGCTATCACCCGCCTGAGTCATCCAGACGCTGGGTCCACGGCTACGTAAGGCGTGAGACATAACTACTTCCTCTGTGTACTATGTCTTAAATCAGTGTTGACCGGTCAGCCCGTCGTATCAACAAGATTTCAGACAAAAAATTAATTAAATACACAGATAAGTAGGTTATATATATAAAATATATATAAGGAAGCCGCGCGGTCAGCGAGTGTTAGTACGTGTATGTGTGTGAGTGTGTCCCGGGCCGGCAAAGCGTCTCGCCCCAGCTGTGAGGGGGGGGGGTGGAGGCGGCGCTGTGAGGGGGGTGGAGGGAGAGGCGCGGCGACTCCCAGTCAGTCCAGTTACCCTCAGAACGCGGTCAGAGACGGGTGCACTGAACTCTACTCCTTACAAATGCCCAGAACGTGCCGTATACCTTGGGAATCCTTTAGAACAAGGTCACACATGAATGGCACGAACACACAATGCACTAAACACTTCACAGAAAATCACTGTCACTGACACTGCTCAAAGTTGCTGAGATTCTTCGAGGCGAGGTGACGCGCGGGAGTTGACCCAAGCGAGAGTCCAAGCCGGCTTTCTACAAACTTTGCACTATCACTCGTAATTATCCAGTAAGATCGGATCACTGCGCCATGTTAGGTTCTGAATAATAAGTTCTATATACAGGAGAGAACACAAACACCTGTATAGTTTTGTAGGTTCGGTTTACTGGATAAGAGTATATACACAGAGGGAAGCAGCACTTTCCCTTGGCTAGGCTCCTTGTCAACTGCTATAGGCGACGTATGGCAAGTGATACATTAGCAGCTTCCATACGTCGCCAGGCGCATTAATTAGGCATGTGGGATATGGTAATAACATTGCCACACGCTGCTAGCTACATAAATGGAGCACATACATAATATACATACATGACATATAATCCAGCATACATAATATACATACAGTAACCACCAAGGGAACCCAACGACT
Organism: Homarus gammarus; assembly: GCA_958450375.1. NCBI lineage: Eukaryota > Metazoa > Arthropoda > Malacostraca > Decapoda > Nephropidae > Homarus > Homarus gammarus. The sequence goes on from CAUDMG010003804.1 coordinate 829,022, forward strand.
ACACAAGCAGATGAAGGCAATGCAAGATGGACAGGCTACTAAGGCGAGACCCAACAAACTCGGCTATCGGCAGTCCATTACAACTCTCCCTCTCCCAAGTCGTAGCAGCACTTGCACCACTGGATCAAGAAACGGGAGAGCCAAGATGTGTGGTTGCAGCCTGCACTCCTACCTAACCAAATAACTAAATTCATGCACACCCATCATCCAGCTCATCATACTTCTGATCATCATCAAAACTCCAATACCCCCAAAAGTCCTATGGCGATAGATGAGTGGCGACGGGAACAGGCAGAGATGACTGCCGGAAGTCTCTATTCACAACTTTGCACACTGGCAGCAGGGAGAAGATAGTCGTTTATGCACTGGGATCTTGAGAACAGTGCAATCTGGTCCTGTTTGTGCGACTCAGCTGCCCTTTCGAGGAGATACTCTGCTCACCCGACATAGGGGGGGGGGGGGGATATAGAAAGGGTACCTTAAACACAACTTGCCTGAAGAACCAACCTGAATGGGCAACCGCACCCAGTAAGGTCATCATCATGCGGTCAAAAACACATTCAAAATCACAGATAAAAGCAAAAACAAACTCTACAACGTCTTATGGTGACTCCATGGAATGTCAGAACCCTTCTGAATACTGGCACAAATGAGCGTCCTGAGAGAAGAACTGCCCTTGTGGCAAAACAGTTGGCTAGGTATAACATCAACATAGCAGCCATTTGTGAGTCCCGGCTCCTAGATGAGGGTTGACTCACAGAATGGGGGTCCGGCTATACCTTCTTTGGGAAGGGTAAGCCTGATGCAGAGAGAAACCTCATTTATGGAGTTCGCTTTGCCATTTGCCAACCCATCCTACAAACAGTGACTGAAATGCCTATTGGAATCAACTAGCGCCTCATGACGATCCGAGTCCCACAAAATTCTCTCAAGCCGTGCCTTCTTCATCAGTGCATACACCCAAAAACTTGATGCAGAGGATGACATCAAGGAGGCCTTTTACACCGACCTTGACAGAGTGCTAACCTCTATCCCCAGAGAAGATAGGGTTGTGGTTGAAGGTGACTTCAATGCCAAAGTTGGAAGATATGCTAACATGGAATCAAAGGGAGAAAAGAATTAGGCAAGTGTAATCCCTAAAGCCTACTCCTCAGCAAGACTGCTGCACTCAATCTTACTATCACCAATACCTTGCCTAGGCAGGCCGACAAGTTCAAGGCTTCATGGCAACATTGACGATCCAAACATTGGCAACTCATTGACTATTATCATTGTTAGAGAAAGAGATCACCGAGATGTCTTTATCAGCCAAGCCACGCGTTGCTCAGACCTCCATGACAATGATCATCGCTTCCTCAGTGCCAAACTCTCACTTCAAGTCGCCCCAAAACGGCAAAGGCAACAAGCCTCCAGATGAGATTTGAACACTAAGGCTCGAATTCAGAACAGTGATTTGAAACCGCATGAAGGTTTAAACAAAGGATCGAGCGAAGATTGAAGATTGTTTGCATTCAGAATACTGCCTTCAGCTCACACAAGGATTCAAACCGGGTTTGAGACCGGAATTGTCGATCCTTGCGGTAATCCAGCAGGGAGGCAGGTTTAGCGGTCGATCCTTCAAGCAAGTCAACATGAATTTTGACTGAGAGCGCGGTTTTCGGCGATATTGTCAAATTGGAAATTTTGTAGAGAAAAGACTGGTGGAAGATTCCCAGAATCTTATCAATTTTTATGACAATGCACAATTTAAACAATGATATAGGTTCAACAAGGGAGATGTCCTTGATATTTTCCGTGATATGGAGCATCTACTTGACAGACCTGTTGGCTAGGGTTAACATCTACCTCCCATTCATCAGCTGATGATTGCTTTGGGATTCTTTACAACGAATAGTTTCCGGGTAAGAAAGAATCTGTTTACTGAATGAGTTATGGTAATGTGCTACAACACGTCCTAACCTAACCTTACCTAACCTGACCTGACCTGACCTAACCTAACCAAACATAAAATCTAAAATTGCTAAAATTTTCATCCTATACCGGGTGATTCTCAATTGCGTACAGTAAATTGTTGGGTGTATTCCTATAGCAATTATAAGACAAAATCTCGGACTCTGTATAGTTTGCTAGCTACAGCTCTTGAAAAATGTTGAGGTAATGACATTGAGATTGGAGTGAAATATCGATGAACGGAAATAAAATCACAGGAAAAAAAGTCACATGACTTGTACACATTGACAACACAATATATATATATATATATATATATATATATATATATATATATATATATATATATATATATATATATATATATATATATATATATATAACATTAGCCCAATAAAGCACGCGGACTTCTTCATACAATCAACACCTCAACCCGCCAGGATTCGAACCCACGGCCCACGAGCCCATGACTGTGACGGGGGAACGCTACCGGGTTGAGGTGTTGATTGTATATATATATATATATATATATATATATATATATATATGATGGCATTGCACTTAGGTTAGGTTAATTTAGGTTAGGTTAGGTTAGGTTAGGTTAGGTTTTTTCCGTGCCTTTTTTTCTCTGACTTTTTTCTTGTGACTTTTTTCTTGGATTCGAAATATCAGTAGAGTTTTGTGTAATTTTATGTAAGTAACAACACTGTGTGATACAGTTTGTTATTAGAGTAGAAATTTAAAATTCCCTGCCTCTGCTACTGTATCTTGCTGTGTAGAGTTGTGTGCATAAAATTACACAGAAATCAACTGTTGTTTCACTCCAATCTCACTGTCATTACATCAATCATCTTTCAGGAGCTGTAGCTAGTAAACTATCTAGATTCTGAAATTTTGCCTTACAGTTGTCCCAGGAATACACCCTGCAAATACTGTATGCAATTGTAAATCACCCTGTACACTGACCTGTTGGCTATGGTTCACCTCTACCTCCCATTCATCAGCTGATGATTGCTTTGAGATTCTTTGCAACGAATAGTTTCCTGGTAAGAAAGAATCTGGTTACTGAATGAGTTATTGTAATGTGTTCCAACACTTTCGTGCTTAGGTTCCATGAAGATCAAGCAGGTAAATGTTAAGAACGCTGACGCCTCTTTATTTTGAGTGTTTTTCTTTAGGAAAACTATTGGTAATTTTTATTTTTCCACCCATCACCTTTTTTCACATGAAAAATTCATTTTTTCGCTAGTATTCATGTTGTTTTAAATGATTCTGACATTTATCTCTGGGGCAAATGAATTTTATTTTTAGTTAGGTTAGGTTAGGTTAGGTTAGGTTAGGACGTGTTGTAGCACAATTCCGATCCAAAACCTGGTTTGACTCTTTGTGTTGGCTCAAGCCAGCTTTCTGAATGCCAACAGTCTTCAATATTCGCTCGATCCTTTCTTTAAACCATCATCCGGTTTCAAATCACTGTTCTGAATTCGAGCCTTAGTGTTCAACCTCTTCTGGAGGCCTGTTGCCTTGTGCCGTTTTCGGGCGACTTGAAGTGAGAGTTTGGCACTGAGGAAGCGATGATCATTGTCATGGAGTTATGAGCAACGCGTGGCTTGGATGATGAAGACATCTCGGCGATCTCTTTCTCTGACAATGATAATAGTCAATGTGATGCCAATGTTTGGATCGTCAGTGTTGCCATAAACGCTTGAACTTGTCAGCCTGCCAAAGCAGGTATTGGTGATAGTAAGATTGTGTGCAGCAGTCTTGCTGAGGAGGAGTAGGCTGTTGCGATTTCACTTGCCTAATTCTTTTCTCCCGTTGATTCCATGCCATATTAGGGTGTGTCATACGGAGGCGATTTTTTTTTTTTTGAGTTTGAAAAATCGGCCCATGGTATTAATGATGTAGTTCTATGTGCAGAATCATGTGATATCTTCAGATTTGAAAAGTTTTTATTTTTTGCTAGGTAAATTTTAACTTGAAATCTTATGAAAATTCAGTATTCCCACCCTTTTACCAACACCACTAAATAGCTTATTTAAAGTAAAATAAATGTATCAGGTTATTAGGATGAAAATGATCCAGAATAGTGAAACGAATGATCTTGACACATTTATTAAATTTAATATTCCTTTAGAAAACAAACTCATCAAATACAAAAACCGGTTTTACTACTACGACCCGGTGTTGCTGCACACCATAGAGAACATGTCTTTCTTGCTTCTGTTTCTACTCATCACCTCCCTGCTGACCACCTGAGCTCGGATGTAGCCTTCCCTTCTCTCCTGGCTGTACACGTGACTGCTGGCCTCGCTCACTTGCTGTACACAACGCTCTATACTCTGGGTGTGCGAGGGCCAGGCAGGGACATGCATGGGGTTGTCCAGGAAAGCTCTGACTTGAACATTGGTGAGGCTGCAGGTAAGAGGGGGCTCACTGCCAGCCTGGATGTTATCCAGATCTATGAGATCAGTGAGGGTCTTGGCACCTAGATTGACTTCAGGAGTCTTCCTAACCCTGAAGGATCGTCACCAACTGTTTCGTCATGCCCAGATCCTCTCATAAGTCTCATATCCAAGATCTTTTTGACTGCCACTCTTCTCTCCTCCTCATCCTTACTGCAGAGCATTGTCTGCAGAACTGCCTCGGGATGAGCATACCAGGAAGATCTCCTCACAGTCTGCTCCACAATCTGAACAACCTTCCTTGGCTGACTCCTCAGGAGCTCAAGCTGGAAGAGAACATGCCTCGGACCTTCGGAGAACGATGACTTGACCTTGGTGTTGAACCAATTTGGCAAGTAGACACTCACGATGAATTGGACAATAAGTCTCAGGTTGTGAAGCTGGTTCCCTTTCAGTTTATGATGAGCGACCCAAATTCTGCAGAACCTGAGAGTCGTTGTGAGCCACCTAGAATGTGAGACTGGACCTATCTGCAGGTAAGCAAGTCTATCAGGCATGACCCCAGTTTTGATGGCACTGCAAATCATGTAACCATAGTACTGGTCAGTTCTCAGGTCGTCAATGACAGTATGTGCAAGCTCAACGAGTGGAGGGCCAACTGTGATTTTTTCAAAGCTCGGATTTATTTCTAACTCAGTGGCAGAGTCCAGCATCTTGCCAAGAGGACCAGACCATCTGTTGTTTGAAAGAGTCTTGCCATCCAGCTCCTGGATCAGATGTCTGAGTGGCAACTCGTTGGTGTGAAGGTCACAAACAATCCAGACCAGCTTCCTCCCAATCTTCCGCTCTATCCACTGTATGACCCCCCTTGCCACCCTGTGTTCGTGTTGGTGCTGTCCCCTCCAATGGCCTGCAGGGTCTGGTCTACGTTCCTCTCTCTGAGCCAGTTCACAATGTTATCTGCCACTATCTCAGCTGGTTTCCAGATGTTATCTTTCTCTGGAGTGAAATGCCACAAATACTTCCCTCCTGGTTCACTGCAGCAGGAGTAGTGTTCCTCCTTCACCATGGCAGGGAACAACTTGTCAGAATCTCCAACTTTCATGAACACTTTAGTGTCATCCCTTCTCCCATCAAAGAACAACAATTGATTCCATTTTCTCTTATCCCCTTATCAAACTCCTCTTCTAGGTTACTTACAAGTTTCTCCTGAGCTCTCCTTACTTTGTTATGATCTATCACCAGGTGAACATCATCAGGTGTTATCAAACCACCGTCAATCCAGGCAGCTGTTGCTATCTCTGCAGTTTCTCTGAGACCAGTGTGGTGTCGCATGCTGGCCAGAGCTATGCTCGGGATATCTTTCCTATTTCGAATCTTATGCCTGGAAGGTTTGGGATCATTATTTTCTGGGTTAGGGACAAAGTCACCATTCTCCTGGTCAGCACTCGGATCAGCCATGGGGAAGTCATTAAACTCTGAATCAGCTTGACTCCAATCATCGGCCTTTTTTACCTCATCCTGGGCCTTCTCAAGTCTCTTTTCCTCGGCAACTCTTCTCCTCTTCTGTCTCTCTGTGGCAGCCTCCTGTCTCTTGGACTCCGGAATATCTTGGCTAGAAATCATGAGAGCCCCTATACTGCCAGTCTTCTCTCTCTGTGCTTTGACAAATGCCAGTTCGATCACAGGAATCTTCAGTTCACGCTTGCAAATACAGGAGATGTGGGCCTCGGATTTACAGTCACGATCGCATCCAAACTCAGGAGAGAGAACAATTGGGCACTTGCAAGTAATTATGTCAAATAACTGGTCCAGTTGCTTGGCAAAGCTGTCCTTAACTGCAAGTTTTCCTTTTCCCAACTGGCTAGCAGTCTCTCACTAATCTTCTTCTGACTTGTTATGACTGGAGGCTTGAACTGAGCGTTAGCCAGAGTGTACTGTGCCAAGACAGCTTTGGTCATATCACTGGCAATGTCTTTGTTTGTGTAAGTTCTTTGGTTCTTTTCACTGATTTGCTTGATTAAAACACCGTATCTCAAAGCATCTCTCAATGTAGGCAACTCCGACTTCAGGAGCTCTCTCCCAGACCCAAGATAGTGACTGAGATGGCTGGATTTTTGGTTCCTCGTCCTGACACAAGCAGTCATCGTAAATATTGTCAACTTATAAATGCATCAGAATCTGAAACAGAAAAAATTATTGTTAGTTGGGTTGTTAAAGAATGAAGTCAGAAATCAATGTCCACTATTTAATTGTAATGCACTAATGCAGCTGTACGTTAGATTTTCGATAAATTTCACGCTAAAATTTACCTAGCAAAAGGATGCAAAATATTGAAACTGATATTATTTTCTGTTTATATACACTAAAATCTACCAAAAAAGTGATGGGCCATTAGTTTTAGCTGATCTTCCCTCCTATGACACACCCTAAAGCCATATGTAAGCGTATCTTCCAACTTTCGCATTGAAGTCACCTTGAAGCACAACCCTATCTTCTCTGGGGATAGAGGTCAGCACTCTGTCAAGGTCGGTGTAAAGGCCCTCTTTGATGTCATTTCCTGCATCAAGTTTTTCGGGTGTATGCACTGGTGAAGAGGGAATGACTTGAGAGAATTCAGTGGGACTCGGATCATCATGAGGCGCTCGTTGATTCCAATAGGCTTTGCAGTTAGTCTTTGTAGGTTGGGTTGGCAAATGGCAAAGCCAACTCCATAAATGCGGTTTCTGTCTGCAGCAGGATTACCCTTCCAAAAGAAGGTATAGCCGGACCTCCATTCTGTGAGTCAACATTCACCTGGCAGCCGGGACTCACTATTAAGAACATAAGAACATAAGAATGGAGGAAACTGCAGTGGGCCTATTGGCCCATACTGGGCAGTCCCATTTACACCCAACCCCTATTGCTCATATATCCGTCCAACCTATGTTTGAAGCTATCCAGCGTATTCGAGTTAATGATGATATTTGGTAAATTGTTCCAGTCGTCCACTACTCTATTTCCAAACCAATGTTTACCTATTTCGCGACTAAATCTAAATTTGTCTAATTTAAAACTATTGTTACGAGTTCGGTCCTGGTTGGATAGTTTGAGTACGTTTGAATGGCTTCTATGTTGATGTTATGCCTAGCCAGCTCTTTTGCCACAAGGGCAGTTCTTCTCTCGGGATGCTCATTTGTGCCAATATCCAGAAGGGTTCTGACATTCCATGCAGCCACCATAAGAGGTTGTATAGCGTGTTTTTGCTTTGATGTGTGATTATGATTGTGTTTCTGACCGCATAAGGATGACCTTACTTGGTGCGATTGCCCCTTCAGGTTTCTTCCTTAGGAAGGTTATGTTTAGGGTGCCCATCCACCCCCCCCCCCCCTATATCGGGTGAGCAGAGTGGCTCCTCGAAAGGGCTGCTCAGTCGCAAAAACAGGACAAGATTGCACTGTTCCCAAGATCCCAGTGCATAAATGACTATCTTATCTCTACCGCCAATGTGCAAAGTTGTGAATAGAGACTTCCGGCAGTCATCTCTGCCTGTTCCCGTCGCCACTCATCTATCGCCATAGGACTTTTGGGGGTATTGGAGTTTTGATGATGATCAGAATTATGATGAGCTGGATGATGGGTGTGCCTGAATTTAATTATTTGGTTATGTAGGAGTGCAGGCTGCAACCACACATCTTGGCTCTCCATTTTCTTGATCCAGTGGTGCAAGTGCTGCAACGACGTGGGAGAGGTTGAGTTGTAATGGACTACCCATAGCCGGGTTTACTGGGTCTCGCCTTAGTAGCCTGTCCATCTTGTATTGCCTTCATCTGCCTGTGTAGTCGTTGGGTTCCCATGATGATTACCATTTCCACCTATACCGCTGTTGGGGTCTTCCTGGCGCTCTGTAAGCGTGTCTGTTTGTTCTGAGGCTCCATCGCTGATTTTCGTTTGGGGTTTACTCCCGGAACCTTGTACCTATCAAGGTTAATCCGCAAGGTAGCAGGGCAATAGTTGGTAGGCGCCATTACGTGTCTACATGAAGTGGGCCTATGTGCGTTCCCTCTGAAGCTCACTGATGCTCCAAGATCCCCTGATTGTCTATCTTGGGCCTACTTGTGTTGCCACGATGAGGCACAGCAGGAGTATTGATGCAATCAGCAATATTACTTCCATATCTCTAGTGAATTTGTTTGTACACCATTTTGTAGTAATATATGTATATATATTTATATATATATATATATATATATATATATATATATATATATATATATATATATATATATATATATATATATATGAGTTATAGGTAATTTCCTAACATGTTCAGAGGTAATTACCCTGCTTCTTCAGTAGGTAAGGATATATTTTATATTACTTTATTCTAGTATGTAATTATTGTTTAATATGCATTAAATATTATTGTATAATATGTTTTTGTTAAATCAATCATTTTAATGTAGTGTATTAGTGAACTAAAATAGTATTGAAATTGAAGACATGGTATGAGCACTGTGTTGGGTACTGGTCACCAACTCAGCAGGTGGAGACCGAGACAGAAGCAGACGTGCCTGGTTGGTGTGAGGTTGTTGTTCAGTTGGTCTGGACTCAGGATATTATTGTGGAGATAAGTGGTGTATACTTTTTGTACTGTTCAAGTGAGGCTGATGTTAGGGCTTAGGTTGATTAAGGATGAGGTTCTCAATATTTCATTGCTTTTCCTTTACATGTCCCTTTAATATTATTATACTAACTTATTCAGTGTATGATTTTTCCTCAGTATGAAACCCATTTAGTTTGAGTTAATGAGGATTATTATATAGCGTTTGGGGGAGGTTATACGATTTGCTAAAAGATTTACCCTGCTTATACTTTGACTAGTGGCAGAATCCTGCTAAAGAGGAGGGATGGCATAACAACACTGTGTTTTTTCTCTTTTTGTAGTGAAAGCTTTTGTCAGTTAAGTGACCCACTTCCATTCTCACTATATGTAACCTTTATCATTTGTCTATTGCATATTTTCAGCCGTCTGACTGCCATGTCCTCAATAAACACACACACACACACACCCACACACACAGGTGATATGTAGTTTCAGTATATCTCTGACGTCATAACTGCCTCCCTAAAAATAGTAGTTGTTATTGTTTAAGTGAGCTGCAACTAATATTGTTGTGTGGCGAGGTACAGTTGTCGTTATCACCCTCTGTGTTCACCCCACGACAATTACCTGTAATTTGCGCAGTGTTCCCACGACCAAACTGTTGACACAAGACTTGTTTAGAACATTATACTGAGAATTAGAAGTCATATGTCTGAATATGAAAGAAAGAGAGAAGAGAGAGAGAGAGAGAGAGAGAGAGAGAGAGAGAGAGAGAGAGAGATTCAGTGTATATTTTCATGTATTCAAACTTATATGTATATGTATGTCAGCAAGCGACTATTGTTGTGGTGATGATGGTGGTGGTGATGGTGGTGGTGATAATCATGAAGGTAACAGTGGTGGAGTTCGTGATGGTGGTGATAATGGTGGCGGTGGTGGTACTGCCGTGGTATTTGTGGTGGTGCCGGTGGTGTTGATGGTGGCAGTATTTGGCATTGACTACTTGCAGGACATGTAGGTAAGAAGAGATTGAACTTATAACGTTTACTTATTCAAATTCTGTTCTTTGCGTTATAGAATATATTTTGTTTTCCCTAATATAGCTTATATTGAAAGTTTACCAATTATAATGAATGCCAGCGTTCACCAGCTATTATGACAAACAGGGCTCACCGGTAATAAATCAATCCCATGTATAATCCATAAGTAGAATCATTCACAGTATGGAAAGAGAAATTTGACCTTTAACGAATCAGGTAAATGAAACCCCCCAAAATGGTTCCCACTCTTTTGAAGCACCATCATTCGACCTCCTACCCCCTCCCCGTCCCCTTCCTCGAAAAAGACTTCTTTCCATTCTTAATTACATATCCAACTTAGATTCAAAAATTTTACACAAAATATCTGTGAAAGTTTTGAATCAAAAGGTGAGTGGATTCTCTGGCGTGGAAATGCCGAATTAAGGTAATTTTCGTCAATATTAAGTGAGGAATTTTAAATTTGGTGAGACATTTTCTGTGTGAGTTGGACCGATGCAGGAAATGAGACCCCAGAAACGAGAGTGGCTTGACAAGCCTTCTATGATGCTCTCTCTATCTCTCTCTCTCTCTCTCTCTCTCTCTCTCTCTCTCTCTCTCTCTCTCTCTCTTTTCCCATCGTCATGATCTCTTGACTTTAGTTTTTCTCTTACTCTCTCATCTCTTCACCAAAGTCTCTTAACTCCACCTCCCTATACAAGCAATTAACAGCCCAGCAAGTTAATGTACTGCATCACAAACTCTAAACAACATTAATCTGACCAACAGTCGATTACCTTCGCCAGAATGACGACTCACTCTCTCATCGTTATCCCTCAGCTTCAACAGTCATGTAAACTATTATCTCACTTCTAACAGTCCATCTCTCAACAGTCAACACCTTTGGCTCAAAATGTCTTATGTTTTTAGAGCCTAAGATACAGTCTCTCAGTCTCTCCACCAATAATCAACAATTTTCTCCTCGCCTTCAACAACTCGACGAATCAAAGTCTCTTCACAACAATTTCTCGACCATAAGTAGTCAGTTATACCACGATCTCTTAGTCGCAACACCCGGCGATACAGTCTCTAATCAACATCATCTCTCGATGTCACCTGTTCGATGAACCAATATCTCTCAGAAGACCATAACTTTACCACGGCGATCTCTTAAATATAACAACCGTGATTTTAGTGTCTTTCAACACCAATATATTTGAGCAAATTAAAAAGACCAATGATCACCATATTTCCATCACTCCCCACCAATTCCATCCTCCCCTTCCGTCTCTCCTTTCTCCTCTTCTCATACGTCCCTTCTCCCCTTCCCCTCTCTATCCCCCCTCCCCTAACTCTTCTCTTCCCCTCCCCTCTCCTCTGTCCCTCTCCCCGCCCGTCTCCTCTCCTTTCCCCCTCCCCACTTCTGCTTTTCTCCATCCTTTCCTTTTCCCAACTGCTCTCTTTTCCCCGTGGCAAGCTGTACTGTCTAATCAACCTCCCCCCCCCTCCCAATCACCACAATCTCTCAACTTCAAGAGCCAGTGTCTCTCTAATCTCCAATTACAGTGTCAATAATTGGAGTCTCACTAACGAGAACTCCGGCCACAAAGTCTCTCGGTTCCAATCACGATTTTCATGATGGCAGATTTGGGAGTTCCAACTTGTAACATAAAATATTAAGGAACTTGGAATTGAAGGTGGATATGCTGATGTCAGCTGAGGTGATGTCAGTTCAGGCAGAGTCGTCTGGTTAGGTGATAGCAGTTGAGGTGATTTCAGTTCAGGTGTCCGCTCAGGTAGAGATGTCAGCTTAGGTGTCAGTTTAAGTCGTGTTATATGAAATAATGGTGTCACCTGTGTTAAGACACCTGCTGAATTAAAGATTCTCTCTTTCTCTGTTTCACTGTTTGTTTCTCTCTCTCTCTTTCCTTGGTCACACATGTATAGACACTCGAACAGCTGCACTTGTTGTGCTTTCTTAAGCCATTCTAGAGGCTTTGTATGTGTAATAATAATAATGATAATAATAATAATAATAATAATAATAATAATAATAATAATAATAATAAACGGTTATTATTAGAGTTGCAGCCGGTGGCTGAAAATATACAGACTTCCATTTTAACAATAGATGGGATGGTGCTGTTCTTATATCTATCGGTGCGGGCTCTTATGAGCTGAATTTTGTTGTAATGGCGGACTGCGCGAGTTGGGTGGGGGGCTGCAGGTGGCAGGAGGTGGCGATGGCGAGAGTGGTGCAGTAGTCCACGGCCAAACCTTCCCAGTGCTTGGCAGTGGAGGTCACTGAGGGATGGCATTTCCAGGGTGGAGAGAGTGTTGGTGTAGCCGGAGTATTCTGCGCCGAGCATGACTCTACAGGCCCTTTTCTGTACCTTCTCTAGCTGACGCTGACGTTGTTGGGTGGAGTTGAGAGAAGACGACCAGGCTGGTGATGCATACGTTAGTTTGGGGAGAATAAAGGCGTTGTAGATAGTCCTCAGCTCTGGCGTGGGTGTCCCAAGTGACCTAAGTCTTCGTAGCATGTAGAGACGGTACGAGGCTGCCTTGACTGTGTTATTTGCATGGGCCTTCCAGTCAAGTTTATTGTCTATAGATACACCAAGGAGTTTGGCAGACTGCACCAGCTGGAGAGGATGGGCACCCACTGTGACTGCTGTGTGTGTTAGTGTGTGTGAGTGTGTGTGTGTGAGTGTGTGTGTGTGTGTGTGCCCGTATATCTGTTATCTGTGTATTGTAAATGAACGAATATATATATATATATATATATATATATATATATATATATATATATATATGCTATAGGAATAGCCGACTGTCTGTCTGTGTCTGTCTGTCTTTCTGTCTCTCTGTTCTGGGTAGCCCAAATGACACAATAGTTTTTCATGAAACTTTGTGGAAAAACCGCAAAAAAATCGTAGAGTGGAACAAACCTGGTCCCATGTCGATGGTTTTTTTAAGAAGTCATTAATTAACCATTTTATTTACGCTGGAAAACGATGTAAGTCTCCGGACTTGGCGCCCCCTCATTCGCTGTATGCTGTCAGCCCACGATTGCATTTATCGTAGCCTACTTTTTTTTAAATGTTGTTTGGATTAGTAAAGGAAGGAAGATGAGTAAATAGAAGAATATAGAAGGGGAAACAGAAAATAGTTAGAGATAACAGGTGGAGGGGAGCTGAGTTTCATCATGCTTCTGGATGAGCAGTTTCAACGTTACCAGACCATTTTAGGACCTTACAGATACAGTGTGTACAGTATACTTATTCCTGTGGGTGACTGTACATGGAAAAGGAGAAGAGAGAAGAAGATAATAACAGGAATGCATGGAGAAGATAGAAACGGAGAGGGAGAAGAAGAGAGACTGAAGCATTATTATCCTTGGGGCGAAGAAATGGGATGGGAGAGAGGGATAGTGAGAGGTGGAGGTATGAATGGAGAGATGGAAGGACAGAATAAGAATGGTAGAGAAGGATAGTAGAGAAGGAGACTAGAGGAGGAGACAAAGGAAGGAGAGCGATAAGTAAAACAAAAATCAGAACAAGTATTTGGATGATAACATGTAGAAATGAGTGGGTTAGAAAGAGTAAGAATAATGAGATAAAACATAAAGAAGAAAGAGACACTTTTTATTACAATCACGACCATGATTATAACAACCACGACCATGATTATAACAACCACGACCATGATTATAACAACCACGACTATGATTATAACAACCACGACCATGATTATAACAACCACGACTATAATTATAACAACCACGACCATGATTATAACAACCACGACTATGATTATAACAACCACGACCATGATAATAACAACCACGACTATAATTATAACAACCACGACCATGATTATAACAACCACGACTATGATTATAACAACCACGACTATAATTATAACAACCACGACCATGATTATAACAACCACGACTATGATTATAACAACCACGACCATGATTATAACAACCACGACAATAATTATAACAACCACGACCATGATTATAACAACCACGACTATGATTATAACAACCACGACCATGATTATAACAACCACGACTATAATTATAACAACCACGACCATGATTATAACAACCACGACTATGATTATAACAACCACGACCATGATTATAACAACCACGACTATAATTATAAAAACCACGACAATGATTATAACACCCACGACCATGATTATAACAATCACGACCATGATTATAACAACCACGACTATGATTATAACAACCACGACTATGATTATAACAAAAACGACCATGATTATAACAACCACGACAATGATTATAGCACCCACGACCATGATTATAACAACCACGACTATGATTATAACAAAAACGACCATGATTATAACAACCACGACAATGATTATAGCACCCACGACCATGATTATAACAACCACGACTATGATTATAACACACACGACCATGATTATAACAATAACGACTATGATTATAACAACCACGACCATGATTATAACAACCACGACTATGATTATAAAAACCACGACCATGATTATAGCACCTACGACCATGATTAAAACAACCACGACTATGATTATAACACCCATGACCATAATTATAACAACCATGACTATGATTATAACAACCACAACCATGATTATCTCATATTCTATAGGAACAGCCGTGTGTCTGTGTGTGTGTCTGTTCTGGGCAGCCGAAACGGCACAATCGTTTTTCGTCAAACTTGGTGGAAAAATCGCAAAAAATTCGTTGAGTGGAACAAACCTGGTCCCATGTCGAAGTTTTTTTTAGGAAGGCATTAATTAACCATTTTATTTACGCTGGAAAACGATGTTGCTGTATGCTGTCAGCCGGCCGGCGGTTGCGCGCTAGCCAACCACGAGCGTTCGAACTTTCACGCTTTGGTAAACTGTACCACCGTCTCGCCACCGGGCACGAAGGGCTCATGATCACTTGTATATATATATATATATATATATATATATATATATGTATATATATATATATGCTGAAAACCACCAGGAAAGAAGAAAACACGAAGTTCCCAAGCGCTTTCGTGTAATTCACATCTAGTCTGTACTCACCCCTGAAGATGTGAATTACACGAAAGCGCTTGGGAACTTCGTGTTTTCTTCTTTCCTGGTGGTTATCAGCATATACCTAGATCACGCGCACCTACAGTGATTTACTTGCATATATATATATATATATATATATATATATATAATCAACGACCTCACCAGCAAGGAATCGAACCCTGGACCTACTGGGTGTGACTAGGGAACGCTTACCGGCTAGGCCGGTAAGCGTTCCCTAGTCACACCCAGTAGGTCGAGGGTTCGATTCCTTGCTGGTGAGGTCGTTGATTATGTGTTCAAAGTCCGCGTGTTATATGGACTAAAAATGAAGTATATATATATAAATATATATATATATATATATATATATATATATATATATATATATATATATATATATATATATATATATATATATATATAAAACAAAGAAGTATGTCTGTGTGTTTGTTTGTGTGTCTGCACGAGAATCTCGGAAACTACTTTACCGATCTGTAGTGATGATGGATGGTGTTATATGTAGTGATGATGATGGATGGTGTTATATGTATTAATGATGGATGATGTTATATGTAGTGATAATGGAATTTGTTACATGTAGTGATGATGGGTGGTGTTATATGTAGTGATGATGGATGATGTTATATGTAGTCATGATGGATTTTGACTGACATAACAGAAGCTCTAATGGAAGGCCAGAAAAGACAAGATCGGCATGACATTATAGCGAGAGTATTTCGTCAGAAAATGATCAAACTCATGGACTTGCTTACAAAAGCAACAATTTTTGGCCCTACACGGTGCTACATGTATTCCATTGATTAGCAGAAACGAGGTGTACCACATGCTCATCTTGATCTGGCTGAAAGAGAAACCTCGACCGATCATGATTGACAACTGCATACGAGCAGAGTTTCCTGATCCAGAAGAAGATCCAGTTCTCTATGAGATTATCAAGAAGCAAACGATTCATGGGCCATGTGGACCATTCAACAGACACTCTCCATGCATGAAAGATGGACGTTGCACCAAAAACTTCCTAAAAGAACTGGGCACCCCCTTACATCCTTGTGTAAGGTGAAGCGCAGAAGCGTTTACAGCGCCCAACAGGGAAGCATGCTAAGTTCATGCTTGCCTTTATGTCTCATGAGTTAAGGGCGTAGAAGCCTGAAGAGTCAAGGGCGTAGAAGCCTGAAGAGTCAGTGGTTTATGTCATCAAGTTATTGGAAGCTCCAACAACTCCCTGAATACGAATTCGCAACTTTTGACTTACAACAGGTACCTACTTTACTGCTAGGTGAACAGGGACTAATGGGGGCTAGGAAGTAAGTCCAAACAACTTCCACCGGCCCAGGAATCGAACCCGTGTCATCTCGCTTGCGAGACAAGAACGGTACCGCTTCTACCACCGGTCCCCCAGACCTGATAAAGGATACTCGGAGTGGAGAAGATGGCTATCCTCAGTACATGAGAAAAGCGCCAGGCGATGGAGGTTTTACAGCAGTGTTGCGACCTGGAACAGACAGTGAAATAACAGTAGACAACAAATGGGTGGTCCCCTACAATCCTCTTTTGAGTAAAGCATTCAATGCGCACATCAATGTGGAGTTCTGCAATTCAGTCAAGTCCATCAAGTATGTCTACAAATACGTCAACAAAGGCTATGACTAAGCGATCTTTGCATTGGAAAAGGATGAAAATCATGATGAGGTGACACAGTTTCAGCAAGGCCGTTATATATGCAGCATTAAAGCCCTATGGAGAATTTTTAATTTTCCCATACACGAACGATGTCCAACAGTAGTTCATCTGGCTGTTCACCTGGAAAATGGACAAAGAGTTTACTTCACAGAAGAGTCCCTAGAAAATCAAATGGCAAATCCTGCTGATACGACCCTTACTGTATTCTTCAAGCTTTCAGAGGAAGATGAGTTTACTTAAATACTCCTGTATGTTGACGTACCCAAGTTCTACATATGGCAGGCTTCAATGATCCGATGTTGAAGGATATCCAGGGCGGCTCTTTCGCTAAGCCACGGTAGGACGCCACCCAACGGGAGGCTCCACATTGTCTCACTATAGTGCATTAAGGTGGACCACATTTTTGGTTTTGCCATTAGCAGCAAGTATGTACAGATTTTTGCCAGTTCCCACTCCTGGAGCATCCAACATAGAACTGTCAATGAGAGAAGCAAGGAAACACCAGATTTAGGCCAACCATCTTTAGGGACTGTCCCTGGCTTTTGTAGATGGTTGATTGTGCAGTACATCCTCCTTCTAGTAGTGTTGCAGCAATTCCTGAGGATGCCACAGCAAGAGAAATTTTCCCCTGATAACATAATTTGGCCAACAGAAGGTTGATCAGGAATGATTTTCCTGTCCCGCCAGGTGCATCGAGAAAGAGTATACCTCCCTGCTCCACTTGTATCGCTTGCAAGATCTGTTCATAAGCATTTGCTTAATCAGGCACCAGGTGAGGCTCATTTTCTTCAAGAAAATTCATCAGAACTTCAACTGAGTAGTCTGTCTCTCTGAGCAACTCCCTGTTTGCAACTACTGGTTCTTCTCGGTTTGGGGAAGGCAATCCAAATCAGTCAGGTTGTTTCCGCATAGCTCCATCACTTTGTCTTCCAGCATGATCAGAGCCCTGTTGAACATGTCATCCATGAACTCAATCTCTTGACCAAGATATTCTCTTCTTGCTTGATGAAGCAGGTCCTCTGAAAGACTTTCTTGGTGTTTTTTGCAGAGCTGGCTTGGGTTGGAAAATCCACATGTAGCAATCATGATGGCAAACAAGTTCCTCATTCTCATTGGCGATTGAGTAGCTGCTGCCTCTTCTAATGTGTCATTCCGGTGACCATCTTCTTCCAGTAGGCCAAGAAGATTGCACGCTTCCTCATAGGTTCTCCAGACTTGCCCATTCACTGTCTTGAGTGCTGCATATGATGTTGGGCCACGGATGTGGTGCAAAAGTAGTCTCAAACAATAGCATTCAAAGTTGTTGGGGTGAACCGTGTAGACACGTCCCAAAGCATTGCCTGATTTTATCCCTGGATATCCTTCAACATCGGATCATTGAAGCCTGCCATATGTAGAACTTGGGTACTTCAACATACAGGAGTATTTAAGTAAACTCATCTTCCTCTGAAAGCTTGAAGAATGCAGTGAGGGTCGTATCAGCAGGATTTGCCATTTGATTTTGGAGGTACTCTTCTGTGAAGTATACTCTTTGTCCATTTTCCAGGTGAACAGCAAGATGAACCACTGTTGGACATCGTTCGTGTATGGCAAAATTAAAAATTCTCCATAGGGCTTCATTGCTGCATATATAACGACTTTGCTGAAACTTTGTCACCTCATCATGATTTCCATCCTTTTCCAATGCAAAGATCGCTTGGTCAGAGCCTTTGTTGACGTATTTGTAGACATACTTGATGGACTTGACTGAATTGCAGAACTCCACATTGATGTGCCCATTGAATGCTTTACTCAAAAGAGGATTGTAGGGGACCACCCATTTGTTGTCTACTGTTATTTCACTGTCTGTTCCTGGTCCCAACACTGCTGTAAAACCTCCATCGCCTGGCATTTTTCTCCTGTACTGAGGATAGCTATCTTCTCCACTCTGAGTATCCTTTATCAGGTCTTTTGGGAAGTTTTTGGTACAACGTCCATCTTCCAAGCATGGAGAGTGTCTGTTGAATGGTTCACATGGCCCATGAATCATTTGCTTCTTGATTATCTCATAGTTAAATGGATCTTCTTCTGCATCAGGAAACTCTGCTCGTATGCAGTTGTCAATCATATTCGGTCGAAGTTTCTCTTTCAGCCAGATCAAGACATGGGCATGTGGTAGACCTCGTTTCTGCCACTCAATGGAGTACATGTAGCACCGTGTAGGGCCAAAAATTGATGCTTTTGTAAGCAAGTCCTTGAGTTTGATCACTTTCTGACGAAATACTCTCGCTATAACGTCATGCCGATCTTGTCTTTTCTGGCCTTCCATTAGAGCTTCTGTTATGTCAGTCAACATCCATCATCACTACATATAACATCATCCATCATCACTACATATAACACCATCCAACATCACTACATATAACTGCATCCATCATCACTACATATAACACCATTCATCATCATCACTACATATAACACCATCCATCATCACTACAGATCGGTAAAGTAGTTTCCAAGATTCTCGTGCGACAAAAACAAACACACAAACACACAGATGTACTTCTTTCTTATATATATATATATATATATATATATATATATATATATATATATATATATATATATATATATATATATATATATATATATATATATATATATATATATATATATTTATTTATACAGACTTTTCTCCCAGATCTAAGAAATCTCCACAAGAAGTCGGGTTTAGGATTTCACGCTCACGAACGCGACTTTTGGGAGACGGGAATAGCCAGTGAGAGGCCGTGGAGCGAGAAGCCCTCGAGAAGACTGGCTGAAAAATAGTGAATGGTAAGATAATTAGTTTTGAAGTTGATTCAGCCAAGTTAGAGTGAAGGGGAGTGTTCAAAGGGGAGGAGGGAAAAAGAGGAAAATAAAAGAAGGAGACAGAAAGATAGAAAAAGAGCTAGACAGACGAAGAGAACCACAGCCGGAGTTTACTGATGCTTCATGTCCCCAGCTGGCGGTGACATCACCGACAGTACCCGCATTCGAGTGGATAATTACCGGAACCAGAAGTGAAAGATGAGATTATGTAAACGAGGTAAGCACCTCATACAGTGTCGAGATTTAGAGAGAGAGAGAGAGAGAGAGAGAGAGGTACAGGGACAGAGACAGACAGATTTGTCATCTTGCAACAATCCTCTCAGAATGAAACATTAGTTCTTATGTTTAAATGTACACACGCTCTCACACACACACACACACACACACACACACACACACACACACACACATAACTGGGAACACAAACACACAATCGAACATGTATTAGCCCCTTAGTTTTTACATAAATGTCAGGGCAGTACATTAAGTTTATATAACCATATCAACCCCTGTAAATTTCCACTGGCTATGAGGTGACATGATCACATCACGTGAAGGGTAAGTTCATTGAAGGAGCGGCCCTAAGAACGTTATGTCAGCACATGGAAGCCGGCTACTGCAGACAGTGGAATAGGCTACCGAGTGCTATAGTAGGATCGGGGACGCTAGGGAGCTTCAAGACGAAGTTGGATAGGCACATGGAAGTGCTGGGATGGGTGTGAAAGGGATCTGCCCTGTATGGGCCAGTCGGTCTCCTGCAGTATCCCACTTTCTTATGTTCTTATGTTCTTATGTACTCAACCTCTCACACAAGCAGGACGCAATTTAGAAGAGCTATTTAATATAGCCTCCGTCCTCATTTTAACACCCATAGCTACAGTGATTAAGTTACGATGATATACACTTGGCTCCATCTACTGTGGGGTGGCAGTCGGGCTAACTCGAAAGTATTGGTGCTCCTCCAAGCGTTACGATGTGGAGTAATTGACTCCCAGGTGAGGAGGTCGATTTGGCACCTTTTCAGGTTTGTCTTAAGAATATCCTTATACCTTTTCAAATGCCCGCCAGCGTTACGTTTACTATTCGTTAGGTGACTGTCAAGTAGCTGCTTTGGCAGTTTTCTGTCGTCCATGGGTAACATGGCTAGTCCAACGTAGTTGTTCATGGATAATGGTATCCTCGATGCTCCTACAGTTGGTGTCAGCAAGAATGCTGGCATTTGTTCTCTTGTCTTCCCAGCGAACTCGGAAGATGGAACGTAGACTACGTTGGAGAAAGTTTTTCAAGTGCCTTGAGGTGCCTCCAGTGTGTGACCCATGTCTTACTGCCATGGTAGGGTGACACGACCATTGCTCGATTATACGTGCAACTTTGTGGATAATTTCAGCTCCCTACGATTTCGTAGTCCGCCCAAGGCTTGAGATGCATATCTGATCCGATGCTGAATCTCTTCATCGATGTCTGCAGTGGTGGACAGGTGGGAGCCGAGATACCGAAAGTGGGCAGCATTAGAGAGTGTAGTACCGTTAAGCAGGATGGCTGGTGGAGGCGTGTCTGAACGAGGGGCAGGTTGAAATAGAATCTGAGTCTTACATACATTCACCTCATGGCCGAAGTGTGCATACGCATCTGTAGAGGTGTTCAGGATCTCCTGTAGAACGTGTTCAGTGTAAGCAACAAGCGTGAGGTAGTTTGCTTACTGAAGTTCAGTAATGAAAGCTGCCGACACCTTTGTTCTTGCCTGGAGTCGTCTTATGTTAAAAAGACCCACCTTCACCCGGTACTCGATGTTCACCCCGCTGGCTAAATTAGCACTGGAACGAGTAAGGAAGGCAGCCAAGAAGATGGAAAAAAGTGTTGGTGTCAGTACAAACCTTTGTTTAACTTCTGTTTGGATGGGGAAGAAGTCTGACTGGGTGT
This sequence comes from Homarus gammarus, assembly GCA_958450375.1. NCBI lineage: Eukaryota > Metazoa > Arthropoda > Malacostraca > Decapoda > Nephropidae > Homarus > Homarus gammarus. The sequence goes on from CAUDMG010003804.1 coordinate 850,546, forward strand.
CGTTGTGTAGGACACTGTCGTTCTTGCCGTCGTGGAGTTGCCACATAATGACGATAAATGTTGGTGGGCACCCAAAACGACTGAGGGTCCACCAGAGGGCTTCCCTGTTGACCGAATCGAAGGCCTTGGTTAGGTCGATGAAAGCCATGTACAGGTCACGACGCTGTTTTCTGCACTTTTCCTGTATCTGGCGGGCAGCAAAGATCATGTAAGTGGTGCCACGTGATGGTCTAAAACCACATTGAGAATCTGGGAGGAAGTTTTCTGCCTCAGGAAGAAGTCTGTTTAGGAGGACTCAGGAGATAATCTTGCCAGCTACGGACACCACCAAGATCCCACGGTAGTTGTCACAATCTGACAGGTCCCCCTTGTTCATATAAATATTGACAATGGAAGCATCTTTAGGAGCTTGGGGGATTTTCTCTTTTTCCCATATATTCTCCAGGAGAGAGTGGAGACGGCTGGTAAGTAGAGGTCCTCCTGCTTTGGACACCTCGGCTGGGATTCCACCAGGCCCTGAGGCTTTGTTATTTTTCATCTGTTTGATGGCAGTATCTACTTCATCTAGGGATGGAGGATAGCTGAGGTGGGTCAGCTCTGGATGCTGAGGGACCTGCTGTTTAGTCAGGACGTCCACGTCGGTGTTTCGGGTGAGTAATGAATGGTAGTGCTCTTTCCAATGCTGAAGGAGGCCTTCGTCGTCTTTAATTATGTGGTTACCGTCAGATGAGCGAAGGGGGGGGGGGGGGGCTGTGGCACTAGTGACTGGCCCATAAAATGTTTTAGTGGAAATAAAAAAATTGCGCATCTTTTGCTGATCTGCAAGTTTTTGTGCTTCGCATGCTTTATTTTTAAGCACAGTCGCTCTTTAGATTGCAAAGTTCCCGCTGGGCTACTGCTTTCTTCTTGGCGAAGGTATCAGCTATGGTCCGAGACTGAGGCTTGTTCTGCCAGTCAATAAGAGCAGCACGTTTATCATCGATGAGTACTTTATTGCTGGGTCACTTTCATCAAAGCAGTCCTGGTGTATTCTTTTGAACTGCCCGAGGGTCTCTCTGCTGGTCTTTGTCGTCACAGTATTAAGAGTATCCCATTCGGCACTGTGATTCACGTTGTTTGTTGTTGGGTTGTTTATAAGCCCATGTTCGAGCAACTCTCAGAAAGGATGTGCTACCGCTGAATCCTCCAGATGCTTAGTATTAAAACCTCTTCTGCAGGCTTGCTGTCTTCGCCGTTTTGGGCAACGTGAAGTGAGAGCTTGGATCTGACAAGTCGATGATCAGTGTCACAGTAGGTGTTGCCACGATTCCTTGAAATTGTCGGCCTCCCTAAACAAGGTATTGGTGATTGTGAGGTTGTGAGCAGCACACTTGCTGAGCAGGAGTAGGCCATTGGGATTACACATACCTAGTCCATTTCTCCCTATGGTTTCCTGCCAAATTTTAGTAGCTATTGCCAACTCTGGCATTAAAGTTGCCAAGAGCACAACCTTGTCTTCTCTGGGGATAGAGTTTAGCACTCTGTCGAGGTCGGCATAAAAGGCCTCCTTGATGTCATCCTCTGCCTTCAGTGTTGGGGCGTATGCACTGATGAGGAAGGCATGACGTGAGTGATTCAGTAGGACTCGAAGCGTCATGAAGCACTCGTTGATCCCAATAGGCATTTCAGTTAGCCTGTTTAAGATGCGTTGATGGATGGCAGAGCCGACTCAATAAATGCGGTTTCTCTCCGCAGCAGGCTTACACTTCCAGAAGAATGTGTAGCCACAGCCCCGTTCGGTGAGTTGGCTCTCATCTGGTAGCCTGGACTCACTGATGTCTGCTATGTCCATGTTATACCTAGCTAGTTCTTTTGCCACAAGAGCAGTTCTTCTTTCAGGACGCACATTTGTGCCAGTATCCAGAAGGGTCCTGACATTCTATGCAGTGACCATAAGAGGTTGCATAGTTTGTTTTTGTTTGGATTTGCGATTTTAATTGTGTTTTCGACTGAATAAATATGACCTTACTGAATGCGGTTGCCCAGTCATGTTGGGTTTTAGGTAGGCTATATTTAGGGCGTCTTTTCTAGCCTCCTCCCCGTGTGGGGTGAGCAGAGTGGCTCCTCGTAAGGGCTGTTCAGTCGCACAGACAGGACCGGATTGCACTGCTGCCTAGGTCCCAGTGCATAAACGACCATCTTAACTGTGCTGCCCATGTGCAGATTTGTGACTAAAGACTCCCGGCAGTCATCTCTGCCTGTCCCCATCGCCACTCGTCCGTCGCCATTGGGCTTTTGCGGGGCATAATGGGTTAGACGATGATGATTAGAGGTATCATGAGCTGGGCGATGGCTGCATGTGAGTCGATTTATGTGGTGAGGCGGGAGCGCAGGCTGCAACAACACATCTTGGCTCTCCGTTTTGCTGATCCACTGGTGCAAGTGTTGCAACGAATGGGGAGAGGGAGAGTTGCAATGGACTGCCGATAGCCCAGTTTGTTGGGTTTCGTCTTAGTAGCCTGTCCATCAGGCATTGCCTTCGTCCACCTGTGTCCACCTGTGTAAACGATGGGTTTCCATGGTGGTCACCTCTTCCGCCTACACCGCTGTTGGGGTCTTGTTGGTGCTCTGTAAGCATGTTTGCCTGATGCGGGGCTCCACCGCAGATTTTTATTTCGGGGTTTACTCCCGTAGCCTTATACCTGCCAAGGTAATCCGCAAGGCAGCGGGGCGGTGGTTGGTAGGTGCCAGGATGTGTCCACATGCCAGTGGGCCTATGCCCTATCCTTCTGGGGCCCACTGCTACTCCGAGATCCCCTGCTCATCTACTCTGGGCCCATGAGGCACCCAGTTACCGTGTGTTGCCACGAGGAGGAACAGCAGGAGTTTTGATGGTGCAGAGTCTGTTTACTGGCAAGAGACGACTTATGCAAGTTGCTTCCCTGTTCGCTACGAGAGCCAGCCAGCGGCGGACGCTGAAAACGAGAGGGAGCAAGCAGTGCTTGCACCTTAACACGATCATATTGCTGCCACACTAGACGCATTTCACCACCCTGTGTAGTGTCTTTGTACACACACACACACACACCCACACACACACACACACACACACACACACACACACACACACACACACACCAGGTCTTCCTCTTCTCTTCACTTTCATTTTTCTTCTAAATTCATTCACGTAGCTTTTCCCTCTCCTTCTATCATTCCTCTCCCTCTTACTCTCACTCTTTTTTCTCCTGCCTACCTCCCCTCTCACACATACACACCACCTCTCACATAATACCTCTCACATATACCAGCTCTCACACACAAATATAGCACTTCTCACAACAATTTCTCACATTCCACCTCTCATGCAGTAACTCTTGCACAGCCCCTCTCACCTCGCCTTTAACCCCTCTTCTCTCGCACAGCACCTCTCGTACAAGACCTCTCACTCACCCCTCCCTTCTCAACCCTCCCTTCACACTATTCCCCTCTCACACAGCACTCTCACCCCTTCCCTCTCACACAATTCACTCTCCCTCCCCTTCTCCCATCACATTCTTTTCTCCTCTGTTGAGCCTCAAGCCATTTACTGTTTATCTACTCTCTCTCTCTCTCTCTCTCTCTCTCTCTCTCTCTCTCTCTCTCTCTCTCTCTCTGACTATCTCTCTCTCTCTGACTCTCTTTCACTGTCTCTGTCTCTGTTTCTCTTTACTTCGTCCAACTTTCATCTCAATATCATGCTATCTCACTTTCCTCTAGTGCCTTTTCATTTTTCTCTCCCTCCTGTGTTTCATCACTGTTTACTTACTCACACCACTTCCAATCCCTCTCTTACTCTCTCTTTAATTCCGCGTTTCCGAAATAATTCTCTTATATTTTGTGCTTTACTATTCTATTTATTTATTTCTCCAAATAATAATAATAATAATAATAATAATAATAATAATAATAATAATAATAATAATAATAATAATAATAATAGTAATAATAATAATAATAATAATAATAATAGTAATAATAATAATAATAATATTATTATTATTATCAATATTAATAATACCGTTTTATATATACCATACCTTAGAGCAACCAACCCACAAGTATAGGAAGCTGTGAAAGTTTAAAAATATGTCGAAAGTTTTATCAGAAAGCAACAAAAAGAGAAAGAAAAACCAGAGAAACGACAACAGAGAAATAATGTTAGACGAAAGATTTGTACACACCTCACCTAACTTAACCTAACCTGAAAGCATTAGATCGAGAGACACGACATATATCTGTAATAATCACTTGAATCTCACCTGGATTTCATGTTACACTCCCGGATTTCAGCAATTTCAGTCACGTTTCCAGGTTCTGATGTCGGATGTGTGTAATTTCGTTGTTTCTGAAGTCTGGTGCAGTTGCCTTCCCTGGTTGGTGAGTAAAAATGTTATTATTAGAACATATTGCGTGTCTTCTGGCGAAAAACAAATATAATGGGATATTTGATTTCCTTCATCTCTTGGGGAGGTGTGTGTGTGTGTGTGTGTGTGTGTGTGTGTGTGTGTGTGTGTGTGTGTGAATAGCTAGATAAACAGATAGGTATTGCAATAATTATACTGATAGACTGATGGACCTATAAATAGATGGATAGATAAATCAGGTGAAGAGGTAAATAGACAGATAAGTAGATAGATAAGAGTACATATACAGATAGATAGACAAAAATATAACTAAATAGACAGAGGAATAATTGAACATATTAACAGGAAACAAACAGACCGAGAGATCAACAGACAGACAGAAACAAACGGACCAAACCACACATTCCAACAGAGAAACACAGAGACATACTTACAGACAGGCAGACAGACAGACAGACAGAGACACACATCCACAAACAGGATTACCAACAAACTAAATATAAGCCCCCACATCATCTGAAATACAGCACATCACAGCACAACACAGCACGTCACCAGTCAAGCAAGTTGCCGTGGTAGTCTCGTCATGTGAACAAACTCCCGTAGCTCATCCGTCAGTTTGAAGTGAGTCGGTCAAGCGGGTACAGTGTGGTTGTTCATCAACTCGGACACATACAAGGGCTTGACTTTGATGCCTTGTATAAACACACCACTTTGATCCTATCATCAACATTGTCTCAGTTACGTAGTGCTGTGAGTAACTGAGTGTCGTGAGTTACTAGAGGAGTGTTGTGAGTTACCGAGTGTCTTGAGTTACTAGGGGAGTATTGTGAGTTACTGAGTGTTATGAGATACTAAGGGAGCGTCGTCTGTTCCTGACGAGTGTTGTTATGTGTTGTGTAGTTATGTACACTGTTCTGATAGGGGGAGGCAGGGAAGAAGAGGGGAAGGAAAGGGGGAAGACACTGTAATCGTGTAATGTGGGGAGATGAGGGGTGAGGAAAGGGGAGGGAAGATGAGGGGAATGAAATTAAAGAAAGTTGGGACATACACCATACATCTTCCTTACACACACACACACAAAAACTAAAATCACCCTTACACACTATAAATCACCCGCACACACAATCTTACTTTTTGCACTGTCACTATGTTGAAATACCCTGTAGTTTGAGCTTCTCCCCACCTAGTTATTATATATCATATTTGTATCACTTATGTTAATTGTATAATATTTGTAAATCAAGAGACCCAATCCCCAATTATGTAACTATATTTACAGCCTTCCGGCTGCCATGCTCTTTCAATAAACCGTTAATTATTATTATAATTATTACACACACATACACACACACACCATAAGTCACCCTTACACACGATACACTACCCACACACACCTTAAACCACTCTTACATACCACACTACTACTACTGCTACTCTGATATCACTCGGAATCGAGCATGACGATCATCCAGCTTTGATACAATTATACGAGTTAATGAGGATGTCACTTACGTTGGAGACTTTTCAGGTGACTAAAGAGGCCGATACTGGACCGGCAGGGTCGTTCACAGATGTTGCACATGTGGGGGACTACATCTAATGCGGGAGGGCCGGCGGCAGCGTCTTTTCGGCGTTGGCGCTTATTTGCCCTGGTATGCATTCGGCCTAACGGTAGGGAAAAATTGTACCCCAGGTGAGGGGGTCGATTTGGCACTATATCAGGATTGTCCTTATACCTTTTCAGTTGCTTATCAGCGTTACATTTGCTATTCGTTAGGTGACTGTAAGGTAACTGCTTTCGCAGTGTACTGTCATCCATGCGGGTAACATGGCCAGTCCAGCGTATTTCTTCATGTAGTATGATGGTAGCCTCGATGCTCCTACAGTTGATGTCAGAGAGAATACTGGCATTTGTTGTCTCGTCTTCCCAGCGAACTCGGAGGATGGAATGTAGACTACGCTGGTGAAAGTTTTCAAGTGTATGTGACCCATGTCTCGCTGCCCTATAACAGGGTGGGGAGGACCACTGCTCGACATACATGTAACTTTGTAGATAATTTCAGGTCCTTACAATTGAAGACACGGTTCCGGACTCTGCCAAGGGATCGAGATGTTAAATCTCTTCATCAATGTCTGCGGTGGTGGACAGGTGGGAGCCGAGATACGGAGAGAGGGTAGTAACATTAAGCTGGATAGATGGTGAAGGTGTGGCTGAATCAGGGGCAGGCTGAGAGAGAATCTGAGTCTTCCACACATTCAACTCAAGGCCGAAATGTGCATGCACGTATGCGTAGGGGTTCAGGATCTCCTGTAGGTCGCGTTTAGTGTGAGCAAAAAGGGTAAGGTCATCGGCATACTTAAGTTAGTAATGGAAGCTGCTGACACCCTTTTACCTGCCTGGAGTTGTCTTACGTTTAAAAGACCCTTCATCTGGTACACAACGTCCACCCTGCCGGCTAAATTGGCACAGGCGCGAATAAGGAAAGCAGCCAAGGAAATGGAAAGAGACTTGGTGCTAGTACACATCCTTGTTTAAACCCCTATTTGGATGGGTAAGAACTCAGAATGGGTGTCCTTGTGTAGGACACTGCCGTTCATGCCATCGCAGAGTTGCCTCAAAATGGCAATGAATTTTGATGGGTAACCAAAACGGCTAATGGTCCACAAGAGTTGACCGAGTCGAAGGCCTTGGTTATGTCGATGAAGGCCATGTACAAGTCACGCGCTGTTCTCTGCACTTTTCCTGTATCTAGTGGGTAGCAAAGATCATGCCTGTGGAACCAAGTGATGGTCTGAGACCACATTGAGATTCTGGGAAGAAGTTTTCCGCCTCAGGAAGAAGTCTGTTTAAGAGGATTCGGGCGATAATCTTGCCAGCTATGGACAGCAGTGAGATCCTATGGTAGTTGCTCTGCCTTGTTCTTATAAATATTAACGATTGAGGCGTCTTTAAGAGCTTGGGGGATTTCCTCCTTTTCCCATATATTTTCCAGGAGAGAGTGGAGACGGCTGGTAAGCGGAGGTCCTTTTGCTCTATGCACCTCGGCTTGGATTCCTTCAGGCCCTGAGGCTTTGTTATTTTTCACCTGTTTGATAGCAGTTCTTACCTTATCCGGGGATGTAGGATAGCTGAGGTGGGTCATCTCTGGATGTTGAGGAACCTGCTGAGTAGTCAGGACATCCATATCGGTGTTTCGGTTGGGCAGTGAATGGTAGTGCTCTTTCCATCACTGAAAGATGCTTTCATCGTCTTTAATTAGGAAATTACCATCGGATGAGTAAAGAGGGACTGAGCCACGAGTGATTGGGCATGAAAGGTTTTATTGGAATTGAGAAATTTGCGCATCTTGTGCTGACCTACAAATTCTTGTGTGTTATCTGCTTTAATTTTAAACCAGTAGTTCTTTAAATTGCGAGGTACGTGCTAGGCCGCTGCATTCTTCTTGTGAAAGGTATCAACTTTGGTCCAAGACTGAGGGTACGCCATTCAGTTAAAGCAGGACGTTTATTATCAACGAGTACATTGATTGCTGGGTCATTTTCATCAAACCAGTCCTGGTGTATTCTTTGGATGTGGCCGAGGGTCCCCCTGCAGGTTTTTGTCATGGTAGTGTCGAGAATATCCCATTCATAACCGGGATTTGAGTTGTTTGTTGTCGGGTTGTTTTTCGGCCCAAGTTTGAGCTGCTCTCTGAAAGTATGTGCTACCGCTGGATCCTTCTGTATACTTGCTGCCTTCGCCGTTTTAGGGCGATGTGGAGTGAGAGCTTGGCTCTGACGAGCTATAATCAGTGTCGCAGTGGTCTGAGCCACGCAGGACTCGGGTGTTGTGGACATCTTGGCGATGTCTTTCTTTGACAATGTAGTCAATGAGTTGCCAGTGTTTAGATAGCGAGTGTTGCCACGAGCCCTTGAACTTGTCGGCCTGCCTAAACAGGGTATTGGTTATAGTGAGGTTGTGGGCAGCACACTTGCTGAAGAGGTGTAGGTAGTTGGGATTACACTTGCCTAGTCCATTTCTCCCTATGGTTCCCTGCCAAATGTCAGCATCTCTGCCAGCTCTGGCATTGAAATCACCAGGAGCACTACCTATCGTCTCTGGGGATAGAGGTTATCACTTTGCCGAGGTCGGCGTTAAAAGCATCCAGTGATGGGGCATATTCACTGATGAAAAGGCATGTCGTTAGAGACTCAGTGAGACTCGGAGCGTCATGAGGCACTCGTTGATCCCAACAGGCATTTCAGTTAGCCTGTGTAGGATGCGTTGGCGGATGGCAAAGGCAATTCCGTAAATGCGGTTTCTCTCCGCAGCAGGCTTATCCTTCTAGGAGAAGGTATAGCCAGACCCCCGTTCTGTGAGTAGAACCTCGTCTGGGAGCCGGGACACATTAGTATGTCGTTGTTATACCTAGCCAGCTATTTTGCCACAAGGACGCTTCTTCTTTTTGGACGCTCATTTCTGCCAATATCCAGAAGGGTCCTGACATTCCATGCAGTGACCATAAGAAGTTGTATAGCGTGTGTGTGTTTGGATCTGTAATTATGAATGTGTGCTCTTCCGCCGAAGGATGATCTTACTGGATGCGGCTGCCTAGTCACACACACACGACATTACATCCACACACATTGTAAAACACCCACACACATTATAAACCATCCACATACATTACCAGCCACCCACACGCACTATAAGCCTCCCACATCGTCTACAAACCGCCCATACACACTATAAACCACCCACATACTTTTTAAACTACCCACACGCACTATAAACCACCCACACACGCTATAAGCCACCCACACACACACATACACTATAAACCACTCACATACGCTATAAACCACTCAAACACGCTATAAGCTACGCACAGACGCTATAAACCATACACACCCATTATAAACCACCCACACATTCACACACACACACACACTCTGGCGACCTCACTGAGTGAGGACGTGTCCCCTGGAGCTCCGCAGCCAAGGTCATCACGTCGACCTACAGCTAATTTAAAGCAGTTCAGTACTTTTACGGAAAGACAGTGTACATTTTAAAGGTGTCGGCGTCTGTGAGTGCTAGACTTGTGAATATGTGCGTCCCAGTGTCACGATGCCGTCGCACCGACCTGTTCCAGCTGAAGTCTGGTGCTGATTATCCTCCAACCCACACCATCACTCTACTAAAGGCGCTGAGAATCTTTCAAAACCGCGGCTGCAGACGGGGTCGCCGCATTCCCAGACGAATCCCTATCATCACGCCGAGCAAGCATAAGAAAGTCATGCAAGTGCCAGAAAGACAGTGTGCTCGCTATGAAGTGCCGCGACTATGGTACAGCTTACCATCCCTATTGCTGTCCAATGTTACATCTTTATACAACAAGGTGGAGGAGGTCAGTGTTACAGTGAAGTCAGTTGGCACAGTTATTATGGCGATAACCGAGGCGTGGAAAATTGTTCCCGAGATCTGTGCCATAGAAAACTATGAGTAATTTCACCACCTTTGAAAGGACAGGAGAGGTGGTGATGTAGTGCTATACTGTCGCAGTGACCTTAAACCCTCACACCTAGGTGTTAATGTACCTGAGGATGTAGAAGCTTTGTGGGTTAAGGTCACTCCCACCTTCCATCCCCGCCAGCTTGCCTCCCTCATTGTTTGTGTGGCTTATCTCCCCCAGTGCTTACTTACCGCCAATAAGAACATAAGTACAAAAGAAAATAAGGAGTCTGCAATAGGCCGGTTGGCCTGTGCATGGCAGCTCCTGTCGAGAGTTACTACCAATCTCCATCATCCATGAATCTATCCAGCCTCCTTTTGAAACTTTCCAGCGTTCCAGCACTTAATACAAAGTTGCTAAGCTTGTTCCACTCGTCCACCACCCTATTTGTGAACCAGTTCCTTCCTATCTCCCTCCTAAACCTAAACTTATCCAACTTAAATCCGTTGCTCCAAGTCCTATCCTGCTCGGATATTATAAGAACTTTATCTATATCCCCTTTATTGATTCATTTAACCCACTTAAATACTTCTATCATATGTCCCCGCACTCTTCGTCTTTCTTGGGAATGCAAGTTTAATTTCTTTAACCTTAGATCCAGATTTCCATGTGCTTAACTAGTGATATGCGGTGACTTTAATGATTTAGACATCAGCAACATCACTCAACACCTTCACCTTGCCCAGATAGTTGACTTTCCTACACATGGGAATGTCACCCTGGACCTCATCATGACTGATCTCGGTAATCACTACCTTTCCCCCTAGCCACTGCCTCCCATGGGGCGGAGCACCCACCCGTCGCTGCTGTGGTCACCTACACCTACCATCTCACGACCGCTAGCTGTCACCAGGACTTAAGGATCCACCTCTGACTGCCATGCGGCGTTTCGGACAATGGGTGACATGGTATGAAGTGATCACGGTAGACGATGTGCAGAGCAAGTGGGATAATTACCTGGACACTATCACCAAAGCCTACCACCACATCTTTCTATCCAAGACACTGAGGATCCACCCCGATGATGTCCCGTTGATTACACCCCGTATCAAAAGCCTAATTGAGCAGTGCAACAAGGCATACTAAACCAACAACCGCCTGTACAAAAGTGTCCGTAACCAAGTCATCAGGGAAATCAAGTCAGCCAAGAAGTCTTATTATCCCAGGAATGTGCACGGCCTCAAGGAGGTCGGCAACGGTCAGTGGTAATCTAAATACAAGATCTCTGTCGTTTTAACAGTCAGTCTCCCACATTTCCTTTTATCTCTCATTTACCTAGTGAGGAGGCAGCTGAGACAATTAATAACCACTTTACTACCATATGTCATACCGTACCCAGTCTTGACTTCACACTCCTTCCGGCCTACTTACCTTCCCCCTCCCCCCTCCCAGTGTTCAACCATTTGAAATTGCCAACAAACTTCTGAAATTTAAATCCAAACGTTCTACAACCCCAATTGACCTCCCAATCAAAATGTACTAGGAGTTTGCAGTCGAACTTGCCATCCCTCAGACAAAGCAAATGCCCTAATGAATGGAAAACCTCATTTGTCACCCCTATGCCCAAGGTCTCCACCCCACAATCCCCCAGTGACCTCAGCCATTACCCCCATATCCAGTCTATTCTGTGAAGACTTTGTTTTTGAAAGGGCATTTGCTAGTATTTATCAGTCAATTGATCCACAGCAATTTTACAATGTAAGGACCTCCTCTACATCACACTGCTTAGTTAGTTTCCTGGATTTTCTGCACAAATCCTGGAGAAACGTAAGACATAACTGGCCGTTGCCCGTGTTGACTTCAGGAAGGCATTTGACCTTGTTGATCACTGCACTGTTATCAACAAGGCCATTGCACTAGAGCTGCCCACCAACCTGGTTTCATGGCTCACTGATTTCCTGAGTGAGCGTCGTCAGGCAGTGAGGTACTAGGGTTCTCTCTCCACATTCCAACACCTCACCTGTGGTGTTCCCCAGGGGACCAAGATGTCCCACTGTGCTTCCTAATCCTGATCAACGACGCTCTATCGGACACTCCTCACAGATGGAAGTACGTGGATGACTGCACTGTGGGGGTTATAGTGGACAACACCACACTGGACTACTCATCGCTATAAGGCACCATGGACAGGCTACAGATATGGACTACAGAGGTCACCATCAATCACACCAAAACCGTAGTCATGCACATCAATACCGCCACCACTCCAGTGCAAGCTCCAGCAGTTACAGTGGGTGCCCATCCTCTCCAGTTAGTGCAGTCTGCCAAACTCATAGGTGTAATTATAGACCACAAACTGGACTGGAAGGCCCACGTAAACAACACTATCAAGGCAGCCGCGTACCAACTTTACATGCTACGACGACTCAGGTCACTTGGGACTTCCACGCCAGAGCTGAGGCCTATCTACAACGCATTTATACTCCCAAAATTAACGTATGCGTCACCAGCCAAGTCGTCTTCTGTCAACTCTACCCAACAACGTCAGCTAGAGAAGGTACAGAAGAGGGCCGGCAGAATCTTGCTCGGCGCAGACTACTCCGGCTACGACAATGCTCTCTCCACCCTGGAAATGCCATCCCTCAGTGTCCTCCACCACCGCGCACTAGCAGGGTTTGGTAGTGGACTACTGCACCATCCTCGTCATCGCCACTTACTACCACCTGCAGTCCCCCGCCTACCTCGCCCTGTCCGCCACTACAACAAAATTCAGCCCATAAGAGCCCTCACTGATAGATATAAGAATAGCACCATCCCATCTATTGTTAAAATACTAAACAGCTCCTGATTTATGTACTGTACAGCCCTGTAAATGTATTGAACGAATATTATTATGTCTAAATCACATGTAAGTTTGTATATTTTCAGCCACAGGCTGCAACTCTATTAATAAACCGTTTATTATTATTATTATTATTACGCTCATACACACATACACAATAAACCACCCACACGCTATAAACAACTCAAACACTATAAACCACCCATACAAGCTGTAAGCCACGCACACATACTATAAACTGCCCACACACATTATAAACCACCCTCACACGCTCTAAACCACCCATACACGCTATAAACCACCCTCACATACTTAAAACCACCCACACATGCTATAAACCACCCTCACATATTTTAAACTACCCACACACGCTATAACCCACCCACACACATTATAAGCCACCCACACACTCTATAAACCACCCACGTACGCTAAAAACCATCCATACACGCTATAAACCACCCACACACGCTATAAACCACCCACACACGCTATAAACCACCCACACACATTATAGACCACCCATACACGCTATAAACCACCCACACACAACCCATGAAAACTCTCCCACAGTTGAACCCATAAAAAATATGACCCATTACGACTGATAGAGAGATGTGAAAAAATAAAATATTCTATCAAAGTCCGCTGAAGTTGACTGACAGCGGCTGACGGACACAATTAGTTCAGGAGACGAGCGTGTTGGTGACAGTACACTACACTATCATGGTTGTCACCGTGTTGGAGCTGTCAGTAATACAGTAAAGGTGGGTTGTTTTGTTGTGACAGTGGTGGTGGTGATGATGGAAGGGGAGAGAAAGAGAGATAGAGAGAGAGATGGGGGAAGGATACCTGTTTGGTGTGATAGTGGTGGTGGTGATATAAAAAGAGAAAGAGTCAGAAATAGAGAAAAACTCCTGTTGTGGTGTGACAGTGACACCCACACATAACCTATGAAAACTCTCCCACAGTTGAACCCATAAAATAATATGACACACACACACACACACACACACGTCATTTTACCGCAAAAAAAAAGAGATTTAATCAAAACAGGACAGAAACAAGTTGTGAAAATTTATGACCATGTACCATGACCATTAATACACCATGTGTGTGTGTGTGTGTCATATTTTTTATAGGTGCATTGGACCAGGAGCCAGAAAATTAATACCTCATGAGGTGTCCTTCTAAGCAAGATTATTGACAGCTCAAATATTTTTCTGGTAATCATCCCTTGGTTGCATTAACTCAAAGACAAGAACGTCGTCTTTGACCTGGTTGAGGTACACTTGCAGGAACTTATCCCCGAAGCCTACTTAGGAAAGTAGTATGGTTGACATTTTCCCATTGGAATTGAAAGCGTTTGAAGAGGAGCACATCCGGTTCAGTGGATCCACCAAACACTGCATTATAAGCTCTTTTCAAGACCAGCTCCGTGATGGCGGCAGGCAAGGTCGAGGAGGTCCCGACCAAGCCTCTGCTCAAGGAGAACGCTACTGCTACAGCGCCACGAGTTAAGGGTTGGGAAAACAGGGTGGGAGCGCGCAAGTAGTTTTCCCGCCTTTTTAATACAAACTTTAATCGAGCAATTTTGTAGAGAAATTTGCATTCATCACGGTCAACAACATCCGCGTTCATACCAATTAAAGGGTTAAACACTCAAATAATTTTTTTTCCGAGTAGAAACTATTCCCGAAATACGAGTATATATCCTCTTACGTATAAAATAGTACATTTTTTTTCTGCCTGCTTGTGCTACCTCTAAATGTTGAAGGTTAAGGAAATTATTTACGTTTTTTTTTATTTATACAGGGGCAAATTTAAGGGGTGAAACCATTAAAAAATACATTTTCCAAGATGAGGGTCACCCTAGTGTGTATTAAGCGTGTATGTGCGCGAGTTTGTACATCTTGCGTGTGTGTGTGTGTGTACTAACGTCTGAGTGTGAGTGCGTGTATAACACTAACATATGCATGACGCATTGCATTTAAGGAGACATGACACGCGTCACATAATGCCACATTTCAAAACACGCACATACGCATAATGTATGACGCTTACGGACGCATGATACACACACACACACACACACTTACACACACACACACACACACACACACGTCAGGCCCCTCATAACACCATCTGTGAAGGAATTACTACACCACGTGATGTCCCTCATAACACCATCTGTGAGGGAATTACTATACCACGTCAGGTCCCTCATAACACCATCTGTGAGGGAATTACTACACCACATCAGGTCATTTCTAACACCATCTGGGAGGGAGTTACCACACCACGTGCTTGCTGTTCAACACCTACATTAATCTGTATGTTCACTATATGTTCTTTTACTTATCTCTAATGAAGGCTTTTGTTAAACCACCAATGTCAATGTATGTAATAAGTCATTTATGTCCAAATTATATTTTCAGCCATCAGGCTGCAGAACTTTTTTCAATAAACCGTTAATTATTATTATTATTATTATTATTATTTTTAATATTATTATTATTATTATTATTATTATTATTATTATTATTATTATTATTATTATTAGTAGTAGTAGTAGTAGTAGTAGTAGTAGCAGCTTCACTCCCCTAGTGTTCACAACCTCTGGTGGGATGGGACCAAGTGCAAGATGTTTGTACGCCAGACTCGCGGAGGTGATCTCCGAACAGAAGCAGCAGCCCAGAAGTTTCGTTACAGCCTGGATGAGATGTCGACTGTCTTTCTCTCTCCTTGGGTCGGCTTTGCTCTGCCTCAGGGGAACGAGAGCTTCTGCCCCAATTCCGACAACTGCTGCAGATATCGACTACGAGGCTACAGTCACTGAATGCAGCATAGATCTGCGGCTCAACTAATTTAACACAGATAGGATAGCTTCTTATGTATTAGGATATTTAATATTAAGGTAAATAAATGGTGGCGAAGGTGTGGCTATTGGGGGAGGCTGGAGGCCACGTTAAAAAAAAAAAAAAAAGTAGTAGTAGTAGTAGTAGTAGTAGGGCCGGGCGGCGTGGGTGTGTTGGGGTGCCTTCCCTGATTTAAAGTGTTATTAGTGGGGATATACTCAGTTTGTGGGAGCGAGAATTTCACAGTGTGTCGATGAACGTTGGATGTCACCTTGAGCATCATCGCCGACGGTTCTTCTCATTCCTTACGACATTAAACGCAAATATTGCTCGTGTTCACCGGCGATCTTCAAGTAAGCCTGCGAGTGTTTGAATGGTGGGTGGCTGGAGTTGCCAAGTGTCAGTGCCAGTGTGTCGATAGGCCTACCCTAGCAAGGGTGGCATCGCGACTCTCGCCCCTATGGGGCCAAGTGCCTCGCGCTTTCAGTCGCCTCAAGTAACGGCCACTCCATGTAGTGTCGGCTGACCAAGTGAGACCATAGAAATGGTGGCTGTCTCCACCAAAGTGACATAATCAAGTGTTAGGTGTGACAATTCTTGCTCCCAGTGGATTATTCTCATGTGTGGATTATCACCCACATAGGGGGTGCCCGACACAACCACACTCGCGCGTATGCCCCTACTACTCGGACACCGCAGGCCAGGCCGTCACCTCTGTGCCTCATATGCATAAAATCTAGTTTCTTCGTCCGTATGGGCCCAATAGCAGAGGTCGGAGGCGGAAATATCTGTCGCCCAAGGTGCTGGTCACTATGCCTGGCAACAGAATTTGCTGCGTCTGTGCTAGCCCGTACCAAAACTGCACAAATTGTCTTTGTGTGAGAAACAACCGTTCATGTGTGGATTGCAGGAAGCTAGACCAGTGTCGGAACCCACGTGGCAGGGAGCCGACACAGGCGGCCACAGTGGATATCGCCGGGACCCAACCACCGGATGATATCCGAAATGATAGCAGTGAGTCTACTCAACCCGAAAATGTAGTACTAATAAATGCTCCTCCCCCAGTAGCAGGTGTCCACGAGGAGAATGAGAGACAGCCGCCTCAGTGGAAAGGCATGTCGATGGAAAATGCAGGCGTATGGGTCAAAGAAACCTACTCAGAAATTGTCAAGTGGTCGCCCGCTAACTTATTTGAACCACCCAAGTGTGCGGCCACCAAAGAAATGATTCGGGAGATGACTTACTTCATGACTGATTACACTCAGGACCGCTTCCTCGCCCCCTAGCTCTTCAAATACTGGCAATAATACCACATCTATTTTGTCAGAGGACACACACAAAGGCTAAGCACAAAGAAAATGTGGCAGCAATGAAGAGAAGATTGCCAATGTGGCGGACTGGGGCCCTAAATGATCTCCTATGTGAAGCAAGAGCACTGCAGGAGAGACTAAAATCTACAGGTGACGGAAAGCAAAACACCGATGACGTGGCAAGAAAATTTGGAAACAAAATGCGGGTGGGAAAACTGTCTCTCGCGGTAAGATCTCTCACTCAGGAATCTTCCGGTGGGGTGATGCCAATAAACAGAGAGACATTAAAACTATTGAAATAGAAACATCCCCCTGCAAGTGAAGTTGAAGGCATCAGGCTCCCGGGTGACTATATCCCACCAAATGCCGTCCTGTTCGAGAAAATAACAGGAGAGATGGTGTGGAAAAAGGCACTGAAGACTCGTGGAGGAGCCGGCCCTTCAGGTCTGGATGCAAACGGTTGGAGAGTCATCCTCAGCATAAACAAGTGTGGCCCTGTAGCAAGAGATCTCTGCACTGCCATTGCCGCCCTTGCAAGAAAGCTTGCATCCTCTTGCTGCCATCACCTCCAGGCCCTGACGGCCTGCCACCTTATTCCTCTGGAAAAGAAACCAGGATGTAGACCTATAGGGGTGGGGGAAGTGCTGAGGCGGATTATCGGAAAGTGCATAATGGAGGTGGTAAAGGACGATGTCAGGGCAGCAGCAGGGAACCTACAAGTGTGTGCTGGCCACCAGGCTGGTGGGGAGGCGGCCATTCACGCCATGAGATTGATATTTGAGCAGCGTGATTGCGAGGCCGTTCTCCTGGTGGATGCTTCAAACGCATTCAACATACTTAATCGCAAGGCTGCACTGCAAAACATCAAGATCAAGTGTCCTAGCTTTGCGATGTATGTTGAAAATTCCTATAGGAATCCATCAGACCTCTACATAGTAAACAACAAGGCTCTACGAGGAGATACCATCCTACAGTCGACTGAGGGAACAACACAGGGGGACCCTGTTGCAATGGCAATGTATGCAATAGGCCTATCAGTGCTCCAACAAGAAATAAATTTGAAACAACTGGGGTCAAACAAGTGGCATATGCTGATGACCTCACAGGAGCAGGAAAAGTGGAGGACATCAAAAAGTGGTGGGACCTGGTAACATCGCGAGGTCCACAAATAGGGTACCACCCAAACGCCAGCAAATCATTCCTCATCGTGAAGCCAGATCATTATGATCGGGCTTTGGAGGTTTTCGGCGAAAGTGAGGTCAAAATAACTAAGGACGGCCAAAGACATCTAGGCGCAGTAATTGGCACTACGGACTTCAAGACCCAGTACGTAGCGGGAAAGGTGAATGAGTGGGTTAGCGAAATCCAAGCTCTATCCGAGATTGCTAACACAGAGCCACATGCGGCCTTTGCAACATTCACCCATGGAGTCAAGCATCGTTGGAACTACCTGATGCGTACCATCCCTGAGATTGGAACCCTCCTCCACCCTTTGGAAGAAGCAATCAGTGTCAAGTTCATTCCCAAACTAGTGAAACATCCTGACTTAACCCTAGCAGAAAGAACACTTCTTGCACTTCCACCAAGACTGGGAGGGATGGGACTAACTAATCCAGAGGAGATTGCTGACTCTGAACATCAAAATTCACTTAAGCTCACGGCAGCCCTCACTGACCACATAATAGCCCAGAATGCAACAGGGGAAGTGGACACCAGCGAAGTTAATAAGATCCGAAGGTCCATTACAACAGATCGGCAGCACTGCCAAAATGACATGTTGCAGCAACTATTGCTGCAGATTCCAGAAAACTTGACAAAAAAAGTAGCTATAGCGCAGGAGGTGGGCGCCTCGAACTGGTTAACTACGTTACCGATAAGGGCAAATGGTTTCAGCCTTAACAAACAAGAATTTACAGATGCCATTGCTCTAAGGTACGGTTGGCCAGTAGATGGTTTGCCCTCCCAATGCGTGTGTGGCTCTCTCTATGATGGCGATCACGCCATGGTCTGCAAGAAGGGGGGCTTCATATGCATGAGGCATGACGAGGTAAGGGATCTCAGAGCAAATATGTTAAAGGAAATCTGCCGGGACGTCATGGTAGAACCGACCCTCCTTCCACTGGATGGCGAGATCTTCCAACATAGGACTTCAAACACTTCTAACGAAGCCCGTGTCGACGTCAGTGCTCGAGGATTCTGGACGCGGGGACAGCGAGCTTTTTTCGACATCAGGATTTTTGATCCCATGGCCGTTTGTCACCGTAACCTAGCTCTCGATGCTGCGCATAGGAGGAACGAGAACGACAAGAGAAGGGCATATGGGGAGAGAATACAAAATGTTGATCAAGGCAGCTTCACTCCTCTGGTGGGATGGGCCCAAGTGCAAGATGTTTCTACGCCAGACTCGTGGAGCTGATCTCCGAACAGAAGCAGCAGCCCAGAAGTTATGTTACAGCCTGGATGAGATGTCCACTGTCCTTCTCTCTCCTTCGGTCGGCTTTGCTCTGCCACAGGGGAACGAGAGCTTCTGCCCCTACTCCGACAACTGCTGCAGATATTGACTATGAGGCTACAGTCACTGAATGCCTCATAGATCTGCGGCTCAACCAATTTAACACAGATAGGATAGTTTCTTATGTAATAGGATAATTAATATTAAGGTAAATAAATGGTAGCGAAGGTGTGGCTATTGGGGGAGGCTGGAGGCCACGTTAAAAAAAAAAAAGTAGTAGTAGTAGTAGTAGTAGTGGTAGTAGTAAGCGGCGGCCAGCGCGGCGTGCGTGTCGTGGACCGTCCTCCCTGATCTAAAGTGTTATTGGTGGGGACATACTCGCTGTGTGGGAGCGGGAATTTGACAATGTGTCTGTGAATATCGGATGTCACCGTAAGCATTGACGCCCAAGGTTTCTTCTCATCCCTTACGGCATAAATTGCAAATATTCCGTGTGTACACCGGCGATCACCAAGTGAGTGGTGACCTGTGCTGGGTCGGTGGTGGGATAATGAGGAGGCTCGACGCCAAGGTCAGTGTCGTTAGGCCTACTTTGACAGGGGTGGTCCCGAGACTATCGCCCCAATGGGGCCGAGAGTGCTGCCCATGCGGTCGCCCCCACCCCCACCATAGTAACGGACACTTAATGTAGGGTCTCCACGAACCAAGTGAGTATACATAACTGAAATTACACCAGTGAGACCATATAAATAGTGGTTATTTGTGCCAAGGATATATAAACAAGTGCCTGGTGTGACAAACCCTTGTCCATAGTGTATCATTCTGATGTATGGATGGTCGCTATTAGGGGGGGCAGCCTAAACACCCACGCGCGCACGTATGCCCCTACTACCTGGACACAGCAGTCCAGCCTGTCACCTCTCCGCCCTTCCCTCATAAGAACCAGTATAATCTTGTGCCTGGGAATAAATCAGATGTTCGGAGGCGGACGTTACCGTCGCCCAAGGTGCTGTTCACTATGCCTGGTAACATTCTTTGCTGCGTCTGTGCCAGCCCGAACCAAAACTGCACAAATTGTGTTTGTGCGAGAAACAACCGACCATGTGTGGATTGCAGGAAGCTAGACCAGTGTCGGAACCCACGTCCCAGGGAGCCGACACAGGTGGCCACAGTGGATATCGCCGGGACCCAACTACCCGATGATATCTGAAATGATAGCAGTGAGTCTACTCAACCCGAAAATGTAGTACTAATAAATGCTGCTCCCTCAGTAGCAGGTGTCCACGAGGAGAATGAGAGACATCCGCCTCGGTGGAATGGCATGTCGATGGAAAATGCAGACGTATGGGTCAAAGAAACCTACTCTGAAATTGTCAAGTGGTCGTCCGCTAACTTATTTGAACCACCCAAGTGTGCGGCCACCAAAGAAATGATTCGGGAGATGACTCGCTTCATGACTGATTACAGTCAGGACCGCTCCCTCGCCCCCCTAGCTCTTCAAATTCTGGCAATAATACCACATCTTCTTTGTCAGAGGACACACACAAAGGCTAAGCACAAAGAAAATGTGGCAGCAATGAAGAGAAGATTGACAATGTGGCAGACTGAGGCCCTAGATGATCTCCTATGTGAAGCAAGAACACTGCAGGAGAGACTAAAATTTACGGGTGACGGAAAGCAAAACACCGATGACGTGGCAAGAAAATTTGGAAACAAACTGCGGGTGGGAAAAGTGTCTCTCGCCGTAACATCTCTCACACAGGAATCCTCCGGTGGGGTGATGCCAATAAACAGAGAGACATTAAAACTATTGAAAGAGAAACATCCCCCTGCAAGCGAAGATGAAGGCATCAGGTTCCAGGGTGACTATACCCCACCAAATGCTGTCCTGTTCGAGAAAATAACAGGAGAGATGGTGTGGAAAAAGGCACTGAAGACTCGAGGAGGAGCCGGCCCTTCAGGTCTGGATGCAAACGGTTGGAGAGTCATCCTCAGCACAAACAAGTTTGGCCCTGTAGGAAGCGATCTCTGCACTGCCATTGCCGCTCTTGCAAGAAAGCTTGCATCCTCTTGCTGCCATCACCTCCAGGCCCTGACGGCCTGCCGCCTTATTCCTCTGGAAAAGAAACCAGGATGTAGACCTATAGGGGTGGGGGAAGTGCTGAGGCGGATCATCGGAAAGAGCATAATGGAGCTGGTAAAGGACGATGTCAGGGCAGCAGCAGGGAACCTACAAGTGTGTGCTGGCCACCAGGCTGGTGGGGAGGCGGCCATTCACGCCATGAGATTGATATTTGAGCAGCGTGATTGTGAGTCCGTTCTCCTGGTGGATGCTTCAAATGAATTCAACATACTTAACCGCAAGGCTGCACTGCACAACATCAAGATCAAGTGTCCTAGCTTTGCGATGTATGTTGAAAATTCGTATAGGAATCCTTCAGACCTCTACATAGTAAACAACAAGGCTCTACGAGGTGATACCATCCTACAGTGGACCGAGGGAACAACACAGGGGGACCCCGTTGCAATGGCAATGTATGCAATTGGCCTATTAGTTAGTGCTCCAACAAGAAATAAAATTTGAAACAACTGGGGTCAAACAAGTGGCATATGCTGATGACCTTACAGGAGCTGGAAAAGTGGAGTGCATCAAAAAGTGGTGGGACCTGGTAACATCGCGAGGTCCACAAATAGGGTACCACCCAAACGCCAGTAAGTCCTTCCTCATTTTGAAGCCAGAACATTATGAACGGGCATTGGAGGTTTTTGGCGGAAGTGAGGTCAAAATAACTAAGGACGGCCAAAGACATCTAGGCGCAGTAATTGGCACTACGGACTTCAAGACCGAGTACGTAGCGGGAAAGGTGAATGAGTGGGTTAGCGAAATCCAAGCTCTATCTGAGATTGCTAACACAGAGCCACATGCGGCCTTTGCAGCATTCACCCATGGAGTCAAGCATCGCTGGAACTACCTGATGCGTACCATCCCTGAGATCGGACCCCTCCTCCACCCTCTGGAAGGAGCTATCAGTGTCAATTTCATTCCAAACTAGTGAAACACCCTGACTTAACCCCAGCAGAAAGAACACTTCTTGCACTTCCACCAAGACTGGGAGGGATGGGACTAACTAATCCAGAGGAGATTGCTGACACTGAACATCAAAATTCACTTAAGCTCATGGCAGGCCTCACTGACCACATAATAGCCCAGAATGCAACAGGGGAAGTGGACACCAGCGAAGTAAATAAGATCCGTAGGTCCATTACAACAGATCGGCAGCACTGCCAAAATGACATGTTGCAGCAACTATCGCTGCAGGTTCCAGAAAATTTGACAAAAAAGTAACTATAGCGCAGGAGGTGGGCGCCTCGAACTGGTTAACTACGTTACCGATAAGGGCAAATGGTTTCAGCCTTAACAAACAAGAATTTACAGATGCCATTGCTCGAAAGGTACGGTTGGCCAGTAGATGGTTTGCCCTCCCAATGCGTGTGTGGCTCTTCCTATGATGGCGATCACGCCATGGTGTGCAAGCAGGGGTGCTTCATATGCATGAGGCATGACGAGGTAAGGGATCTCACAGCAAATATTTTGAAGGAAATCTGCCGGGACGTCATGGTAGAACCGACCCTCCTTCCTCTGGATGGCGAGATCTTCCAACACAGGACTTCAAACACATCTAACGAAGCCCGTGTGGACGTCAGTGCTCGAGGATTCTGGACGCTGGGACAGCGAACTTTCTTCGACATCAGGATTTTTGATCCCATGGCCGCTTGTCACCGTAACCTAGCTCTCGATGCTGCACATAGGAGGAACGAGAACGACAAGAGAAGGTCATATGGGGAGAGAATCCAAAACGTTGACCAAGGCAGCTTCACTCCCCTAGTGTTCACAACCTCTGGTGGGATGGGACCAAGTGCAAGATGTTTCTACGCCAGACTCGCGGAGGTGATCTCCGAACAGAAGCAGCAGCCCAGAAGTTTCGTTGCAGCCTGGATGAGATGTCGACTGTCTTTCTCTCTCCTTCGGTCGGCTTTGCTCTGCCTCAGGGGAACGAGAGAGTCTGCCCCAACTCCGACAACTGCTGCAGATATCGACTACGAGGCTACAGTCACTGAATGCCGCATAGATCTGCAGCTCAACTAATTTAACACAGATAGGATAGTTTCTTATGTATTAGGATATTTAATATTAAGGTAAATGAATGGTGGCGAAGGTGTGGATAATGGGGGAGGCTGGAGGCCACGTTTATAAAAAAAAAAAAAAAAAAAAAAAAAAGTAGTAGTAGTAGTAGCTATAGCGCAGGAGGTGGGCGCCTCGAAATGGTTAATTACGTTACCGATAAGGGCAAATGGTTTCAGTCTTAATAAACAAGAATTTACAGATGCCATTGCTCTCAGGTACAGTTGGCCAGTAGAAGGTTTGCCCTCCCAATGCATGTGTGGCTCTTCCTATGATGGCGATCACGCCATGGTCTGCAAGAAGGGGGGCTTCATATGCATGAGGCATGACGAGGTATGGGATCTCACAGCAAATATGTTGAAGGATATCTGCCGGGACGTCATGGTAGAACCGAGTCTCCTTCCATTGGATGGCGAGATCTTCCAACACAGGACTTCAAACACATCTAACGAAGCCCACGTGAACGTCAGTGCTCGAGGATTCTGGACGCTGGGACAGCGAGCTTTCTTCGACATCAGGATTTTTGATCCCATGGCCGCATGTTACCGTAACCTAGCTCTCGATGCTGCACATAGGAGGAACGAGAACGACAAGAGAAGGGCATATGGGGAGAGAATTCAAAACGTTGATCAAGGCAGCTTCACTCGTCTAGTGTTCACAACCCCTGATGGGATGGGCCCAAGTGCAAGATGTTTCTACGCCAGACTCGCGTAGTTGATCTCTGAACAGAAGCAGCAGCCCAGAAGTTATGTTACAGCCTGGATGAGATGTCGACTGTCTTTCTCTCTCCTTCGGTCGGCTTTGCTCTGCCTCAGGGGAACGAGAGCTTCTGCCCCTACTCCGACAACTGGTGCAGATATTGACTATGAGGCTACAGTCACTGAATGCCGCATAGTTCTGCGGCTCAACTAATTTAACACAGATAGGATTGCTTTATATGTATTAGGATATTTAATATTAAGGTAGGAAAATGGTGGCGAAGGTGTGGCTATTGGGGGAGGCTGGAGGCCACGTTAAAAAAAAAAAAAAAAAAGTAGTAGTAGTAGTAGTAGTAGTAGTAGTAGTAGTAGGGATGGGAGGGATGGGACTAACCAATCCAGAGGAGATTGCAGCCACCGAACATCAAAATTCACTTGAGCTCACGGCAGCCCTCACGGACCACATAATAGCCCAGAACGCAACAGGGGAGGTCGTGACCTGTGAAGTAAACGAGATTCGTAGATCCATTACGACAGATCGACAGCAATGCCAAAATGATAAGTTGCAGCAACTGTTGCTGCAGGTTCCAGAAAATTTGAAAAAAAAGTAGCTTTAGCGCAGGAGGTTGGCGCCCCGAACTGGTTAACTACGTTACCGATAAGGGCAAATGGTTTCAGTCTTAACAAACACGAATTTACAGATGCCTTTGCTCTAAGGTGCGGTCGGCCAGTAGAAGTTTTGCCCTCCCAATGCGTGTGTGGCTCTTCCTATGACGGCGATCACGCCATGGTGTGCAAGAAAGGGGGCTTCATATGCATGAGGCATGATGAAGTAAGGGACCTTACAGCAAATATGTTGAAGGAAATCTGCCGGGATATCATGGTAGAACCGACCCTCCTTTTATTGGATGGTGAGATCCTCCAACATAGGACTTCAAACACATTTAAGGAAGCCCGTGTTGACGTCAGTGCTCGAGGATTCTGGACGCTGGGACAGCGAGTTTTCTTCGACATCAGGATTTTTGATCCCATGGCCGACATGTCACCGTAACCTAGCTCTCGATGCTGCACATAGGAGGAACGAGAACGACAAGAGAAGGGCATATGGGAAGAGAATTCAAAACGTTGATCAAGGCAGCTTCACTCCTCTAGTGTTCACAACCTCTGGAGGGATGGGACCAAGTGCAAGATGTTTCTATGCCAGACTCGCGGAGGTGATCCCTGAACAGAAGCAGCAGCCCAGAAGTTATGTTACAGCCTGGATGAGATGTCGACTGTCTTTCTCTCTCCTTCGGTCGGCTTTGCTCTGCCTTAGGGGAACGAGAGCTTCTGCCCCAATTCCGACAACTGCTGCATAGATCGACTACGAGGCTACAGTCACTGAATGCCGCATAGTTCTGCGGCTCAACTAATTTAACACAGATAGGATAGCTTCTTATGTATTAGGATATTTAATATTAAGGTAAATAAATGGTGGCGAAGGTGTGGCTATTGGGGGAGGCTGGAGGCCACGTGTTAAGAAAAAAAAAAAAAATGTAGTACTAGTAGTAGTAGTAGTAGTAGTAGTAGTAGTGCACACACCAAAAACAAAAACAGACAAATATAGCACACTCTAATTACACATTATAATCACACACAGACACACGAATCACACTCTTCAATCACCGAATATCAACAGAAGTATCACCACTTTTTTTTTTTACAGTTGGAGGAATCCATGACAGAGGCCTCGACCGGTTTTTGAGACTTGTTGACCCTTGCCGGATATTGTCGTCCGGTTAAGTCTCTCAGGTGTAAGATGACGGTTCACTTCACTCAAGAACACGCCGACAATATTACTCGTGTTTTATTACGGTGTGTGGATCTCTTTCTCTGTTTTACTGGGAATATTAAACTAAAAAAAAAGCAGTGTGTGGCCTATGATGGCGTTTGGAAATCCTGTCTTAGTGTAAATATTGTATTAACCTCCCTACTCCCTACTCACGCCTCAACACCAGGTTTTTTAGAGCTTGTTTGTATAATGAACCCATAAGAAGCATCCAAACACAAACACAGACTTCATCATTAACACATTCACATATTATATAGTTTGAAATAAATAAAACAAAATAAAACAAATGGTAACTTAGAGACGATAGGAAATTTCAGTTGGGAAAACGAAGTGGAAAAAAGACAATTATATTTCATTGAAATGGATGATTTAAGGACTAGTCGCCTTTCTTTACCTGTCAACACCCTGTCAGATCTTTCAGCTATTGTCTTAGACAGGTAAATTTTATCCTGAAATCTCTCTCTCTCTCTCTCTCTCTCTCTCTCTCTCTCTCTCTCTCTCTCTCTCTCTCTCTCTCTCTCTCTCTCGATGTACGTCAAGGAAGACTTTGTTGACCCTGTGTTACGTCGCCTCGAGAGGCCTCCGCTGTCTCTCTTCTTAATATTTATCACCCTCGGAGACTCTCGGCTTCTAGGAACCTTCTCCTCACCATTACTAGAGACTCTTAGCTTCTATGAACTTTCCCCTTCAATACCAGAGACTCTCAGCTCCTTGGACCCCTCTAACACCCCAACCCCCTAGAGTGTCTCAGATCCTGGACAACTCTCAGCATGAGCCCCCAAACCCGCCAGTCAGCCAGACGCTTCGATCACGCCTCATCCCAAGGGAAGATCAATTATTTTTCCACCAGTAAAAATGAAGTAGACTGTTTTTATCTATTTTTTATTTCAACTGGGCGCAATCCTAGCTGTAATTCTTAACGACTTTTCGTAAAATTCACACCAAGCACTGAAAACATAGTGATTATTTCACCTTTTTTTTATGTTTTACTTATAATAGGAAAAGAGGATTCGTGGTGGAGTGAATCCAGCTTTCGCCTCGTGTACTAAAGCGATGTGTGTGTGTGTGTGTGTGTGTGTGTGTGTGTGTGTGTGTGTGTGTGTAAGCACCGAGGCTACCATTGTCCGTGAACAACTACGCTGGACTGGCCATGTTACCAGCATGGACGACAGTACACTACCAAAGCAGCTACTTTACAGTCACCTAACGAATAGTAAATGTAACGCTGGCGGGCAACTGAAAAGGTATAAGGATAGTCTTAAGACAAACCTGAAACAGTGCCAAATCGACCCCCCTCATCTGGGAGAAGATTACTCCACATCGTTACGCTTGGAGGAGCACCACACAAGAAGGTGTTAATACTTTCGAGTTAGCCCGACTGCATACCGAGGCAGACAAGCCGTCGCCCCTCCCGCATTAGATGTACCCCCGACATGTGTAAAATCTGTGCTCGACCCTGCCTAGGTAACATCCTTAATAACTCATATCATTGTATCATAGCTGGTTGATCGTCATACTCGATTCCGAGTGACAGCAAAGTAGTAGTAATAGTGTGTAATAATAATAATAATAATAATTATAATTAACGGTTTATTGAAAGAGCTTGGCAGCCAGAAGGCTGAAAATATACAGTTACATATTTGGGGAATGGGTTTCGAATTACAAATAATATACAAGAACCATAAGTGATACAAATAAGATATATAATAACTAGATGGGGAAAAGCTCAAATTACAGTGCATTTCAACATAGTGACAGTGCAAGAAGTAGTATTTACTGGTAGTGAATACACTGGTTTATTACAAGTTATTGATAATTTTTACAATGGTTGGGACTGGGCTGTTCTTATAGCGGTCAGTTCGTGCACGTATGGGCTGGATGCGGTTGTGGTGTCGAACAGCAATTCTCGGGCTGGGGATCTCAGGTGGTAGTAGGAGCCGGTGTCGAGGATGGTGTAGAAGCTTCTTACCAAATTTGCAGCTGAGGCCGTGGTGATGGTCAGTGAGAGTCGAAAGGGTCAGTGTGTTGAGCGCTTCTTGATATGTGGAGTACGAAGGGGAGAGAATAATCTTGCATGCCCTCTTTTGCACTTTTTCTAGGTGTTTACGTTGTGTGGCATTTTGGGAGGAAGACCAGGTGGGGGAGGCATAGGTGCAGGAACTCCGAGGGACTTGAGTCGGCGGAGGAGGTGGAGACGGAAACTGGAGGATTTGACAACCTGGTGTGTGTTCGGACCTAAAGTAATGGAAGGAGGTGGGACAATGTCGGAGGAGAGGTTAATGTGCATAACCATGGTCTTGGTATGGTTGATGGTGATATGGTTGTTGGTGGCCCAGTTTTGGAGACTGTTCAATAAATCCTGAAGGGCGGTATAGTCGGGAGCAGAATTGTTGACGCTGATCCCAATGGTGGAGTCGTTGGGATCAGCGTCAACAATTCTGCTCCCAACTGTGTGTGTGTGTGTGTGTGTGTGTGTGTGTGTGTGTGTGTGTGTAAACAAAATATTATTAATAAAGGCTTAAAAATAGGTAAAAAAATAATATAAAAAACATGTTCATATATACATAGGACTAAATATAATAAAATAACTATAATAGTATCTGAAGAATACATCGTGTCACAGAGGCCCAGTTGGTTACACTGGTTGATAAGGTCTAGAACCAGTGAAGCCTGGTGTATCGTTGGCATATAATTAGCATAATAATAAGGAGTGACGTGGACTGTTCCCCCACTCTCCTACACTGTACATCGGTACTTCGGTTTATATCTCCTGTTTTACGTTTTCTAGGCATTATTTCCTTAATTCTTGTTTAATTTTTTTGTATTATTATTATTATTATTATTACTATTATTTTACTATTTGAGTGATATATTTCATTAATCTGTTAATTTTTTTTTCATTTTCATAGGAACAGTAAAGCTTATATTCATCGATATTTTCATTTTACCGTTCATCTATATTTCCTTTCACAGGATTAAAAAGAAAAAGGTTTTCCCAATTAACGCGTAAACGAGAGAATACAGTGCCCTGAATATTATATAAAACGGAGCCACTAGCCAGCCTGGTGTATCATGGAGCCACTAGCCAGTCTGATGTGTCATGGAGCCACTAGCCAACCTGGTGTGTCATGATGCCACTAGCCAGCCTGGCGTATCATGGAGGCACTACACAGTCTGGTGTATCATGAACCCACTAGCCAGCCTGGTGTGTCATGAACCCACTAGCCAGCCTGGTGTACCATCAAGTACAGTTACTGAGCGAGAAGGTGACCTAAAAGTGTTACAACTAACCAGAAGATATCTTGTTAAGTAACCCAGGTAAGGGTACATATAATTGCCTCCCGGGAGAGTTTACCTGAGCTTACTGTACATGTACACGCTTGGAAAAATCAGAATATATTGGTTGAAGGTCTTCTTGTTTCTTAAAGCTGTCTGTTGGTAAAAAATACTAAGAACTTTTAATACTTCAGATATATTACACACACCAGCCAGAACCAATATTTAACCACACAACCACAAATAAAATCTAATCACACAACCACACCCAAAATATTACCACACAACCACACCCAACAAATAACCACACAACCACAACCAAAAACTAGCAAAACAAAAACAACCTAGATCAAATCACACAACCACAACCATCATCTAACCATACAGTTACAACCAAGATCTTACCACACAACAAATACAACAATTAACTACACAATCACTACCAACATCTAACTATACAACCACCACCTACATGTCACCACACAGTCACAACCAGCATCTAACCACACAACCACAACTGACATCTTACCACACACACACAACAACAACTAACCACACAACCACACCCAACAGCTAACCATATAACCACAAACAACAACTAACCACACAACCACAACCAACAGCTAACCATATAACCACAAACAACAACTAACCACACAACCACAACCAACTGCTAACCATATAACCACGAACATCAACTAATCACACAACGAAGATCTAACCACACAACCAAGATCTAACCACACATCCACGAACAACATATAACCACAGAAGCACAGCCAACATATCACCACACAACCACGAACAACATCTAACCACACAAGCACAACCAACAACTAACCACACAAACAAGATCTAACAACACAACTACAATCTCTCGATAATTACCATTTCAGTCTAACCTCTTAAAATCCTCATCTCTCTTAGGTAGAAAAAAATTATCTTACCACAGATATTTCAGCAACATCTTCACCTTTCCACTTGTTATGCATCTCAAAATCGTAAAGCAATTTCAGCCTCATGTCAACATGCAACATCAATCCCATACTTTTTCCTGGGGAGTAAAAAAACCTAAATACTTCATCTTTGAGGGAGTGTTTCAACAGTCTATGTTTCTCGGAAGTGTCAAAACCAATCTCATACGAGCGTTGAAAAGTCTTGTTAAATTATTTCGCTTGGATGAACGTTTGGGAGGTGTTGGAGGAATTTAGGTTATGACATAGAGCCAAACACAAGTGTATGTATGTATGGTGGTGGTGTTGGTGGTTGTGGTGGTGATGGTGGTAGTGGTGGTGGTGGTGATGGTGATTGTGATAGTGGTAATCATGGTAGTGGTGGTGGTGGTGGTGGTTGTGTTGGTTGTGGCGGTGATGGTGGCGGTGCCGGCTGCTTTGGTGGTAGTAACGTTGGTGGTGATGATGGTGGTAGTGGTGATCATGTGTGTGTGTGTGTGTGTGTGTGTGCATACAGGGTGGTGTAATGCGTCTAGTGTGACAGCATTATTTTAGTGTTAAGGTGCAAGCACTGCTTGCTCCCTCTCGCTTTCAGCTACCGTCGCTGGCTACCTCTTGTGACGAACAGGGAGGTAACTTGCATACATCTTCCCCTGCTGTGACTCTTAGTGGTACACACGGTAACTCGGTGCCTCGTGGGCCCAGGTCAGCCCACCAAGGGATCTCGGAGTATTAGTGCGCCCCAGAGAGATGGCGCATTAGGGGGCAGGGAAAAAACACTTTTATTTGAGTTGCAGGCTGCACTTTTCAGGCATCGTTTGTATGGCTGTAACAAACACCTGCGCAAAATTTCATGCCATTTCATGCATACTTACCCTGCCGCATCGCGAACGACTTTTTGTCAACTTTTAGTGTATACCAAAATTTAGGTGTCATTTAATGTTTTCCAGGATAATGATAAATTTTACATGGGTGACATCGATTTAATTCACATGTTATTTTACAGGTACACCGTATAGAAAATCATTACAAGTTCATATTGAAATTCTTTTTTGTGCGGAACCTTGGCATCATTTTCCTAGACAATAATCTTTGCCTAATATATCCATCTCTCGATTCGTATCCCGTCACTTCAGTGCAAGCTTCAGTCATCACTTTTATGCCTCTCTCGACCGCCTGAGTGCTGTTTGGCCACTTGGGCACCACTAATGGTGTCTCAAGAATGTCATTAACCTGTAGATTTGACAGAGAAGCAATGTAAGGAGGCTCAGTCTTGAGTTCATTCCTCCAGTTAATCATGGAATGATAGTTTTTTGCTTGCCACTTTAGTTTCGGAGTCACCACCTTTCTCATGTTGACTACAGGAGGCACATCCTCATTCCCATCTCCATCTTTACCCTCCTCATCAGTATAGTTTAACAAATTCTCGTCAACAGCAGCATCAGAATCTTCCTCCTCCTCTTCAGATCTGCCAGTGCATTCTTCCTTTTGCTGATTCTCCTCTCTAATTTTTCTTATCATTGAGACAGCTTTTTCTCTAACAGTCATGTCCTCATCTGCACACATTCCAAGAAGAAGTTCATCTGTGTGGGCGAAGTATGCATTTCTCTGGGCAGCCTTCTTCACTATCGTCTCCTCCTCACTATTCAGGTGTTTCATATATAGCAGGGACTGGAATACGTTCCTTGAGCCGTGTGTTACGTAAGGGTGTATCTTGATGTAAAACCACATTGGAGCACTGAACTTTATTATTGTAATGACAATTCTTTTCAACTCATGGCTGGGTCTTGATGTTGCTACATACAGCCTGAGGATTCTACTCCATAAGGTGTTCCACCTTGACACACAGGGAGGACCTGGCTCAATAGCAGCCAAGTCATCTTCAACAACACCTGTGATAACTCCTTTACAAATCCTATACAGGTATTTCTGATCCCAGGACAGATCTTTCTCCACTTCATCATTAAACACAGGGAAATCAGGGAAACTGACTGGCTGGAAGGCGACAACTGGAAGCTCAGACAAAGACTCCTTGATCTGCTTTCCAATGGGACCACGCCAATGCTCAGGACCACTTGGTTTACCATCATAGTGATAAAAAACTGCGCGGAAAGGCAGCTCATTTCCGTGAAGCTGACATATGAAATAATGGAGCGGGTGACCAAGTAACATTTCAAGATGATGAATGACTCCATTTTCTGATCCTACATTTACATTGGTTCCATCACAACCAACACACACAATGGGCTGCTGGGTTAGATTTTTCTCCACCAGAAACTCGTGAATAGTTTTGGCAATCTGCTTTCCGTGTCCAGTCTTGGGAGTCACATGTGTATGTATATTATGTATGCTGGATTATATGTCATGTATGTATATTATGTATGTGCTCCATTTATGTATTATTTATTCAGCCTAGCTAGCAGCGTGTGGCAATGTTATTACCATATCCCACATGCTTAATTAATGTGCCTGGCGACGTATGGAAGCTGCTAATGTATCACTTGCCATACGTCGCCTATAGCAGTTGACAAGGAGCCTAGCCAAGGGAGAGTGCTGCTTCCCTCTGTGTACATACTCTTATCCAGTAAACCGAACCTACAAAACTATACAGGTGTTTGTGTTCTCTCCTGTATATAGAACTTATTATTCAGAACCTAACATGGCGCAGTGATCCGATCTTACTGGATAATTACGAGCGATAGTGCAAAGTTTGTGGAAAGCCCGCTATGGACTCTCGCTTGGGTCAACTCCCGCGCGTCACCTCTCCTCGAAGAATTTAGCAACTTTGAGCAGTGTCAGTGATTTTCTGTGAAGTGTTTAGTGCATTGTGTGTTCGTGCCATTCATGTGTGACCTTGTTCTAAAGGATTCCCAAGGTATACGGCACGTTCTGGGCATTTGCAAGGAGTAGAGTTCAGTGCACCCGTCTCTGACCGCGTTCTGAGGGTAACTGGACTGACTGGGAGTCGCCGCGCCTCTCCCTCTACCCCCTCACAGCGCCGCATCCACCCCCCCTCACAGCTGGGGCGAGACACTTTGCCCGCCCGGGACACACACCCACACACATACATGTACTAACACTCGCTGACCGCAAGGCTTCCTTATATATATTTTATATATATAACCTACTTATCTGTGTATTTAATTAATTTTTTGTCTGAAATCTTATTGATACGACGGGCTGACCGGTCAACACTGATTTAAGACATAGTACACAGAGGAAGTAGTTATGTCTCACGCCTTACGTAGCCGTGGACCCAGCGCCTGGATGAGTCAGGCGGGTGATAGCCCCGCAGAGATGGATGACCAGGCCGGCCACGACGCTCCAGCCCCCACATCGCGCAGTCCCTCACCTCAATATTCAGCGTTGTCTCCAGAGATAATTGCTTTACTGAAGTTTATGAGAGATGAGAAACGCGAGGATGAAGCTCACAGACGTTTGGCGGATGAGCACAGAAGGCAAGCAGAGGCAGAACGAGACAACCAACGGAGATAGGAAGACAGTGAACGGTTTGAAGCCTTGATATCTCGCCTCACTGTTAACCAAGCCCCTGGCTCTAACACTGCCTCGGTACTGACTGGTTCAGATACCTCATCCATGCTTCCTTCACGCCCCCCAGCCCCACCTAAAGCAGCAGCTCAAACGCCGCCCATCTTGAAGCCTGATGAGACTTTCCAGACTTTTCGTGAATGGCGGCGACGGTGGACTGATTATTCTACAATGGTGGATCTCCAGAGTTTGTCACAGCCTAAACAACTCATCCAGCTGCGCATGTGCCTGTCCTTGGAAATTCAGCGTGTCTTGGAACATACGTTGCAGGTACCCCCAACCTCTTCGCTGTCTGTAGAGGAGGTACTGGACGTTCTACAACGTCACATCAAAGGACAGCAGAATGAAGCTCTGCGCAGGAGGGAATTGTTTAGCTGCAGACAGTTGGAGGGTGAGTCTTTTGATGCCTTTTACGTGCGTCTTAAGAGAGCCTCGGAAGAGGTAGATATATGTCCAGGCCACCACCAGCAGTGCGAGGAGACCCAGTTGAAGCAGGTGATCCTGATGGGTGTTAAGGACGAGGAACTTGTCCAACGCCTCACCTCCCTCGACTCTTCCTCTTCTCTTAAGGATGTGTTGACGATATGTCGCTCCTATGAGGCTGCCAGGTGTGCCACCTCTGCCATCCGTGCTCCCCCTACAGCTGTACGCGCTGTGTCCCGGTACAAGAAGGACAAGAAGTCTGTTCCTACGCCTTCGCCCACCACGGCCACGCCCGGTTTATTTTGCAACAACTGTGGTAAGCAGCACGGAACACAGGTGTGTCCAGCTGCTCAGTCTACCTGCAACAGTTGTGACCGTAAGGGCCACTGGTCACTCACAGTACGGTGCCCAGCCAAACGCGTCCAGTGCAATGTGTGTGGTCGTCTGGGCCACTATGACAAGTGTTGCCCTTCCAACATACCCAAGGGACCGTGTCGGCGGAAGCTTCAGCCCCCTTCCACCAGAGAGGGCCGCCCACAGTCTTCCAATCAGAGGCACGACGACTCCTGACAACGCTCGAGCCACATTAGGAATGTGTGCTCCCCCCAGCGTCCCAGGACCAAAGTCCCCCAGTACATCAGTGTCATTGTGACCTACCGCAGTGCTTCATCCCGTCTTCAGATGTTGCCCGACACCGGCGCTGATGCTACAGTCATCGGTCCCCAGCATTTGCAATGTTTGGGGCTCTCTCCAAGTGATCTAGGACCGCCCCCCAAGGATCTCCGCTTTATGGCAGATGGTTCACAGATGACCCCGGCCCTAGGTTCACTACAATCACAAGTCACCTTTGGCAACAGGTCGTGTCAAGCCTGGATTGATGTGCATAACGGTGTCCAGACTCCTTTGCTGTCCTACAGACATTGTCAGGAGTTGGCCATCATCTCCCAGGACTTCCCCAAACCTATTCTTGAGGTAAAACACGCCAACAGGGTGCGAAAAGGGAGCAGCAACGACCCTGCTGCCGCCCTACCCCTGCCTCTTGCCAGTGACACCTCTCCTTCGGATGCTCGGAAGCACTTCCTGAAGGAATTCAGCGACGTTCTGGTGACCAAGTCCGCTCTGGAATCCAAGCCTCTCAAGAAGATGGCAGGCCCCACCATGAGGATCCACCTGAGGGACGAAGCGAAGCCATTCACTATTTACACCCCTCGACTGGTTCCCCTGGCCTTCCGCGAGGCGGTCAAAAACGAGCTGGACTCCATGGTCGCCCAAAAAATTATTGTACCAACCGGCGATGACCCGTCTCCATGGTGTCACCCGATGGTTGTCGTCGCAAAACCTAAAGGTGGTGTTCGGATCACCACTGACCTTTCCAAGCTCAACAACCAGGTGTCTCGTCCTGCGCACCCTTCTCCCACGCCCTTTGCAGCTATACGCAGTGTGAACCCGAAGGCGCGCTTCTTCACGACGATGGACGCCCTGTGTGGATACTGGCAGATAGAGCTTGCCGAAGAAGACCGACCACTCACAACTTTCATCACCCCGCATGGACGTTACAGTTATTGCCGTGGCCCCATGGGATTCGCCGCTACAGGAGACGCTTTCTGTCTTCGAGGTGATATGGCTCTACAAGGTCTGGCAAACTGCGTGAAAGTGGTCGACGACATACTCGTGTACGATGAGAATTACATGGATCACCTCTGCCGTATCTACGAGGTACTCAACAGGTGCCGGAAGCACGGCATTACCCTAAATGCCGACAAGTTTGTTCTGGCCAGCTCTTCAGTTGACTTTTGTGGGTACACCCTCTCAGGGAATGGTATCGCAGCTGACCCGGAAAAGGTCCGCGCCATTACGGATTTTCCCACCCCTGCTAACCTGACCGACTTGAGGTCCTTCATCGGTCTCGTCAACCAGTTAGCAGAGTTTTCGTCGGACATCTCCGCAGCTGCTCAACCACTTCGCCCCCTGATGAGCCCCAAGAGGACATTCCTGTGGACCCCCGACCACGACAAGGCCTTCCAGCAAGTGAAACAGGCCCTGTCTCGTCCACCTGTCCTCGCCACGTTTGACCCAGCCTTGCCGACAGTTCTACAGACAGATGCCTCACGCTTGTATGGCGTGGGATACGCCCAACTGCAGGATCATGGTGGAGGGCAGTTCCGGCTCGTCCAGTGTGGCTCGCGTTTCCTCTCTGACACTGAGACGCGCTACGCCACTATTGAGCTGGAGCTGTTGGCCGTGGTTTGGGCGATGTCCAAGTGCAGGTTTTACCTCATAGGCCTGCAATACTTTCACCTAGTGACCGACCATCGCCCGCTTGTCCCGATCCTCAACCACTACACGCTAGACGCCGTTGAGAACCCTCGCCTCCAGCGTCTGAAAGAGAAGCTCTCGGCGTACATCTTCACTGCAGTGTGGCGCGCTGGCAAGGAGCTTTGCATCCCTGATGCCTTATCCCGCTCTCCTGTCAGCCGCCCTACTCCAGAAGACCATGTACTCGACGCCGACCTCGCTCTTTCCGTCAGGACTGTGGTCACTCTCCATGCCGTCCAATCCCTTCGTTCGGACCTGTCACCAGATGACAAGGCAATGGAGGACCTTCGAACAGCGGCCCGAGATGACCCTTCCTATGTCCGACTTGTCGAGTGTGTGAGGAATGGATATCCTAGCAACCGCTACGATCTTCACAACACCCTGCTCCCGTATTGGAAACTCCGCGATGAACTCTACTGCGACGGAGACCTTGTTCTGTACGGAGCACGTGTAGTTGTCCCTGCTGCATCACGTCCCCACGCCTTGGCCCGCCTTCACGACAGTCACCGTGGAGCTGAGGCCACCAAACGACGTGCACGACAGACTGTGTTCTGGCCCGGCATCAACTCCGACATCTCCAATGTTGTCCGTGCGTGTGAGCCCTGCCAAGTATTACAACCCAGCCAGCAGCAGGAACCCTATATGAGTGACGACAACCCCACCCGCCCCTTTGAGTCTGTGTCGGCCGACTTTTTCTGTGTGTCAGGAAAGTCCTTCCTCGTTATCGTCGACCGTCTCACTGGTTGGCCGGTTGTCATCAAGTGCGGTAATGACACGACGTCTGCCGCCACCATCAGCAAGTTCCGCCACTACTTCCGTGACGTGGGCGTTCCTGTACGCCTGCGAACCGACGGAGGGCCTCAGTTCACAAGCCGGGACTTTGCTGCGTTCCTTGACCGATGGGGAGTCCGGCATGTGTTGTCATCGCCACATTACCCGCAGTCCAACGGCCACGCTGAGGCTGCTGTCAAATCCCTGAAGCACCTCATCCTTAAGGTGGCCCCTTCTGGGAACATTGACTGCGAGGCCTTCGACAGGGGTCTTCTTGAACTCCGCAACACACCTAACTACACCGGACGCTCCCCTGCCCAGGTTTTGTATGGACGCCCCCTTCGTTCTTGTGTCCCTGCTCACCCTCAATCCTTCTCCAAGGAGTAGCAGGCCAAGACAGAGGATTGTGATCGCCGAGCCGCCGAACGTGTTCAGGACGTCGTCGCCCGCTACAACGACCACGCCCGCTCTCTCCCCAGGTTGAGTGTCGGCACCCAAGTCCGTGTTCAGGACCCGACCTCCCTACGTTGGGACAAAGTAGGCGTAGTTATGGGTCTCGGCAGGTCACGGGACTACCAGGTGCGGTTACCCAGTGGTCGTGTGTGGTGGAGGAACCGCCGTTTTCTCCGACCCGTAACAATGACTTCTGCTGGCCCCGCCACCAGTGTTGAGTCCCATACCCTTCCCAGTGATGAAGTCCCTCGACGCTCAGAACGGATCCAAAAGAAAAGGTCCGCTCAAGACTTTGCTATGAGCGTATAGGGGGGAGGGAGGTGTATGTATATTATGTTTGCTGGATTATATGTCATGTATGTATATTATGTATGTGCTCCATTTATGTATTATTTATTCAGCCTAGCTAGCAGCGTGTGGCAATGTTATTACCATATCCCACATGCTTAATTAATGTGCCTGGCGACGTATGGAAGCTGCTAATGTATCACTTGCCATACGTCGCCTATAGCAGTTGACAAGGAGCCTAGCCAAGGGAGAGTGCTGCTTCCCTCTGTGTACATACTCTTATCCAGTAAACCGAACCTACAAAACTATACAGGTGTTTGTGTTCTCTCCTGTATATAGAACTTATTATTCAGAACCTAGCAACATGTGTGAGTATTCATTGCCAGGCTCAACCATGATGACATAATGATCTTTCACCATCATCCTCGAACTCCATTTCTCGGTCTTCTTATTCTTTATCATCACACGAGTGGCGGTCTTCTTACCATCAAAATAGAGTGACGTCAAATTATCTAAACTAGCCATCTCAATTTCTTGCCTCTTAAATCGGTATTTTTGTCTCGCATCCCGCAGCTTATGTGGTCAAATAACCTGACTCTTGTCATCCTTTGTGATAATGCCATAGTCAGTCAAGGTGGCAGTAGCAATGGCAGCTCCAGCATAATCACTAATCAAGTATCGGTCACAAGCGGCAGCCAGTGTAGGGAGTCTTGTCCGGTTCTGTGAACTGGTGTCTGTTAGAGGTAAATTTAAAAATTTCAGTAGAAAATGCGGCAGACTAAACCCCGACATATCAGCTTCAAATTTGGCATGGAGTCTTAGATATGTATAAGGAACAATGCCTGAAGAGTGCAGCTTTGAGCAAAATTTCACTGCCCCCTATGGCGCATAGACCCACTGGCATGTGGACACGTGCTGCCGCCTACCAACTACTGCTCCACTGCCTTGCGGATTAACCTTGATAAGTATAATGCTATGGGAGTATACCCCAAACGAAAAATCTACAGTGGAACTCCGTGTCAGGCCAACATGTCTACAGAGCTCCAAACGACCCCAACGGCGGTATAGGAGGAAGAGCTGACCACCATGGGGAAACCCAACAACTACACCGACGGATGAAGGCAATGCATGATGGACAGGGTACTAAGGTGAAACTCAACAAACTGGGCAGTCATTGCCATCATCCAGCTCATCATACTCCTCCTCATCATCAAAACTTCTGTACCCCAAAAGTCCTAGGGCGATGGACGAGTGGCGACGGAGACAGAAAGAGATGACTGCCGGGAGTCTCTAGTCACAACTCTGCACCTGGACGGCACAGATAAGATGGTCTTTATGCACTGGGATCTAGGCAGCAATGCATACCGATCCTGTCTGTGCGACTGAGAAGCCATTTCGAGGAGCCATTCTGCTCACACATGGTGAGGGGGCTAAAAAAGGTGCCCTAAACATAGCCTGCCTAAAGAACTAACCTGACAGGGCAACCTCACCCAGTAAGGTCGTCCTTATGCGGTAAAAAACACAATCATAATCACAGATCAAAACAAAAACAAACTATACAACCCCTTATGGTCGCTGAATGGAATGTCAAGACTCTTCTGGATATTATCACAAATGAGCATCCTGAAAGAAGAACCGCCCTTGTGGCAAAGGAGCTGGCTGGGTATAACATCGAAATAGCAGCTATTTGTGTGTCCCGGCTCCCAAACGAGGGTCGACTTACAGAACGGGGGTCTGGCTATAACTTCTTCTGGAAGGATAAGCCTGCTGTGGAGTGAAACCACATTTATGGAGTTGACTTTGCCATCCTCCAACACATTCTACACAGGCTAACTGAAATGCCTGTTGGGATCAACGAGCGCCTCGTGACGCTCAGAGTCCCACTGAATCACTCACTTCCTGTCTTTTTCATCAGTGCATACGCCCCAACACTGGATGCAGAGGGTGACATCAAGATGGCCTTTTGCGCCGATCTCGACAGAGGGCTAACCATTATCCCCAGAGAAGATAAGGTTGTGCTCCTTGGTGATTTCAATGCCAGAGTTGGCAGATATGCTAATATTTGGAAGGGAACCAGAGGGAGAAATGGACTAGGCAAGTGTAATCCAAACGGCCTACTCCTCCTCAGCAAGTGTGTTGCACACAACCTAACTATCACCAATACCTTGCTTAGGCAGGCCGACAAGTACAAAGGTTCGTGGCAACACTCACTATCCAAACACTGGCATGTCATTGACTACATCATTGTCAGAGAAAGAGATTGCCAAAATGTCCACATCACCTGAGCAATGTTTAGCTCAGACCATGGAGGCACTGCTCATCGGCTCGTCAGAGCCAAGCTCTCAATTCACGTCGCCCCAAACCGGCGAACTTATCAAGCTTATAGAAGAGGTTTTAACACTTTGCGTCTGGATGATACAGCGGTAGCCCATGATTTGAGAGAGCAGCTCGAACATGGGTTGATAAACAACCCAAATCACAGTGCCAAACGGGGTATTCTCGACACTGTCATGACAAAAACCAGTAGAGAGCCTTTCGGCCAGATCAAAAGAATACACCAGGACTAGTTTGATGAAAATGACTCTAAAATCAATGTACTTATCCTGCATTAATTGACTGGTAGAGCAACACTCAGTTTCGGGCCAAAGCTGAAAACTTTCGCAAGAAGAAAGTGGCAACCGAGCGTCAACTTCACAAACTAAAGAACCACTGATTTGAAAGTAAAGCATGTGAAAAGCAAAAAAACTTGCAGGTCAACACAAGATGCGAGAATTGTTTAATTCCACTAAAATAATTTATTGGCCAATCACTCATGGCGCAAATCCCCCCCCCCCCCTCCGCCCATCCGATGGCAACGCCCTAATAAAGACGAAGAAGGCATTCTTCTGTGCTGGAAAGAGCACTACCATTCGCAGCTCAACCAAAACACCGTTGTGGATGTCCTGATTATCCAGCAGATCCTTCAGCAGCCAGCTATCCTCCAACACTGGATGAGGTAGCTACTGCCATCAAACAGATGGAAAATAACAAAGCCTGATGGAATCCCAGCCGAGGTGTATAATGCAGGAGGACCTCTGCTTAGCAGCCGTCTCCACTCTTTCTTCGAGAATATATGGGAAAAGGAGGAAATCCACCAAGCTCTTAAACACGCCTCCATCAACAATATTTATAAGAGCAAGGGACACCGGTCAGACTGTGGCAACTACCGCGGGATCTCACTGCTGTGCATAGCTTGCAAGATTATCGCTCGAGTCCTCCTCAACAGACTTCTTCCTGAGGCGGAAAACTTCCTCCCGGAATCTCAATGTGGGTTTAGACGATCACGTAGCACCACTGCCAACCAGATACAGGAAAAGTGCAGAGAACAGAGTCATGACCTGTACACGGACTCTATCGACCTAACCAATAGGGTGTGTCAATTTTGTCAACATGTTAAAAATCAAATTTGGTAGTCAAAATATTGTGCCTCTTTATGTCTAAACTTGAGATTAGCAAACAAAAATGAATTGAAATAACCCTCACCTACATCAATTATACATTAAAGTTTCAAATATCAGTATTTCAACAAATTAATGAGACTTGATTAGAATTATTCACTTGATATTTACTAATCTCATGTAAGCATATGGATTATGGAGTATTTTATGGTTCTATAGCTTGTGTACAATATGCATGTCAGAACATGAACATGAACAGGCTCTCCGCGTGGGACAGTTTAATTCTTGTTTTGACTTGTACCAAGCGTGAGGATAAGGCGCCCGGCTCACTCTCCTTCTAGATATCATAGACGGTGGTTTGCTCTCATTGCACTTGCACCTACTCTACCAGACGAATTCTACATTTTAATTATTGTAAGTAGGGCATATTGATTGTCGCAGTTACTTATATCATTGTATAAAACATTATGTTCTAAGAAATTATTATGTTATTTCTGTTACAGCATTTTTGATAAACAAATTGATATTTTTTGAAACAACAATTGAATTATGAAACATTGAAATATTTTTCTATTTGTCAGATAGTGTGAAGATGTCAAAATTGAAGACAAGAAGTCAGTTGTCAACCCACTTGAGCCTGCTAGTTGGTAAAGGGAAGGAGCTTCCTGTATCAGAACTTCCAACAGTGAGAGACATGCTAAGATTAGGGTTACTCCTTTGAGAAAAAAATGCAAAGGACAGAAGGAACTATACAGATAAAGAACTCATAAATGACATGATAGTCCCTCTTCTGCATCAATGGACAAAAGCTAATGCACTATTCAAACCACCTGTGATTAATCAGTGTCGAACTATTGAGCTAAAACTAACGAAATTATGGCACAAAGCAGTTGAAACATCACTTGGTAAAGGAAACTTGGCCAGGAAAAATGAATTTCTGCACACACTTGATACTCTGTTTGACATTTTGACCTGCAAGTGCTCCATACAATTATGTTCTGAATCCAACTGTTCTCACTCAGGTAAGAGAGAAAATAATTCCCACATTGATTGTGGTTGTCCTCGTGAAAAGAAGATCCCTGTTTTAGAGCTTGAATTTATAAAGGCACAGAGGACAAAGGCAGAAGGCCAAGGAAGTATGCAAATGGGTTCAATAGATTATTCAGAAACAAAGAAGCAGATTGCTAATGCCAAGAAGAGAGAACAAATCCGAGAGAGGGAACAAAAGAAGAAAATGAAGAGTGAAGAAGCCATCCAAAGAGAAGAAGAGCTGTGTCATGATGTTTATCACTTCTTTGATAGTTCTTCTGATGAACAGGAAGCAACATCAGGTGATAGTTCCAAAGAGCCATCTGAACCTTTACCAAAGAAAATGAAATACAACACAAGAAATATTTCAAACATTGCTTTTGCTAGTATTCGCCACCATGCTGGACTTCGTGAGGCTGCAGAAATTGCAACTGCCGCTTGGATAGATGCAGGCCTCATCAGCCGAGAGGATGTATCTTTGGTGATAGATCATAATAAAAATAGAAGAGCACAAGAAAAAATAATGAAGGAAATATCTGATCAGCATGAAAAAGATTTAAGCGAGGGAGGGCTCTCCTGTCTTTTGTTTGATGGAAGAATAGATGACACAAAAGTTTTGCTAGAAGTAGAGGGAGTGAACAGAAAGTTTCCAGGTCTCATCAAAGAAGAACACTACTCTGTCTGTTCTGAGCCTGGTGGTCGGTTTTTGTTTCACTTTGCTCCCGAAACTGAAGTAGAAGGGAAGAAACATGCAGAGGTCATTGCTGATCATATTTTATGTTGGGTTCAGGAGAGAGGACTTGGCAGTTCACTGCAGGCTGTTGGTGGAGATTCAACTGCAGTGAACACCGGATGGCAGGGGGGTGTAATGACGCATTTAGAGAAAAAACTAGGAATAAGACTTGTTTGGATTGTATGTGATTTACATACAGGCGAGCTACCTCTTCGTCATCTCATCCAGGAACTTGATGGTCCTACAAAGAGCAACAACAAGTGGTCAGGTCCCCTTGGCATCATGCTGGATGAAGCAACACAACTAGAAATAAATACAACCTTTCCAAAGGTCGAAGTTGGCCCTCCCCTTCCGGCGTTGTCTGAAGGAGTCATCAAAGATCTCAGCACAGATCAATCCTATGCTTATCGTATTGCCCAAGCAATAAGATCAGGAGAAGTGCCTCAGTCATTGGCTCTCTTGGAGATTGGACCTGTCAGTCACAGCCGTTGGTTAACTACAGCTCTTCGTTTCTGCAGGATTTGGATTTCCAAACACGAATTGAAGGGCGAAGTGCTGAAGAATTTGAGGTTAATTGTTGAATTTATTATTGGAGTTTATCTTCCCCAGTGGTTTAGTGTGAAACTTAATCCTATGTGGGTGGATGGGCCCAATCACCTTTTGTTTCAATTGCAGCTAGTAAGAACACAGAGGAAGGTAGTGAGGGACATCGTGTTA
Organism: Homarus gammarus; assembly: GCA_958450375.1. Taxonomy (NCBI): domain Eukaryota; kingdom Metazoa; phylum Arthropoda; class Malacostraca; order Decapoda; family Nephropidae; genus Homarus; species Homarus gammarus. Next base: position 894,482 of record CAUDMG010003804.1, read on the forward strand.
CCTGTGGCAAGAAGGTCCGCTTGGTATGCTCGATCAGAAACAGTTTTGCAAGCAATGCTTTGCAGTCAATGTACCAATCTCCGAACCGAGGCTGTAGAAGTCATTCTAAAGATTAGAGGAACGCTAATAGATGACGACCAGTTGGGAGACTGTTCGTTTCATTCAAGAAAAGTTCCCCCAATAAACGTCAATGCCACCAAATTGTCAGAATTGGTTGACTTGAGTTTGGAAGTCTTAGAGCCACCATTGACAACAAGTCTAACTAGCCAAGAATTGAGAAACCTTAAAGAGACCCCAATGCAGGTGCCGAAGTGGCCTTCCCACACTCAAAGTGTGGAGAGATGTGTGAAAATGGTCACAGAAGCAGCGGGCCATGTTTACAGCCACGAGAGGCGAGAAGGTTACATCAAAGCACAAATAGCAAGCAGACTACTGATGACAAGAAACCAAAGCAAAGAGAGTATGAAGGCATTGGTTACTTTCAAATAGACTACGGATAATAAAATATAATAATTTGAAACTTGAAACAGTAACATGTGTGCAAACGCTGGTTATGTTATAAATTCACAAATATGTACATTTAAAAATCCATTTGATGTAGGTAGGACTTATTATAAAAAAAATTTATGCCAGAATATTGTTTTGCATGCTTAAAGACTACAATAAATTGCTACCAAATTACTCGATTTTCAATTTAGCCAGTTCACCCCCTAAATTGACACACCCTACTAACCAAGGCCTTCGACTCAGTCAACAGGGAAGCCCTCTTGCAGACCCTCAACCGTTTTGGTTGCTCACCAAAATTCATTGCCATTCTCAGGCAACTCCTCGATGGCATGAACGGCAGTGTTTCCTGAACAATGGCACCCTGTCTGAGTTCTTCCCCATTCAAGCGAGGGTAAAACTAGGATGTGCACGAGCACCATTTCTCTTTTCCATTTTCTTGACTGCCTTCCTTACTCGTGCTAGTACCAATTTAGCTGGCGGGGTGGACATCCAGTACCGGATGAAGGGAACAAAGGTGTCGGCAGCTTCCATTACTGAACTTCAGTATGAAGATGACTTCATCCCTGTCGCTCACACTGAATGCGACCTACAGGAGATCCGAAACACCTACGCACACGTCGGCTTTGAGGTGAATGTACGTGACTCAGATGCTTTTTCAGCCTGCCCCTGGTTCAGCCACACTTCCACCATCCATCCAATATAATGACACTACCCTCTCTAATGTTACCCACGATCAGTATCTCGGCTCCCACCTGTCCTCCACCGCGGACATCGATGAAGAGATTCAACATCGGATCAGATGTGCGTCTCAAGCTGTAAGGTGCTGAAATTATCTACAAAGTTGCACGTACATCGAGCAGTGATCCTCCATACCCTACTTTATGGCAGCGAGACATTGGTCACATACAGGAGGCACCTCAAGGCACTTGAAAACCTTCACCAACGTAGTCTATGTTCCATCCTCCGAGTTCGCTGGGAAGACAAGGGAACTAATGCCAGTATACTCGCTGACACCAACCGTAGGAGCATCGAGGCTACCATTATCCGTGAACAATTACGTTGAACTGACCCTGCTACCCACATGGACGACAGTAGACTGGCAAAGCAGCTACTTTACAGTCACTTCACGAATAGTAAACGTAACGCCGGCGGGCAGCTGAAAATGTAAGGATAATCTTAAGTCAATCCTGAAAATTTGACAAATCGATTCCCTGACCTGGGATACGATTACTCCACACCGTAACGCTTTGAGGAGCACCACACGAGAAGGTGTCAATACTTTTGAGTTAGCCCGACTCCATAGCGAGGCAGGCAAGCGCCAGCCCCGGAAAGACACTGCCGCCGCCCCTCCCGCACTAGATCTAGCCCTCCATGTGTGCATCTGTGAACGACAATGCTGGTCCCGTATCGGCCTCTCTAGTGATCTCAGAGCTCACCAGCCAAAGTGACATCCTTAATAACTCATATCATTTTATCATAGCTGGATGATCATCATACTCGATCCCAAGTGACAGCAAAGTAGTAGGTGGTGATGATGGTGGTATAGTGTTGGTGGTGATATGGGTGGTGATGTTAATGATGATGGTAGTGGTGGTGATTGTGGCAGTGGTGGTAGTGGTGGTGGCAATGGCGTTGTTGGTGGTTGTAGTGGTGATGGTGGTGGTGGTGGTGGCGGTACGATGGCAGTGATGGTTGGTTGGTTGGTTGTACGGAGAGAATAGAGCATAGCTCTAAGAGTAGGAGAAGGATAAAGTACAAGGTAAAGTTCAGAAGTGGGAAGTAAAGGAGAAGGTTAACAGCAGGTGGGCTATCCACCTTGCGGAGACGGGTTTTATTGTCTTCCGTAACTGTGCTGCATTATAGGTTCAAGGTGTTAGGGAAGGCCGGTCTCAGCCAAGCTAAGCTAAGTCATTCTAAGTGTCCATGAGGCACATTATCTTAGGGTAGGGGTGGGGGGTCCCTCCAGGTCCTTGTGGCACTGTAGGGATGATCCTCATCTTTTTTTTTTTTTTTTTTTTTTTTTTTTTTTTTTTGTGAACTATTTTGGTCTTTGTTTATTTGTGGGGTCCCTCCAGGTCCTTGTGTGTCTGGAGAGTTGGGCCCATCTTTTGGTTCATATTTGTTGTGTTTTTTATTGTTGTTTTGTTGTTATTTTGTATATAGAGGCTCTGGTTCTTCAATTTCATTTTTCCTACTTCTAGGCCACCATCTATGTGATATATTGTTGTTTTCATCAATTAGTTTGCTAAGTATAGGATCCTGTTCTTGTTGGATTTTTTCCCATATTGCATTTGCTTGGGTGTGTATTCTGATGTTGAGTGGGTCTATGCCGTGTTCTATGTGTATGTCTTGTACTGTTTGTGTGTATGGTGGTTGGTGTTTTGCCGCTCTTCTGAGGGCTGTATTTTGCACTGCTTGATATTTCAGCTGATTAGTTCTTGCAATTGTGTTCAGAGGTATCGGAGGGTATTCTAAGTGTGGCCTGATCAGTGCTTTATATAGGTGCAATTGCGTGTTGGTGTTCAATTGGCGGAATCTTCTAAGTTTTGTAAGTTGTGATCTTGCCATAGCTAATCTTTCATTGATGTGAGGGATTATTCCGCTTCTGGAGATCTTGAGTCCTAGTGTTTTTCCCTTGGCAACATATGGTATTTGTTGATTGTTAATGATAATAGGGCATGGGTTCATTTTTGCGATATGAATTATTTGGAGTTTTTGGACATTGGTTTTTATCTTCCATTTTCGTTCATAGTTGTTTATTAACTCTATTTCTCTGCATGTTCTAATGGCCATCATTTGCTTGGATTTTCCCGGGTACCTGATTATCTGTGTAACATCATCTGCATATGCTATATATTCTGATTGCCGTGGTTGCGGCATATCTGCCGTATATACAGTGAATAATGTTGGTGATATGTTGCTCCCTTGGGGAACTCCGCTATATAGGTTGAAGGTTTGTCCTAGATGGTTGTCAATGATAAGTTTAGCCTTTCTGTTATCTAAGAAATTACACAGTAGTGCTGTGATGTTGGTAGGCATATCCAATTTGATTATTTTATACTTCATTCCTTCATGCCAGACTTTGTCAAACGCTTTTGAAACATCTCTTAAAATTATATTACATTGTTCTTTGTTACTTGCAGCATTTGCGATTGACTCGTATATTAAAGCTATTGCTGTATTGGTTCCTCGGTTTTTTCGAAAACCGTGCTGTCTCGGATTATATTTATTTTCTTGGTCAAGAAAATTTCTGAGTCTGTGGTTAATTATTTTCTCCAATATTTTCCCGGGTGTTTCCAATAGTGAGATGGGTCTGTAGTTTTCTGCTTGAGTATGGTTCTTTCCTGCTTTCGGGATGAGTCTGATTTTGGCTAATTTAAATTTGGTAGGAAAAAAGCCAGTTGCAAGTGAGGCATTGTATATATTTTTGAGCTGTTCGATCATATTCTGAGGAATGTTTTGTAGTACGACTTTATTAATTTGGCTTATGCCAGGTGCTTTATTCTTAAAACTTGCTATTGTTTTTACAATATCATTTTGAGTTAGAGGAGCAATTATTGAGTTGTTGATGTTTAAAGAGTTGAGGTTAATTTTTTCTGTGGGTTTCCATTTCTCTGTGTTCTGGTTCAAATATATTCTGGTAGCCTGTTCAGTTTCTTGGCAGAAGCTTCTATTATCTTCGTCGTTGATTGTGAAAATGTTTTCCCAAAATTCTCTAAATATTGGCTCTTTTTCATGTGGTTCTGTTGCTTTTCTACCATTTTTGTCCTTAATATAACTCGTGTCTTCCGAATTAGTTCCCATTAGGTTTTTAATTTTTTTCCAGAATGCTTTAGGGTTTCTGTGATCTGCTTGTGTGTCCTGAATCAGCTTGTTCCATGTTTCATTGTATTTGTTCTTACTTATTTCTTTCAGTTCTTCTTTTAAATTCCTGTATAATATTCTGATGTCATTGTTCCACCCGTGTGTTTTGGTGAATTCATATAGATTGGTAAATCTAGTTTGTATCATTTTCTCTTCATGTGTTAATTGTGCATGTGGTAGTGTACGGTATGTTGTTTTTGGGATATTGTTTTGCATTGCTGATGTTACTTCATTGTACCATTTGTCCAATGATTTGTCGATCTCAGTTGTGTCTTTATTGTGTAAGAGTGTTGGTTCGTTTTTGCTGAGATCCAATTTAAATTTTTCCCAATTTGCTCTATTAAGTGAAAATCTTGGGATTGATGGAATTTGTATCGGAGACGTGGATAAAGTTGCTATTATGGGTAAATGATCACTGGTTGTTGTGGGTCCAGCTTTTAAATGTACATTGAGATGGTGATGCCTGTTAGTTAAAACAATATCAGGTTTCCCAGTGTTACCGGCTGATACGTAAGTTGCGAAGTCGGGCCCAAGGTGAGTTATTGTCCCGTGTTCGATGAAAGCATGTAGAATTTTTCCTCCTGGGTTTCTGATATTATTTCCTAGGGTTGTGTGTTTAGCATTGAGGTCTCCTATAAAGTATGCTGGTTTATTTTGTCTCATTAGTTTTAAAATATCACCTGTAGGGAATACTGGCCTTCTAAATGTTAAATAAGACGTTCCAATTAATATTGGGCCTCTGGTTGTGTTTACTTCGGCAGCAAGAAAGTTGCTATGAAAGTTGTCTATGATTTTATACTGTATATTGCGTTTTATAGCTATTGCTATGCCGTCGTGTGGTTCATCATGGATGTTCATTTGATGTACATGATAGTTAAAAATCTTGATTTTATCACCTTTTTTCCGACCATGTGCGTTGATAAGAATAATGTCTGGATCTATTGTGCTATATATATTGGTGAGTTCTGATTTCCTCATCAAATTCCAGGCAAGGACGTTGTGCTGGATTATCTTTAATAATTTAGTTTGTGTAATCGTGGATCCCGCGAACTTGGTGTAGGATGTTTGCTAGCTCGTGCATCTCCTGGTGAGTGTCTACTCCTTTCCTCCTTGAGTCCAGTTCTGATTTTCTTAAACTTGGTGACATCCACTCTTTCGATCCTATTATATTTGGTACTTAAAAGTCCTGCAGTTATTAATTGGTCTATATAGGTTTCTTCTACCCTATCGTCTTCGTAGGTGAATTTTACAGTGCCTTCCTTGATTTCCTGCAGAAGTCTGTCATTTGATATTGTAGGTGGTGTGTTGACTGAATAAAAGCGGATGCCGATCTCATTGCCCAAGTCTGCTGGCTGCACATCGCTTGGTGAAGATGGGGGGGCACGATGGCCAGAGTGGGATTCTTTTCTTAATTTTGCTTTGGTCGGATCAACTTTTGCAGGTAGTGATTTCTCTGTTTGCTGAGTGGTGGAGTCTGATGATTTGCGGTGTGGTGTGACTTCTTGGGTGATAGGGTCTGTTTCCATGACGGTTTCTTCTGTGAATTGTTTGGTTTTGTGCTCCTGTGGTTTCATTGCTCCCAGGCTACTCTCGGTGACGATTTTAAATATTTCTGTTGAGGGGGCGTCGTCTGGAAATTTTACCTCTGGCAGATTGTTTGCCGCAAACATTTCTCTAATCGTTTTTCCGAATGTTCCTGGTTTTGCAATATTATTGAGGTGTGCATGTATTATACTAGTTAGGATAGTGAAAGGTAATCCTTCACTCAGATTGAGGTATGTCGGCTGCATGAGGGGATTTTCTTTAGTTGTCTTCAGTACTTTAGATGTGGTATCTTGCAGCTTTGCAATTGCTGCATATGTTTTGTTGGGGTCTGTTTCAATCTTCTTATTTGTTCTTTCCTTTTCTCTCAGGTTTCTAATTATTTCTTTCCTTATGGGACAACGCGCTGCTAGTGTTCGATGTTCCCCATTACAGTTCAGGCATTTTGGGTTATCTTTATTGCTACATTCTCTGAATGTATGGCCCTCTGTTGCACATTCAGAGCAGTACTTCTTATCTTTTAGAGGACAGTTTGCAGCTAGATGATTATATTTGTAGCAATTCCAACAGGGTGTTATTGGAAAAAATTCCTCCTGCTCAATTTGATATTTTGTCAGATGATAATGGGATATACACAGGCCATTCTCTAGGGCTTTTTGTGCCATGGAGATCTCTCCAAACCTGACCTTCATCATGGTGGGAGCACCAGGCATTAACACAACCTCCTCGACTCTGGCCCATGCGTTCTTCTCTTGTATATTATTGGCAATATCATTTGGTGTTTCTTTCAGTATGCTCTTATCTACTCTTTTAATCACTATGGACTTTTTGGCTCGTAGTTGAGGTGGTATTACAATTTCAAATCCGTGTTCTTTTAGTTTCTTTGTTGATTCGTCTGAGAGCATATTGTCTACATCTTTTTCTTCAAGACAAAGGACTATGTAAGAGTCCTTTGTTTCTATTAGTGCGGCAAATTTGATGTTTAACTGTGCACACAGTAGTATACCCAGTTCCTCTTTGCGTTTTTCCGATACGCCCCCCAAAAGGGAGCGTACCCGTATCCTATTTCCGGTTGTCCTAGTCATTGCATATGGTCGTTCTCCGTGGCATCAGTCTTATTGTAATTTTGTACAGTTGCCCTACCTATCCAGGCGAGCAACCTAAACACAGGAATTACAGCACCCCCCACCGCCACTTGCTGGTCGAATGGTCGTAGGGTGGTTCCTGTGTCACTCACCTAGTAACCCCGTTAGGGGAACCTATATCCCTATTGTTGTAAATGCTCACTTATAGGCGTGAACTTGATGTGTACCTAATCGGGGGATGGGTGGAGGATTAAGGATTTGCGACCCCCTTCCTAGGTGGAACACGCACGATCACGGTTTCCCAGGAAGGCTCGGCGGAGGGGTGGGTTCTGCTCCTACCCCCTTTCGTGTTCACAAACCCCACCAGTGGAGGTGAACAGTTACAGGGGGGACCCAAGGACGAATACACCTCTAGGGTGCAGGTCCCCAGGCCAGAGCGAATAAAGAAGGAAGAACAAGGTAAAACAGCCAGAGGTGCAATTGACACCAATGGGATCGCGGCCCAAATCCGCTACAGAAAGCCGTTTCAGATCACCTGATCAGGGCCGCCTCTGATCAGGAGTCACCCCTGATCAGTAGGGAAGCACAGAAAGGGCGTTGTCTGCAACGAGCTTACCGGTTATGTGTAGTGATGGTGGTGAGGTGGTCGATTTCGTTCAGGTCGTCAACGGTTGAAAGACAGGCTGGCAGGCTTAAGCAGTGAAGGTTCTAGAAAGAGGTCCGTTCACGGCGAAGGCTGGCTGGCGAATGTGTTGATTGAAAAGCAGTGATGGTTGTGGTGTCGGTGGTGGTACATAAGAACATAAGAATATAAGAATGGAGGAAATTGCAGCGATCCTATTGGCCCATACTGGGCAGTTCCGTTTACACCTATCCCCTATCGCTCATATATCCATCCAACCTATGTTTGAAGCTATCCAGCGTATCCAGCGAGTTAATGATGATATTTGGTAACTTGTTCCACTCGTCCACTACTCTATTTCCAATGAAATGTTTACCTATTTCGCGCCTAAATCTAAATTTGTCTAATTTAAAACCATTATTACGAGTTCGTTCCTAGTTGTATAGTTTGAGTCGTTTGTTATTATATCACCTTTGTTTAACCCTGACTTCCATTTATACACCTCGATCTTGTCGCCCCTCACTCGAGGGAGTGTAAATTAGGATGCTTTAACCGGTCACTGTACTCAAGGTTCCTAATGCCCGGTTTAGTCTTGGAATTCTCCTCTGAATATGTTTTAGGGATTCTATATCCATTCTGTAGTACGGTGACCAGATTGAACTGTGTAATCCAAGTGAGGTCTCACAAGCGCAAGGTTAGATTAGGTTAGGTTAGGTTATGCGAGGTTAGGTTAGGTTAGGTTAGGTTAGGTTAGGTTCGGTTAGGTTAGGTTAGGTTAGGTTGATTAAGTTAAGCTTGGTTAGATTACGTTCTGTTAGGTTAAGTTAGGTTAGTTTTCCTTAGGAAAGGTAATGTTAGGTTTGGTTAGGTTAAGTATAACTAAGTTAGGTTATATTAGATTAAGTTAAGTTAGCTTAGGATAGGTTAGGATAGGATAGGTTAGGCTAGGTTAAGTTAATTTTGGTAAGATTAAGTTAGGTTAGGTTAGGTCTATTTCTGGGGGGATGGGATGGAGGGTGGGAGTATGTTTGTGGGAGTGAGGGAGGGGTGTTTTTCTAGGATAGAGGGAATGTGTGTATGTAGGAAGGAGGAAGGGGGGGGATGTGTTTGTCTGAGGGAGGGAGGTGTGTGTGTGTGTGTGTGTGTGTGAGTGTAGGGGACGGAGGAGGAAGAAGGTTACGTGACATCTGGAGAATTGTATTTTCTGAAGTATACATACATCTTTCAGAGTATACATACATCCTCCAGAGTATACATACATCCTCCAAAGTATACATACATACTCCAAAGTGTATATACATTCTCCGGGCTATCTATGTGTATTTCATATTTTCCCTGTCCAGAAAAATTTATATGAATTAACTGTTAGAATCATGCTACTATTGAAGGGTTAATAGCATGTTAATCAAGTTGTTAAAATCTTCATACTCAAATGTTTAAAATTATAAAACGAAAGGGGATAAATTATCTTAGTAAGGGGTTAAGATATTGTAGTAACATGTTAAAAATAATGGTAGTCTAATGAAAAAATAATAATTTAATTATTTAATGGAAATTAAACCCTCGTACCCATAGGAACAAATTATCGTACTGAAAATGTTGAGTCACCTCAGTAAATCAGGTGTCATGGTACTCTTAAAGTTATATCATAGCAGGTATAAATTATTCCCAGTTTATCCTTTTGTTTTCCTTATGAATTTTTCCTTCCACTTTTGGTGTGTTTAATAAAATCGTCTCAACCAATTTTTAGTTGACTGGTGGATGTTTTCCACGTGAGAGGATGTGATGGATCACCTAAGGGTTTTAGCCCCTACCGGCTTATTTCACTTGGACATTAATTTAAACACCATAACGCTACCTGGGGGTTAATTTTGATTAGGTTTGGTTTGGTAAAGTTAGGTTAGATAAGGTTAGGTATGATTAGGTTACGTTACGTTACATTACGTTATGGTGTGTTATGTTATGTTAAGTTAAGTTAGGTAAAGTTAGATTAGGTTAAGTTAGCTTAGGTTTACTAGTGGGGCGGATAAGCACTTGAAATGGGCATGATTGTTCACTTTTATATAGAATTATGAGACTTTGGCCGCATATTCTACTTGGGTTGGTAAAGATTTTCTTTTATGGTGACAACTGAACAGTGTCCCCTACCGGCTAACCGCGGTAGCGAGTCCCGAACAGTTCTTCCAACTTCATTTTTTATATTTTTTTTTAGCGGGGTTAGCCCCTAGGATTGACCCCCATCAAGAACCGGAGGCAAAATTATAATGATAATAATAATAATAAATATAATAATAATAATAATAATAATAATAATAATAATAATAATAATAATAATAATAATAATTAATAAAGATTAATAAAAAATTTATAATATATGAAATAAAAATATATAATATTAATATATTAATAATAACAATAATAATAATAATAATAATAATAATAATAATAATAATAATAATAATAATAATAATAATAATTAATAAAGATTAATAAAAAATTATAATATATATGAAATAATTTTAATTTTAATTTTAATTTTAATATAATTTTAATATATTAATAATAATAATAATAATAATAATAATAATAATAAATAAATAAATAAGTAAAAAGAAGAAAAACATTAATAGTGAGAAACGATATACAGTATGTACGTTGTGTTGTCAAAGTAAGAGAAACAATCGTGACCTTACAAAAACATCTTATTCTATATAATATTTTGTCAGAACAAAATGTGTTTATTTGTTTCTTTGCTTTTTTTACAAATAATTCAATAATTAACACTCACATGTTCTCAGACTTCATAATTCAAAAGCTTCCTATAGGCATGTTTAAAGGTGTACACATAATGATATCATATCCATAGAATTTTAACTGCACTGTCCATAACATGCACAGTGAGCAGTACACTGAAGCGCTGCTTTTGCACACTTGCATCGTCCTGATAATGTCCTTTTGCAGCCACAGTGCATCATGAGCAGGATGACAACTAGCGGTTAGCAGTTACTCATGACGTAATATAAGGAACCCTCGTGATTGGTTAAGATCTCAGCTGTTAGTCAAGGGTGTGGCTTCCGACAGGCTAGTCGGCAGAGGGTGACAGGAGGCCTCGGTGTGAACTTCACTGGAGGTGAGAGAGTATCGTGTATCTTAAGATTATCCAAACCCTCCCCGGCAGAGTATTTGTAAGAGTATGGATTATACCAGACCGAGAAGCCTGTTGGTGGAAGTCTCGTGTGAGCGACTGGCAGGAAATAAAGGTATAGTGCACTTGTACTGTGGTGGTCTAGTTGTGTGATTAAGTTACGGTGATAAACAGTGCCGAATTTAGACGTGTGGAGGCCCATGGGCAGCCTCTTTGTGGAGGCCCCCCTCATTATAACTACCCAAGAGGGTGGGGTGGCGAGTAAAGCGAGCCTAAACATCCGGGAGTTCCGGGGGCGCTGTAAGCCCCCCCGGGAAAATTTTGAAGTTTGAACACTTCTTTGGAGAATTTTGAAGCCATATGTAGTTATATTGAGGAAATTAGAACATTGAGAAATTTTTAATAAACTGTATATTTATTGATAGTGTACAAATTCCCAACACACACACACATACACAAGTGAGACATGACTGGAGTCAGTCATGTGGTTTCAAGTCGACCAGACCTGATAGAGCTACTACCGCACATGTCAAAAATTTTCAAGAGACTTCACAGAAAAGAATACATTATTAGTTATTACAGAGAGATGATTCATTGCATTATTAATCAGATAAACTTCGACTCAAATAATGGTTTTGTCCAAGAATGCATGTATAGGCTTCTTTAAGTCCAAGGTCAGATGGATTCAGAATAAGTATTAACTCAACTATAAATAAAATTGAAGTTTTGCATCCAATAGTAAAACAAATAAACAATTTAATGAATTTGCTAAAATTATAACAAAAGTATGAACATGTTGGAAAAAAACAAGAATTATCGACCATGGATAATGGATATATTGAACACAAACATTGATCAATTGCAAAATAGAAAATGAACATTACCTTTATTTACAGAACAGGCACTTTACGTGACCTGGCCGCTGCAAAGTTTTTGATCAACTTTTCGAAGTCAATCTCTCTGAGGATGTCATATCCGATACTCATCAAAGCCAGGTGGCTAAGCCCATCATGACACATTGTAGTACGAAGTGTGTTTTTAATAAACTTCATTTTACTGAAAGAACGTTCTCCAGAACAATTTGTGACCATGAGCACCAAGTACATCCGAAGCATTATTTCAACATTTGGAAATGTATCTACAACTTTCTTGTCTATCAACAGCTTGTAAAGGTAATGTGCCCTCCCTTTCTCATCATCTTCGTCTTCAAGAAATTGAGTGAAGAATGCTGTAAACTGCACAAGTTCAACTCCAAGTGTTTGATCCAAATCATTTTTGTAATCAGCAACCAATTTTGCTGCAGCTGCTTCAATTTCGTCACAATTCATTGACTCCAGTTTAGACAAGAACCCGAAAAGTGAACAAGTTTCCTCATAGGCCTTTAACCGTTGATCTAGTGAACTCAGGAACTGATCAATTGCTGGAAGGAAATTCTGAACCCGAAATTTTTCTGACTGTTAGAGTGCTGCTTCTTCTGATCGTCCATAATCCAATGGATTGAGTCGTACATTACGTTGACGCTTGCATGTCTGTGAATAATCCCCAATTTCTAACATTTCCCTTCCCGTCTTCTCATAAACATGGAAGCAATCTCTTTTTTCTCGTACAAAACATTCCAAGGACTTCAGCATTGCTACTGCTGTGTTCAAATCGAGTTTAGGATCTTGCAATGCATGGCTTGTTGCATCAACTCTGCCAAGAATGTCATGCCAAAACACAGTATGAATAGCAGTCTCTAACTTGCACATCTTATCATGGAGACCATTGGCTTCATAACATGTTTTGCTCGTCTCATTTTCATCTCTAGCTATTTTAGCAAGTGCTTCACGGATTGGGAGATAACCTTGGACAACTGCTTTCACTGCAACTGCTCGACAGGACCATCTTGTTGTAGAAATCCTCTTTGACACAGATACCGGGCCAGACACTACAGTTTTCAATAAATCACTAAGAATTGCATAACGATGTGTAGAAGCTGTGAAGAACGCATAAATTGCCTCAAGAAAAAAAAATGAGATAGTTTCTTGACAACATTCAGCTGCAGCTTTTCCAACCAAGTTTAATGAATGACCAGCACAGGGTATCAAAATTGCACGATGATTTTCAGCTACAACTTTGGCTTGCAGACCATTGTACCTCCCACTCATAGATGTTGCATTATCATAAGATTGGCCACGACAATTTTGAATGTCAATGTCATTGTCTGCAAGAAACTTCATCAGACCTTCAAACATTTCTTGAGCCTTGTGTCCTTGATTTGGCAAGAATTTCACAAATCTCTCAACAGGTGTGTCATGCTCCATGTATCTGATTATCAGAGTTAGTTCATCAATATGGCCTTCATCAGGGGTGGAATCTAGAGAAATTGAGTAATATTTTGAGAGCTTTATACGTGAGATAATTTCGTTCAGTACTTCATTGCCCATTAGTCCGACTATTGTAATATGTGGAGGCCCCCAGATTGTGGAGGCCCCTGGGCAGCTGCCCACTTTGCCCACTCCTGAATCCGGCCCTGGTGATATACACTTGGAACTGTATATTATATATTTTTTAAGTAAATACAGAAAAGACAGTTGGGTTTTCGCTACTAAAACCCTACATACTTTTACATGTTCCAGCCCCATTAACTCATCAAGAATCACCGGTTAAAGGGCCAGTTCATTGGTCTGACAAAACATTATATAGAATAATATGCTTTTGTAATGTCAATATACGTAACATATCTAGATTTCAGTAAGTTTGGACCCAAGATAAGGGAGCTGTTACAGTTGGAAGAACTGTTCGGGAGGCTCTACCGCGGCCAGCCACTAGGGGCGCTGCAGGCAACCAGGGGACGCTGTTCAGTTAGCACTATATCAGAAAATCTTTACTAATCCAAGTAGACTATGTGGCCAAAAGCCTCATAATTTTATACAAAAGTTAACAATCCTCGTGCTTCTCTGCCCCACTCTTAGATTAAGTTAGGTTAGATTAATGTTAGGTTAGGATAGGCTAGTACGGTTAATGTTCGGTTGGACTAATCTTGGGTGGTTAATCCTCTTGTGATGCCTAATTTTGTTTTTCATGTCACCTGCATTTATATTAATTAATCACATCAACAAACTTTATATTATATATTGTTTCTCCACCAATAAGAAGAATATTGAAATAATTTACATACCTCTTGTTGGGACATATTTCTCCATAAAACTTCATTACAAACACATACAGTAAGCTTCCTCAAGGATTTAAAAAATTTGGTTCATATTTTTTTTATGTTTATTTTATGTTTATGTTTATTTATTAATATATTTTGTGTGGGAAAATGAGGGAATTCAGGTCAAGTCTAACTCTTAATATGGCGGGTGCATTTTTCTGGGGTATTTTTTTTTTATTATAGAGAATGCATAAATTGGATATTTTTGTCTAAGTTTCGTAAGTATTAAACCTGTAGGATTATTTCAGACAATTCAACAAACAGATTGAAATTAATGGCCGTGTTCAGATACCGATTTCTCCCTGAATAAAATTTTGCTTTCAATTTTAAATAAAAGGTTAACGTAGATCATAATTCCATTAATCTACATCATTACTTCACAAGAATGTAATATGTAACATATAATATCCGTGTGCTACGTCTCTCTCTCTCTCTCTCTCTCTCTCTCTCTCTCTCTCTGCTATGTACATATTAAAGAAATACATATTAATTCATTCCCATAATCTGTCATAGACGTTTAATTGTGGACGGATCCTATATGTAATTAATAACCAAACGTGATATATTAACCTTCTACATGTTGTAATTAATAACCAAGTGTGGCGTATTAGCCCATGACATGTTGGAGTGTCTTTTTGGTTTGTACTTTATACCGAAATATTTTGTGATAGCGAAATATTAAATGTATAGCACTATAATATCATATACCAACAATCCTATAGACTTTGCCTCATCATATCAATAATGTAAGTAATTCTTCAGCAACAACCCAGCTCAGGGCAGAGTTAAGAAGGGCAATGCTGACCCGCAACAGACTCATCGGCGCGGCGTCCAACCATCTCGCACATACAGAAGACAGATTGACAGACTGTCATTAAGAGAGCATTGCTCTATCACTCTCTTGACATGAACTCACACTTACAGTTCTGTCCATATATATTTCAATATTTAAAGTGTATCATAGTGTTACTAACTCGCGTAAACTAAAAACACACAGAAGTGTTTAAGATCACTGACACTTACAAAAACTATTAGCGTCATATACTGTAAGTGACTCTCCTCACAACAAAATGGATAGTTTATAGAGACATGATAATGCAACATATAACAATAACTATAACATGTGGTGACAGTGAAAGCACGAATACGAAGACTAGTGCTGTACAGTCTACTCCGCGATATAATGTGCAGTGTCTTCCACAACGGAAAGAAGACAAATTATTGATTCATTGAAGAACTTCCAGAGGAAGTTATAAACATTCTCAGAGTGACATAAAAAGGTGAGCAGTGGATTAGTGTAACACTACGTTAGTCAAGATACACGAATTAAACGAATCAAGAGTAACCAACATTTACCATGAATCAGTCTCAGAAGAATCTAGAATCACCACTATTCAACCTTTAAGAAAAATAAATACATCAAGGTTGCCAATAAACTATTGCACATCTTCGAAGAGCAATTAAGAATCTTCAAGAATCATCATAATCAAACCACCCTAGAGAGAAGATTAAACAACAGAAGATTCAAGAATCACAATAATCATATATTTCAAGATTCATCGACAAATAAAGCAAACAAGTCAGCAGCTAAGCAAGGCTCCACAAGTATGAAGACAAATAACACTTGATGACGCAAGCGGTAAGTGGCCAGCAAATGACAAGCGACAGCAGCTGATGTCAACTCAAAACTAGTGATCAACACCTCGACTGATTCTACCTCGTGTGTGTGTACGTATAGTTAGTGTACAGGAACTGTGAGTGTACAATATATGCCCGCAACACGGACGTCGTCTTGTGAACGTCAATGTTACGTCATAACGGACGCCATCTTGGATTGAAGCCTAGCAAGACGTATCAGGAGGTGACTTGGGTCTTGCCAAGCTTCTCCCTAAGTATGTTGACCACTTCAAAACTCAACTGACTTTTTTCCTTTCTTATTTTTCTTTTTTTTTAGGAGAATAGCCCACCCGGGTACAGGTCACCAACCCACATCGGGGCCTGGGAGTCTACAATATAAATATTTTGAACCATAAATAAATATAGAAATTGAAAAAAAATATAACGGATCAAGAGTGAGAAAAGATATATATGATGTGTTGTCAAGGTAAGAGAAACAATTGAAACCCTGCAATTGTGTGTATATGAGGCAGAAAGTCAGATGAGCAACCTGGGACATGATAGTAAGTTTTTGGATGCCAGAGAACATCAGGGTCTACCATTAGACAACACAGTATGCTTCCAATATAATTCTAGGCAGTAGTACCTCCCTGTTTGATAGTTCAGCATGGCTTCTACGCAAACAAACATAATTGAATAGGTGACAAGAACATACATGAAGAAGACTTCACTGGATAGTCTTTATAAAATTACTGGACATAAAGAAAGCGCTTCATACTATTTAATTATAAGCACAACATAATAATGATAATATTGTTCCATAGATGAATAATTTAATTTAAATAAATAAAAGGAGAAATTAAAATTTATTTGTATAATGTGTGTGCTTGCAATAAATGTTACCAACACTTATTATTTTTCTTTCATTCTTGCATGAATAGAAAAGTTACTTTTCTTTAGAAAAGTTTTCAGTGAGTTAAATAATATATTCTAAGATGTTTAAACAAAGAAAGGTACTTTGCAATTCTGAAAATAAATCAATATATAATAGTGAATCATCAGAAGGTTTACAAATGTTGGAAGCATGTGGAAAAAACTCATCTGAAGAGTTAAAAAATTATGAACATTAACCACAGCAGTATAAGTAAATCCTAGAGCTTCTACTAACCATCAAACAACTTCTGCAACTCACAGAAAATATCTAGTACGCAAAAAGAAATTACAATGTACGAGTCATACCGACTCAAAGTCATAGCGACTCAGTCTAATAAAAAAATATACATCGCATACTGCAACTGTTTGGACAAGCGCAGATCGTTCGATTATACTGTACAGTAGAGCAGTCAGAGTTATTTATACCTGTTTGGAGCTCAAGTGACACCCACTTGGAGTGTAAGAGGAATTAGTGATAGTGAGTGAACATATGTGGTATGAATGACTGAAAGTGCTCGGATAAACTAATGCGTTACTTAGGTCTATCTCAGTACAGTCAGACATGAGAGAATCTATTTCTAAAAAATAAATGACGATGACTAGTCATGATTTCGACCAGTAAATTATAAAAAAATATAATGTATGTCAACAAAAAACCTTATCCTATGAAAGAAAATAACACTGCTTACAGTTACTAAACATTCATAGCTAATAGTGATTTCAGGTGATTCAATATGGGTTGCAAGATCAATGCATGATGGATGTTTGTACTAAGTACTGTCTTTCATAAATGAGACAATGAAAACTTCATCCTATGTACTAAAGCACACAACAGTGTTTAAGAAGATACCTGCGACTCACAACAATTATTAACGAGCATATAAGTCACTTCCTGACAACAAAATCGATAGTTTACAAAAATATTATAAATCAAGATGAAATAATGACTTTAAGAAGTACAGTAGAGGCCTCAACTAACTCAACATATCCAGAATTGCAGAAAACAAAACACCAGAGGTAATCATTGACAACTTATGGAAATAAATATTTTCTTTTTCTTAATTCACTCAACCTCATATACTAATTAGAATCTTCAGGTGTACCCATAGCCTAGTTAGTATTAGTAGCTGTAGTAGTAAGAACGGCAGCTCGCCGAAATAAAAAAACTTCTACAAATAACACAACAACTTGGAAAGAAAAGTATCAGTAGTGCAGGAAGTAGGCGCCCCGAACTGGTTAGCAACTTTACCAATAAGTGCAAAGGGCTTCAGCCTTAACCAATGAAGAATTCACAGATGACATTGCTGTCTGAGGTATGGTAGGCCAGTGGAAGGTAAGCCTGCCCAATATGTGTGCAGAACATCCTACAACATCAACCATGCTATAGTGTGCAGGATGGGAGGTTTAACGTGCATGATGCACGATGAAAGAAATATGCCGTGAAGTCACTGTGAAACCTCCCATTGGACGGTGAGTGCTTCCTCCACCGTACTGCCAACACAATCGAAGAAGTCCGTGAGGTCGTCAGCGCTCAACGATTCTGGACGAGAGGACAGCGCGCCTTCTTTGATATCAGGATATTTCATCCCCTGGCCACACGTCGCGGTGACCTGACTCCAAAGTTGCCTATCCTTTTCTCTTCAGGTGCACCCTGCAATGCCTTAAGGAAACAAAATAATCGGCCCTAAACAAATAACAGTCACAAAAATGGACTACGAGGCAAGTCAAGGAATGCCATATACATCTGCAGCTTAACTAGCTCAGCCAGGGTACATATTTTCCTATTAAGATAGTTTGGTACTTAAATGATGGAAAAAGGAAAGGGGAAATTGGAGGCCCAAAAAAATAAAAGAAAAAGGTAGTAAAATAGCAGAAGTAGTAGTTTAGTGATAATAATAATATTATAAATACTGTATATATATATATATATATATATATATATATATATATATATATATATATATATATATATATATATATATATAATCAACGACCTCACCAGCAAGGAATCGAACCCTCGACCTACTGACACCACATACGAGGCACGGGCAGTTTCCCAATGAGGTTCACGGCGCCATCAGCTCGATGAACAGGCTTTGTGTGAAATATAACAGAGTCTAGAACTGCTTTTAGTGTCCTTGTGGGCTAGCCGGTAAGCGTTCCCTAGGGCCACCCAGTAGGTCGAGGGTTCGATTCCTTGCTGGTGAGGTCGTTGATTATATGTTCAAAGTCCGCGTGTTAAATGGACTAAAAATGAAGTATATATATGTACCTCGCGTTTCATACCAGCTGGATTCGGTAAAATGCTACTGAAACCACATACAAGGCACGGGCAGTTTCCCAATGAGGTTCACGGCGCCATCAGCTCGATGAACAGGCTTTGTGTGAAATATAACAGAGTCTAGAACTGCTTTTAGTGTCCTTGTGGGCTAGCCGGTAAGCGTTCCCTAGGGCCACCCAGTAGGTCGAGGGTTCGATTCCTTGCTGGTGAGGTCGTTGATTATATGTTCAAAGTCCGCGTGTTAAATGGACTAAAAATGAAGTATATATATGTACCTCGCGTTTCATACCAGCTGGATTCGGTAAAATGCTACTGACACCACATACGAGGCACGGGCAGTTTCCCAATGAGGTTCACGGCGCCATCAGCTCGATGAACAGGCTTTGTGTGAAATATAACAGAGTCTAGAACTGCTTTTAGTGTCCTTGTGGGCTAGCCGGTAAGCGTTCCCTAGGGCCACCCAGTGGGTCGAGGGTTCGATTCCTTGCTGGTGAGGTCGTTGATTATATGTTCAAAGTCCGCGTGTTAAATGGACTAAAAATGAAGTATATATATATATATATATATATGCTGATAACCACAAGGAAAAAGAAAACACGAAGTTCCCAAGCGCTTTCGCGTAATTCACATCTTCAGGGGTATATATGGAATTCTTTGAAAAGAAACTATTACGTAATTTCTTACCACCTTCAGCAGTCTGGTTTAGATATGTAGATGATGTAATATGTCTCTGGCCAAGTAATGAGGACCTAAAAGCGTTCCTGCCACAACTTAATAACTTAGCTCCCTCGATCAAATTCACTGTGGAATTAGAGCATGACTGTAAATTGCCTTTCTTAGACTGTCTGATCCACAGAAGAGGTAACACCTTTAAGTTCAGTATTTATAGAAAACCTACTAATGTGTGTTCATACATTCATTATTATTCTGCCCACCACAATAGAATCAAACAGTCAGTATTTTCAACAATGTTCTTACGTGCTTTGAGAATTTGCAGCCCGGAATTCATTGATGAGGAATATAAATATATCTATAATATTGGCTCAAACCTTAAATACCCTAGATCTTTCATAGACAAATGCCTGAACATTACTAAGAAATCTTTTTATAGAACTGATCCCAAGCCCACCCATGACCATAAGAATCTCCTAGTATTACCATTACACAAAAATTTCTCTCAAATTCCTTTACAACTAAAAACCTGGAACGTCAATGTGGCATTTAAAAACTCATGCACTGTTAAACAGATGTTAATCAAGAACTCCCCCAATAATACAAATGGCTGCATTTATAAAGTCCCTTGCAAGGAATGTAATAAGTTTTACTTAGGCCAAACAGGTAAAGATCTGGTAACTAGACTTAAACAACATAAATACAGTGTTAGGACAGGACAGAAATCCAATGCTCTGTTCGTTCATTTGAGGGATAATAAACATTGCATTGACTGGGATAATGCCTCCTCAATATTACCTTGTAATTCAATTGACAGTAGGAACATCATAGAATCTAGTCTCATTAAACATACCAAATCCGTTAACATGAATTTGAGTAACGGTATGTACAAATTGGACAATTTTGTAATTAAGAAGATTTGTAACCAGGTGAGAAGGTTGGGTCAGTTTTCCCTCTGATCTGACTACCGACCCCTGCGGTGCTTTTGTAAGGATTAGTAGGTGTTATTCCCTATACTTGACCTCTGTGGACTTCTTCTCACCCTCCTCTGTATATATATAACTTGTTCTGCACTTCTATTTTAGTCTGTACTCAACCCTGAAGATGTGAATTACACGAAAGCGCTTGGGAACTTCGTGTTTTCATTTTCCTTGTGGTTATCAGCATATACCTGGATCACGCGTACCTACAATGATTTTATTGGATGTATATATTTATATATAGCCAGCATTTACATTTCGTCTATAGTGGTATAGTGGTCTTTTAAAAGCTGCATTTTCTCTCTCTTGCCCACCTTTTTCCCGTCCAAAACACCACATATATAGAAACATGTGAATTCCGCGGGCTTAAGGCCACACTATCATTGCCCCCCCCCCCCAAAAAAAAAAAATAAATAAATAAATAAATATATTATATATATATATAAATATATATATATATATAATATATATATATATATGTATATATATATATATTTATAATCAACACCTCAACCCGCCAGGATTCGAACCCACGGCCCATAAGCCTATGGCTGTGACCGGGGAACGCTAACCGCTGGACCACCAGGATACAAAAGCAGTCGTAGACTTTGTTATATTTCACACAAAGCCTGTTCAACGAGCTTATGGCGCCGTGAACCTCTAATGGGGACCACCCGTACCACGTAGGTGGTCAGAGTAACGTTTTACCAAATCCGGCTTCGAAACACGAGGATCCATATATATTTCATTAGCCCAATAAAGCACGCGGATTTCTACATACAATCAACACCTCAACCCGCTGATAACCACAAGGAAAGAAGAAAACACGAAGTTCCCAAGCGCTTTCGTGTAATTCACATCTTCAGGGGTGAGTACAGACTAGCTAGTCTGTACTCACCCCTGAAGATGTGAATTACACGAAAGCGCTTGGGAACTTCGTGTTTTCTTCTTTCCTGGTGGTTATCAGCATATACCTAGATCACGCGCACCTACAGTGATTTACTTGCATATATATATATATATATATATATATATATATATATATATATATATATATATATATATATATATATATATATATATGCTGATAACCACAAGGAAAGAAGAAAACACGAAGTTCCCAAGCGCTTTCGTGTAATTCACATCTTCAGGGGTGAATTACACGAAAGCGCTTGGGAACTTCGTGTTTTCTTCTTTCCTTGTGGTTTTCAGCATATACCTAGATCACGCGCACCTACAGTGATTTACTTGCATATATATATATATATATATATATATATATATATATATATATGTGTGTGTGTGTGTGTGTGCGTGTTCGCTTCTTTATTTCCTTCTCTGTAAAAAAAATATAAATTTACATCCAAATATTTAGACTATGAATGGCGGTGAGCTGACTTGAGATATTTTACGTAGTTTTGAGGACATGGAGAAATTGCTATGAGTGAAGGTTTACAGAGTTAGTTTAAGTACGTTGGGGAAATAAAGGATAGTTTAGAGCTAATGGAGACTTAAATATTTCAGAGAATTTTTCGAATATCAGAGAATTCAGATTGAGTGAGCCTGAGCATTTCCACAATTGGCTGGGTGCTACGGAGCACGTCCACTATAGGCTGGGAGCTACGAAACACCTCCACTGCAGTCTGCATGCTATAGAACATCTCCACTATAGGATGAGTGCTACGGAACACCTCCACAATAGGCTGGGAGAAATGAAACATCTCCACTATAGGCTGGGAGCCATGGAACACCTCTAGGGCTGGGAGCTATGGAATACTTCCACTATAGACTGCGTGCTACGGAACACCTCCACTGTAGTCTACATGTTATGAAACACTTTCACTATTGGCTGGGTATTACGTAACACCTCCACTGGAGTCTGGGTGCTACGGAACACCTCCACTGTAGTCTACATATTATGAAACACTTTCACTGTTGCTGGGTGTCACGGAACACCTCCACTAAAGGCTGGGTGCTACGGAACACCTCCACCATAGCCTTGGAGCTATGGAACACCTCCACTTTAGGCTTGGAGCTACGGAACACCCCCACTGTAGTCTGGGTATTACGGAACACCTCCACTGTAGTCTACATATTATGAAACACTTTCACTGTTGCTGGGTGTCACGGAACACCTCCACTAAAGGCTGGGTGCTACGGAACACCTCCACCATAGCCTTGGAGCTATGGAACACCTCCACTTTAGGCTTGGAGCTACGGAACACCCCCACTGTATTCTGCTTGCTATGGAACACCTCCAATATAAACTGGGTGCTACGGAGCATATCTACATGTACGTAACTAATTAACCTCTCCTAGTTTATTGTTTAAGTTTTTGCCCGTGATGTAATTTGGTTTTAATAACCCTTTCACATCGGGAGGTTACTCTAAGATGAATAAAATCGTCTGGCGGTAGCCAGAATAAAATAGCAACTGCGAGACACGCGGTGAAAGGATTAATCGAGATAGGTTTTAAGTAAATATGTATCTGACTATTATCACAATCATCGATGTCGCCCAAGCTGGATAACAGTAAATATTGCTGTGCTTAGCTTTTTAAGTAGGATAGATTTCAGATATAACTACTTAAGATCCTCTTCAAGTGTTCTCAAATACTCACTACTCAGCCATGACTGATGTATAACGTCAGGGTTAGAGGACAAAGAAAACACCTTGGTAAATCTACCTTATTTAAATTTCTTTGGAATAAACGGTACCAAGACATAATAAAAATACACTTACTATCTAATTGGGAGGTCAGCATAAAACACCACTAACTCCCACTTATATGTAGTGATGATGGTTTATGTTATAAGTAGTGATGATGGATGTTTTTATATGTAGTGGTGATGGTTGATGTTATAAGTAGTGATGATGGATGTTGTTATATGTAGTGAAGATGGATGGTGATATATGTAGTGATGATGGATAATATATGTAGTGATGATGGATGGCGTTATATGTAGTGATGATGGATGGTGTTATATGTAGTGATGATGGGTGGTGTTATATGTAGTGATGATGGATGGTGTTATATGTAGTGATGTTGGATGATGTTATATGTAGTGATGATGGATGTTGTTATATGTAGTGATGATGCTGGTGCTATATGTAGTGATGATGGATGATGTTATATGTAGTGATGATGGATGTTGTTATATGTAGTGATGATGGGTGGTGTTATATGCAGTGATGATGGATGGTGTTATATGTAGTGATGATGGATGATGTTATATGTTGTAATGATGGATGTTGTTATATGTAGTGATGATGGATGGTGTTATATATAGTGATGATGGATGGTGTTATATGTAGTGATGATGGATGGTGTTATTTGTAGTGATGATGGTTGATGTTATATGTAGTGATGATGGATGTTGTTATATGTAGTGGTGATGTGTGGTTTCATATGTAGTGATGATTAGATAATAAAATAATAACAGTTTGATGCAAAAAAAAATGTCTTTGGTGTACCATTGTAGTGAAAAACATGGTGGAACTTACATACACCGTTAATGAATTATTGATGGAAGAAGAAGTTTTGGGGACTGAACAGTGAGACAATGTGGAGCCTCCCGGAGGGTGGCGTCCTACCGTGGCCTAGCGAATGAGCCGCCCGGAGAAGTGTTCAGACACTCACCCTATCCACAAACACGAAAGTACATCTACAAGGAGATCAGGATGCTGGACGGTTTGCAAAACTTTTACTACTGATTGCGAATGGAACTTTCTCTATTGATTCAGAAGGACAAATAATCATTCCTCAAGGATGTGAAAATGTTGTAAAGTCCTCAACTGAGCTCACTAACATGGTCTACCCAAACATTATCCACCACAACAAGGATCACAAGTGGCTGCGTGAACGCGCAATTCTGGCACCAAAGAATGAAACAGTGGCTGAAATTAACATGACTCTACTCAGACAGCTTCCAGGCAGTGAGACCTCATTAAAATCTGTTGATGCAATAATCGACCCGGACCAAGCAGTCCAGTAACCTGCAGAATTCCTTAATTCTTTGGAGCCGGCTGGAATGCCTCCTCTCCACCTCACTCTCAAGATTGGAACTCTTATAATGAATTTAATAAATCTTGAACCACCAATCCTCTGCAATGGCACAAGACTGGTGGTGAAGAACATGATGCCACGTGTACTGGAAGCTACAATATTGATAGGAAAACCTAAAGGAGAGGACGTTTTTATACCAAGGATACCTCTCATCACCACTGACCTGCCATTTGAGTTCCAGCGACTTCAGGTCCCTGTTAAAGTGAGCTTTGCCATGACGATCTTCAAAAGCCAGGGACAGTCCCTAAATATGGTTGGCCTAAACCTGGTGTTTCCTTGCTTCTCTCATGGACAGTTAATGATGGAAGTAGAATAATGATGAAAGTAGAAGTTTTGGGGAGTGAACAGTGAGACAATATGGAGCTTGCCCGAGGGTGGCGTCCTACAGTGTCCTAATGAATGAGCCGCCTGGACCAAACTTGCCATGGATAGAAAGTGTTTCCTTGCTTCTCTCATGGACAGTTCTATGTTGGATGCTCCAGAGTGGGAACTGGTAAAAATCTGTACATACTTGTTGCTAATGGTAATACCAAAAATGTGGTCTACCTGAATGCACTACAGTGAGACAATGTGGAGCCTCCCGGAGGGTGGCGTCCTACCGTGGCCTAGCGAAAGAGGCGCCTGGATGGCGGCGACTCCGCTAGTATATAAATATAAATATAAATCATGTTCCCATGACACCATAAAGAGCATATAGTAATAACATCGTCAACTGTAAGCATTATACATTATATTTCAGAGTTAGTTATCACCGGTAATGCTTAGTTTATGTATAAATACTATTGTATATATTACTTTATGTTTGCAATACGGTTTATAATTATTAGCCTTTAATAGTAAAGTTTGTAATGTGATAATTTCAACATTGTTTATTTTACCGTTTATGATATTGTGTTTTTCAGTTAAGGTTAAATTGAATTGAATTGAAACGTGGTATTGTATTTACTGCAAGTTTTTGATAAACACACACGCGCACACACACACACAAAATTAATTCATTTCTGTATGGTAGCTTACATATACAATATATAGTTATAAACTTGGCAGTCTCCACACTACACAATATTCCAGCTTCCACGGTTCCGACGTTTTCAAACATTCCCGAGTATGGCAATAACTGAGTAGCGAGCACACTAAACCAGGAAGTGATTGGGGAATTATTACATTTTTTCCGAGTTTTGAAAATGTGCAGGGAATATACAAATGGAAACCCGACAGGAACAGTTGAGTGAATAAAATATGGTGACTATTTTTTTGTTTTTCAATTGTAGTTGGGATGATGAACCGTCCGCGTGTTATAGCTACTGTATTTTCTCGTATTTTTCTGTATTTTATATTTATTTTCCTATATTCGACATTTATATCCTCGTATCTAGCCTTTTTTTTGCCTTGGTTCAAGCAACTGTTGTTTTATTTAAGGGTTCAACTTATCGTACTTAATGGGTTAAACCCTCGTCCAACTTACTGTACTCAAGGGGTTGAATTCTTGTACTCAGACAGTTATAGCCAATACTACAGTTGTCTAAATTATTGTACCCAAGGATCTGTTATCCTATTTACAAGGGGGGGGGGGGAGGCTATCATTGTATAGGGGTTAAATTATCGGGTTCACCTGAAGATTATCCCCCAGCTTATTTCACGTGATGATTAAGTTAAGTTAGATTAGCTAGGTTAATTTAAGGTCAGTTTATGTGAAGTTAGACTATGTTAAGTTAGATTTTATTTGATTACATTTTGTTAGATTCGTCAGATTATGGTTGGTAAGGTAAGGTTAATTTAGGTAAGGTTAAGTTCGAATAAGTTAGGTTACGTTAAGCTGGATTAGGTTCGTTTAGGCTAATTTAGGTTAAGTTAGGTTAGATCAGGTTATGTTAGCGTTAGTGTGTTTAATCATCAGCTGAAATAAGCTGGAGGCATAATCTTCACTTAAACTAATTATTGTACTCATGCGGTAAACGAACACTGTACTCAATAGTGTGATGGTAATCACTATTTTTTGTTTAAATTTCGAAAATTATATACGACGGTGCAATAGATTGAAAGAAAACAAATCACAGCAAATATATCGTTTTCACACACACACACAAACACACACACACACAGAGAGTTTACACACACACAGAGTTTACACGCACACACGCGCACATATAAACCACGGCTGCGTTCTTTCACTTAAAAATCCACACACGTGTTCCAGTAATAGACTAAACCTTTCTCTAAACTGGGGAAATAACGCGGGGAAAAATTTTGAATATTTTTCAAGAAAATTTCCGGTATATGTTTAATGTGAAATATGGATCTTTTTTAGGCGGGTAAATTTTAAAAGCCGAATACAATACATAAAATAATTAAACGATTTTTCCAAGGTATTTCTGAAGTTTTAATTATAGTTTATATAGAAATAAATTATGAAGAAAAAATATCTCATGACTTAGTAGGAAATGCTTGTCATATTAATATTTTTGTTCATGTGTAATGACCAGAATTTGTGGTCGGTCGGGGAGGGAATTTTCTTGTGATTTGGAAGGTTGGGGAAAAACTCCGTGGAATTATTATGTAAAAGGAATAAGAAATTATACTGGATGAATTTGTTTGTCGAAATTAGCCATTTTCCTTCTTTGAATACCAAGAGTGCGTGTATGATAATAGTAATAATAATAATAATAATAATAATAATAATAATAATAATATTAATAATAATAATAATTATTATTATTATTATTATTATTATTATTATTATTATTATTATTATTATTATTATTATTACTATTATTATTTTATTATTATTATTATTATTTTATTATTATTACTATTATTATTATTATTAGTAGTAGTAGTAGTAGTAGTAGTAGTAGTAGTAGTAGTACTATTATTATTTTATTATTATCATTATTATTATTATTATTATTATTATTATTATTATTGTTATTATTATTTTAATTCTCAGTCTTCTCTCGTGCATTGGTTATTGCTTCTTGCTTTCTTTCTTTTTCTCCTCATCTATTCCCTTTACACTTCATGTTTTCTTCTGTTCTCTGTTTTCAAGTTTATCATCTTATTTTTCCCTACTTCACTCTCTTTTACTCCTCCTCCTCCCCCTTACCTCCTCTCCCTTACTCCTCTTCCTCCTCCTAACCTTTTCATAACCCATATTCCCCTTCATTCACCTTCTCCTTCCTCCTCCTCCTACCCTCACCCACCTCTATACCCAAACCCCCCCTCTTCACCCCTTCTTCTCCTTCCTTCCCTTCTTGTCATCAAACCTCTTCCTCTCCCCACCCTTCTTGCTCCTCTTCCTCTCCTCTACTCCTACCTTCCCTATCAAACCCTCCCCACTTTCCCTTTCCCCTTTTCCTCCTCTTCCTCTCCTCTACTCCTACCTTCTCGTCACACCCTCCTCACCTCCCCCCTCCTTTTCCTCCTCTTCTTCCCGTCGAGAGATGAAAGCGTCAGTTGTTGTCCCTCATACTCCTCTAACATGATCATTTGGAGGCAGTTTGTGTGAAATTTAATAAATACATAAGTTATCCCTCCAAGTACTTTGATCATCAGGTCCTCAGTAGAAGGTTATATAATATTTCGTCTTTTACATTATTAATAGTGAAGGAATTATTCATATTTATTTGGATCTATTGTCGAATTTTCTTTGGTTTTAATTCATTTGTGTTTGTATATATTTAGTTTTCCTATTTTTTGTCTGTCTTTTTTATTTGTTATTCGCGATCTTTTTTCTTCATTTGTTCCTTTTTTAATGTTTTCTTTAATTCTTCAAATTCATCTCGTTTTCCTTATTTTTTCTTCACATTTCTTTCACTTTCTTTAATATTTCTTTCATATTTTTTTTATTTCCTTGTCTTTTGTTTTATGTTAATTGTTTCTGTCTTTTTCCTTATTTTTCTAGCCTTTTACCTTAATTTGTCTCTCTCGCTTATTTTTCTTTATTTAATTTCTGGAGAGAGAGAGAGAGAGAGAGAGAGAGAGAGAGAGAGAGAGAGAGAGAGAGAAGTAAGGAGAGGGAGAGGAACTTATGAGGGAAGGAGAAAGAGAAAGGAAAGGGAAGCAGAGGGTCCTGGAAGGAATGAAGGGAGGGGGGGGGGGGCAGAAAGGGAGGCTTGTGAAGGAGCGAGGGAGGGAGGGAATGACGCTTATTAGGGAATAAAGGAGTGAGAGAGGAAGGGAGGGAGGGGGGAGAAGCTTGGGAGAAAGAGAGAGAGAGAGAGAGAGAGAGAGAGAGAGAGAGAGAGAGAGAGAGAGAGAGAGAGAGAGAGAGGCTTATGAGGGATAAAGAGAGAAAGAAATGAGGGGAGGGAGAGAGGCTTGTGAGTGAGAAAGAGATGGAAGGAGAGGGTCCTCTGATGGAGTGAGTGAACAGGGGAGGGAGGGAGAGGCGCATGTGATGGAGTGAGGAAGTGTGGAAGGGAGGGAGGGGAAGGGAGGCATGTGAGAGAGTGAAGGAGTGTGGGAGTGAGGGAGAGAAGCTTGTGTATTACTGACTGCTGCCTCCCTTCAAGGTGCTCCAGTTCTCAACATTTAAGAAAGTGGTTTGCAAAAGCTTAATTAATTTTCTTTTTCTCTTTCTTCTACTTTATTTCTGCGTTTTATTTTCTTTATTTTGTTGTTTCTCTCTTTCTTTAATTTGTATAATATATTTTTCTGTGAAAGAGAGAAAGACAAGGCGAGTGGTGGGGTTGATGGGGTGATAGGGGAAAGTTTAGAAAGGGGGGGGGGAGTTGAGGAAGGTAGGGCGAGTTGAAGAAAGGGGAAGGTTAGGTAAGGGAGGAGGATTAGGTAAGAGGGTGTTATGTATGGAGGAGAGTTGAAGAAGGGGAGATGATTAAGGGGGGGTTAAATAAGGGGGGAGGTTAAGGAAGGGAAGGGTTGAGTAAGAAGGGAGGTTAAGGAAGTGAGAGGGATGTATTGCCTGGCCGGGAAGCTGTATGTAGAATGAGAAAACTTAAAATTGCTGAGTCTTTTTCAAGGCTTCGAGAGAATAGGATTTCTTTAGAAGAGAGAGAGAGAGAGAGAAAGAGAGAGAGAGAGAGAGAGAGAGAAGACTTACACAGAGAAAGGAATGTGTGTGCAGGTGTCAGTAGGTCGTGGTACTAGTGGTGGAGGTGAGGGAGTGGTGGTGGTGGTGGCGGTGGTGGGAGAGTGGCAGGGGAGTGGTGGTGGCGGTGGTGGGAGAGTGGCTAGGGAGTGATGGTGGCGGTGGTAGTGGTGTATTTGTTGCGGTGGTAGGAGAGTGGGAGGGGAGTGGTAGGGGAGTGGTGGTGGTGGGAGTGGTGATGGTGGTGGTGGTAGTAGTGTGGAGGTGGTGGCGGTGGTGGCGCTGGTGGGAGAGCTGTGGTGGCGATTGTGGAAGAGTAGTAAGAAAATGTTGGTGGCGGTGGTAGAGGAGTGGTGGTGGTAGTGGTGGGAGAGTGGTGGTAGCGGTGTAGTGGTGGCGGCGGTGGGGGAATGGTGGTGGTGATGGTAGGGAAGTGGTGGTGGTAGTGGTGGGGGAGTGGTGGTGGCTGTGATGGTGGTGTATTGGTGGTGGTTGTATGTATATTATGTATGCTGGATTATATATCATGTATGTATATTATGTATGTGCTCCATTTATGTATTATTTATTCAGCCTAGCTAGCAGCGTGTGGCAATGTTATTACCATATCCCACATGCTTAATTAATGTGCCTGGCGACGTATGGAAGCTGCTAATGTATCACTTGCCATACGTCGTCTATAGCAGTTGACCGGGAGCCTAGTCAAGAGAGAGTGCTGCTCTCCTTTGTGTACATACTCTTATCCAGTAAACCGAACCTACAAAACTATACAGGTGTTTGTGTTCTCTCCTGTATATAGAACTTATTATTCAGAACCTAACATGGCGCAGTGATCCGATCTTACTGGATAATTAGGAGTGATAGTGCAAAGTTTGTGGAAAGCCTGCTATGGACTCTCACTTGGGTCAACTCCCGCGCGTCACCTCTCCTCGAAGAATTTAGCAACTTTGAGCAGTGTCAGTGATTTTCTGTGAAGTGTTTAGTGCATTGTGTGTTCGTGCCATTCATGTGTGACCTTGTTCTAAAGGATTCCCAAGGTATACGGCACGTTCTGGGCATTTGTAAGGAGTAGAGTTCAGTGCACCCGTCTCTGACCGCGTTCTGAGGGTAACTGGACTGACTGGGAGTCGCCGCGCCTCTCCCTCCACCCCCTCACAGCGTCGTCTCCACACCCCTTCACAGCTCGAGGAGACCGCTCTCACTGCCCTCACACACACAGGCACACATACACGTACTAACACTCGCTGACCGCGCGGCTTCCTTATATATATTTTATATATATAATCTACTTATCTGTGTATTTAATTAATTTTTTGTCTGAAATCTTGTTGATACGACGGGCTGACCGGTCAACACTGATTTAAGACATAGTACACAGATGAAGTAGTTATGTCTCACGCCTTACGTAGCCGTGGACCCAGCGCCTGGATGAGTCAGGCGGGTGATAGCCCAGCAGAGGTGGATGACCAGGCCGGCCACGACGCTCCAGCCCCCACATCGCGCAGTCCCTCACCTCAATATTCAGCGTTGTCTCCAGAGATAATTGCTTTACTGAAGTTTATGAGAGATGAGAAACGCGAGGATGAAGCCCACAGACGTTTGGCGGATGAGCACAGAAGGCAAGCAGAGGCAGAACGAGACAACCAACGGAGATTGGAAGACAGTGAACGGTTTGAAGCCTTGATATCTCGCCTCACTGTTAACCAAGCCCCTGGCTCTAACACTGCCTCGGTACTGACTGGTTCAGATACCTCATCCATGCTTCCTTCACGCCCCCCAGCCCCACCTAAAGCAGCAGCTCAAACGCCGCCCATCTTGAAGCCTGATGAGACTTTCCAGACTTTTCGTGAATGGCGGCGACGGTGGACTGATTATTCTACAATGGTGGATCTCCAGAGTTTGTCACAGCCTAAACAACTCATCCAGCTGCGTATGTGCTTGTCCTTGGAAATTCAGCGTGTCTTGGAACATACGTTGCAGGTACCCCCAACCTCTTCGCTGTCTGTAGAGGAGGTACTGGATGTTCTACAACGGCACATCAAAGGACAGCAGAATGAAGCTCTGCGCAGGAGGGAATTGTTTAGCTGCAGACAGATCGAGGGTGAGTCTTTTGATGCCTTTTACGTGCGTCTTAAGAGAGCCTCGGAAGAGGTAGATATATGTCCAGGCCACCACCAGCAGTGCGAGGAGACCCAGTTGAGGCAGGTGATCCTGATGGGTGTTAAGGACGAGGAACTTGTCCAACGCCTCACCCCCCTCGACTCTTCCTCTTCTCTTAAGGATGTGTCGACGATATGTCGCTCCTATGAGGCTGCAAGGTGTGCCACCTCTGCCATCCGTGCTCCCCCTACAGCTGTACGCGCTGTGTCCCGGTACAAGAAGGACAAGAAGTCTGTTCCTACGCCTTCGCCCACCACGTCCACGCCCGGTTTATTTTGCAACAACTGTGGTAAGCAGCACGGAACACAGGTGTGTCCAGCTGCTCAGTCTACCTGCAACAGTTGTGACCGTAAGGGCCACTGGTCACTCACAGTACGGTGCCCAGCCAAACGCGTCCAGTGCAATGTGTGTGGTCGTCTGGGCCACTATGACAAGTGTTGCCCTTCCAACATACCCAAGGGACCGCGTCGGCGGAAGCTTCAGCCCCCTTCCACCAGAGAGGGCCGCCCACAGCCTTCCAATCAGAGGCACGACGACTCCTGACAATGCTCGAGCCACATTAGGAATGTGTGCTCCCCCCCGCGTCCCAGGACCAAAGTCCCCCAGTACATCAGCGTCATCGTGACCTACGGCGGTGTGTCATCCCGCCTTCAGATGTTGCCCGACACCGGCGCTGATGCTACAGTCATCGGTCCCCAGCATTTGCAATGCTTGGGGCTCTCTCCAAGTGATCTAGGACCGCCCCCCAAGGATCTCCGCTTTATGGCAGATGGTTCACAGATGACCCCGGCCCTAGGTTCACTCTATGCACACGTCACCTTTGGCAACAGGTCGTGTCAAGCCTGGATTGATGTGCATAATGGCGTCCCGACTCCTTTGCTGTCCTACAGACATTGCCAAGAGTTGGCCATCATCTCCCAGGACTTCCCAACACCGATTCTCGAGGTAAAACACGCCAACAGGGTGCACGAAGGGAGCAGCAACTACCCTGCTGCCGCCCTACCCCTACCTCTGGCCAGTGACACCTCTCCTTCGGTAGTTGTCCCTGCTGCTTCAAGTCTCCACGCCTTGGCTCGCCTCCACGACAGTCACTGTGGAGCCGAGGCCACCAAACGGCGTGCAAGACAGACTGTGTTCCGGCCTGGCATCGACCCCGACATCTCCAATGCTGTCCAGGTGTGTAAGCCCCGCCGCGTATTACAACCCAGCCAGGAGCAGGAATCCTTTATGAGTGACGACATCCCCACCCGCCCCTTTGAGTCTGTGTCGGCCGACTTTTTCTGTGTGTCAGGAAAGTCCTTCCTCGTTATCGTCGACCGTCTCTCTGGTTGGCCGGTTGTCATCAAGTGCGGTAATGACACGACGTCTGCCGCCACCATCAGCAAGTTCCGCCACTACTTCCGTGACGTGGGCGTTCCTGTACGCCTGCGAACCGACGGAGGGCCTCAGTTTACAAGCCGGGACTTAGCTGCGTTCCTTGACCGATGGGGAGTCCGGCATGTGTTGTCATCGCCCCATTACCCGCAGTCCAACGGCCACGCTGAGGCTGCTGTCAAATCCCTGAAGCACCTCATCCTTAAGGTGGCCCCTTCTGGGAACATTGACTGCGAGGCCTTCGACAGGGGTCTTCTTGAACTCCGCAACCCACCTAACTACACCGGACGCTCCCCTGCCCAGGTTTTGTATGGACGCCCCCTTCGTTCTTGTGTCCCTGCTCACCCTCAATCCTTCTCCAAGGAGTGGCAGGCCAAGACAGAGGATTGTGATCGCCGAGCCGCCGAACGTGTTCAGGACGTCGTCGCCCGCTACAATGACCACGCCCGTTCTCTCCCCAGGTTGAGTGTCGGCACCCAAGTCCGTGTTCAGGACCCGACCTTCCTACGTTGGGACAAAGTAGGCGTAGTCATTGGTCTCGGCAGGTCACGGGACTACCAGGTGCGGGTACCCAGTGGTCGTGTGTGGTGGAGGAACCGCCGTTTTCTCCGACCCGTAACAATGCCTTCTGCTGGCCCCGCCACCAGTGTTGAGTCCCATACCCTTCCCAGTGATGAAGTCCCTCGACGCTCAGAGCGGATCCAAAAGAAAAGGTCCGCTCAAGACTTTGCTATGAGCGTATAGGGGGGAGGGAGGTGTATGTATATTATGTATGCTGGATTATATATCATGTATGTATATTATGTATGTGCTCCATTTATGTATTATTTATTCAGCCTAGCTAGCAGCGTGTGGCAATGTTATTACCATATCCCACATGCTTAATTAATGTGCCTGGCGACGTATGGAAGCTGCTAATGTATCATTTGCCATACGTCGTCTATAGCAGTTGACCGG
Organism: Homarus gammarus; assembly: GCA_958450375.1. Classification (NCBI taxonomy): domain Eukaryota; kingdom Metazoa; phylum Arthropoda; class Malacostraca; order Decapoda; family Nephropidae; genus Homarus; species Homarus gammarus. Next base: position 928,530 of record CAUDMG010003804.1, read on the forward strand.
GAGCCTAGTCAAGAGAGAGTGCTGCTCTCGTTTGTGTACATACTCTTATCCAGTAAACCGAACCTACAAAACTATACAGGTGTTTGTGTTCTCTCCTGTATATAGAACTTATTATTCAGAACCTAACAGTGGTGGTGGTAGAGGGGTAAGGAAGTGATGGTGGTGAAGGTGGTGGTGGTAGAGGCGGTGGTGGGAGAGTGGTGGCGGAAGTGGTGGGTGAGTGGTGGGGGAGTGGTAGTGAGGGTGGTGGGAGAGTGATGGTAGAAGTGTGGAAGATGCGGTGGCAAAAGAGTGGTGGTGGAAGTGACGGTGGTGTATTGGTGGTGGTGGTAGGGTGGTAAGGAAGTGATGGTGATGAGGGTGGTGGTGGTAGTGGCGGTGGTAATGACCTTACAGGAGCAAGAAAAGTGGAGGACATCAAAAAGTGGTGGGACCTGGTAACAGAACATAATGAACGGGCAATGGAGGTGTTCGGTGGAAGTGAGGTCAAAATAACAAAGGATGGCCAAAGACACCTAGGTGCAGTAATCGGCACGACGGACTTCAAGACCGAGTATGTAGCGGGAAATGTGAAATGCTTGGGTTGGGGAAATCCAAGATCTGTCTGAGATTGCTAACACAGAGGCACATGCGGCTTTTGTGGCATTCACCCATGGAGTCAAGCATCACTGGAACTACCTGATGCGCACTATCCCTGATATCGGACCCCTACTCCACCCTCTGGAAGAAGCTATCAGCGTCAACTTCAATGCCAAATTAGTGAAACACCCTCACTTAATCCCAGCAGAAAGATCACTTCTTGCACTATCACCGAGATTGGGAGAAATGGGATTTACCAATCCAGAGGAGATTGCTGCCACTGATTATCAAAAACTCAGTTAAGCTCACGGCAGCCCTCATATACCAATAATAGCTCAGAATTCAACGGGGGAGGTGGATACCAGTGAAGTAAACAAGATTCGAAGGTCCATTACGACAGAACGACAGCACGGCCAAAGTGAAAAGTTGCAGCAAGTGTTGCTGCAAGTACCAGAGAATCTGAAAAAAAGTAGCTATAGCGCAGGAGATGGGAGCCTCGAACTGGTAAACTACGTTACCGATAAGGGCAAAGGGTTTCAGTCTCGATAAACAAGAATTACAGATGTCAATGCTCTAAAGTACGTACGGTAGTCCAGTAGAAGGTTTGCCCTCCCAATGCGTGAGTGGCTCTTCCTATGAGATCGATCACGCCATGGTGTGCAAGAAGGGGGGCTTCATATGCATGAGGCATGACGAGGTAAGGGATCTCACAGCAAATATGCTGAAGGAAATCTGCTGTGATGTCAGGGTAGAACCGACCCTCCTTCCATTGGACGGTGAGAATTTCCAACATAGGACTTCAAACACATCCAACGAAGCCTATGTTGACGTCAGTGCTTGCTCAAGGATTCTGGACACTGGGACAGCGAGCCTTCTTCGACTTCAGGGTGCTTTATCCCATGGCCGCATGTCACCATAACTTAGCTCCTGATGCTGTACACAGGAGGAACGAGAACGACAAGATAAGAGCATATGAGGAGAGAATTCAGAACATTGATCAAGGCAGCTTCACTCCTTTAGTGTTCACAACCTCTGGAGGGATGGGTCCAGACTCACGGAGGTGCTATCCGAGCAGAAGCAGCAGCCCAGAAGTTATGGTACAGCCTGGATGAGATGTCGACTGTCCTTCTCTCTCCTTAGGTCGGTTTTACTCTGCCTCAGGGGAACGAGAGCATTTGCCCCAAAGCCGACAACAGTTGCAGATATTGACTATGAGGCAACAGTCACCGACTGCTGCATAGATCTGCATTTCTCCTAACTCAACACAGCTAAGGTAATAAAATGGTGGCGAAGGTATGCCTATAAGGGGAGGTTGGAGGCCATTAAAAAAAAAGTAGTAGTAGCAGGTGCGAGAGTGGCAGGGGAGTGGTGCTGGCAGTGGTTCTGGTGTATTGGTGGCGATAGTCGGGAAGTGTTAGTGGTGTGGAGGTGGTGGTGGTGGTAGGGTGGTGGTTGTAGGAGTAGTGGGAGAGTGGCAGGGAAATGGTAGTGAGTGTGGTAGGGAAGTGTTGCGATAGGAAGAGCGTAATGGAGTGATGGGAAGAATGTGATGGGGTGCTATGGTCAGTGTAGCTCTTTACACCTTACTTACCTGGGCCCTTAAGGAGGAAAGGAGGAAGGCAACACCTGTATATGATACCGATTTTCAAAAAGGGAGATAGATCACTATCCTTTGAGTACCGTCCAATTATCTTAACATCAATTGTAGGCAAATTACTGGAAGCAATAATATAAAACTTCAATTCGAAACCACCTCGAGAAACAAAAATTGATCATGATTCCCGGCATGGCTCTACAAGTGAGCGTTCATGTCTGACAAATCTATTAACATTCTTTTCAACTGTATTAGAATCAGTGGATATCCGATTAATACGTAAAGTGTAGTGTTACGTGTCAAAGGGGTAAGGCTCGTAACAAACAAAAGGTGAAGGTATTCAAAGAGAATTACATTATATGGTTCTTAAATTTGTATTGAGAACAACTCCAACTACGGTATAATGTATGTATTGAATACAACCTCTTTAATAAATGAATACTTGATGATTGGAGTAAAGAAACTTAAATAAAATGTATTACTATATTTACAAATGCTTACCACTAATAACAAAGACATAAAGCTAATCACATGAACATACTAGATACTTTAAGGTTGCCAATAGCACTGACAACTAAATCAATACACGATTCAAGAACATAAATACATAAATCACTGAATACATAAAACACTAAATACATCCAGCCAGCGTCAACAATGAATACCATAAGTACATCACCCGATCAATCAAAGACAGAGGTTACCCAAGCTTATGTCCAAACTTCAAGCCGGGCGGCGGAGTCATTACTGTAGTTATGAGGTGAAAGAAGATTATTAGGGGTTGAAGAAAATAAGGTGAAACTGAAATACAGTAGGAGTAGAAAGAATCTGGGCTCAACCAGATCGCTTCATCTTTCCTATTGGTGTTTTATCTTTGTTCTGCTCCCATGGGTCGTCAGACCTTTGTATTAATATTGGTTTATTTATATAGTGCTGCTTAGTATTATTTATATTATTTATTTATTTATTTATTTTTTTTATATACTGCGATGGAGTTAGTGAGCCCGCCCAGGTCCTTGTGTAGCTGGGAGGTTAGTCATATTTTTTTTTTTACTACGATGGAGTTAGTGAGCCCGCCCAGGTCCTTGTGTAGCTGGGAGGGCAGTCACATTTTTTTTATTAATTTTTTTTTTTGCTTAGGTGTTAGTTAAATGTTAGTTGTGTTAGTCTAAACGTACACTGTTTGGAGAGGCCTGCCAGGTTCTTAGTGGAGCTGGCAGGTCACTCTCATCTTTTCTTCTCTCTATTAATGTTTTATGTCTATATTGGGGCAGGAGATGGTTCAATTACTTTCTTTCCGGCTGGTTTAAACCAACTGTGTTCTTGGAATTCTTCATTATCTATATTATTTATCCAGTTTTGGTAAGTTTCTGTGTTGAGTTCAGTCACTTTGTTCCAAATATTTGCAGCTTTGTTGTGTATTTCTACATTGATTGCTAGGAGGTTTGCTCTCTTGTGTAGCTGTTCATTACTGATGTGGTCTGTATATTTTATGTTTTATATAAATCTGAGGGCTATATTTTGTACTGTTTGTAACCTTTTAATGCTCGTTTTACTAAGGGTGTTCAATGGGATGGGTGGGTAGTCTATAATTGATTTGACAAGGGCTATATAAATTTTTCTTTTGTTATTAATGCTAAGGTTCTTAAAACGTTTTATTTTTTATATAATCTTATTCATGCCTGTCGTTCTTTATCTTTCATGTATATTTATATCCTCTTTTTGTTAGTTTTAGTCCAAGCATCCTGCCTTCAGTGTCGTATGGGTATAGTTCCTGGTCGACTATTACTGGACTTGTTTTGATCTTGGCTATCGGTATTATCTTGAATTTGTTCTTATTTGTCCTGATTTTCCATTTTTTCTCAAAGTCATTTATATTTTTTATCGCTCTTACCGTGTAGAGTGCCATAAATTCGGTTGATTTTCCTGGGTATGATACTATTTGAGTAATATCATCAGCAAACATTACATATTCGCTAAAGGGGTGGGCTGAGGATTGTCTGAGGAAAAAATTGTATATAGTGTTAGAGAAAGGCATCCTCCTTGAGGTACTCCACTCTCAAGATTAAACATAGTTCCCATAAGTTTTCCATTTTGAATTTGTGCTCTCCTATCTAAATAGTTACACAGTATTCTTAGCAAGTGTTCGTTAGTCCCATTTTTGTAATATTTTATATTTTAAGCCTAAATGCCAAACTTTATCAAAAGCCTTAGAAACGTCCCTTAAAATTATATTGATCTGGTTACCCTTTCTTTTTTATATTGTAATTTTTTCCGTTATTGTAGCTATTGCAGTTAGTGTATTTCTATTGGGCATAAATCCATGTTGTCTATTGTTCGTTTTCCCCTGTTGTGTTAAAAAGTTTATAAGTCTTGAATTTAATTTTTTTTCCAGTAGTGTCCTTACCCTCCTTGGGAATAAATATCATTTTAGCATGTTTTAGTTTGTCTGGAAAGTAACCGGTTGTTAAGCATGCGTTATAAATGTTTAATTATGTTTTTAAGATGTTTTCAAGTAGAATTATGATCATATTTCGTGTAATACCTGTGAGACCGGGTGCTTTTTCCTTATACCTCCTCAGACAGTGCATCATTTCTTCCATGGTTATTACAGTAGTTGATTATTAGGTAGTAAGTTATAGTCTACATATTGCTTTGGGGTGATTCTATGTATTTGTCTTCCCATTTCGTCTTCTATCCGTTCTTCTTGTTCACTATCAAAATCTTAATTTTCCTCATCTGATATTTTAAAAATTTTTACCCATTCCCTTTTGAATGCTGACTCTTGTTTATTTTCCTCGTACAGTTTTGTTCCATTTTGGTTTTTAATGTATGATGTTTTTTGCTTGTTGTGCCCCATCATCTTGTTTAAGAAGTCCAAAATGTTTTTGTGTCTTTAGTCTTGTCGGCCGCCATTATAATATCATTCCATTTTTTATTGTTTGCTTCCTTACATGCGTCTCTTAATTTTATCTGTTGTGCTGTCTGCGTCGTATATAGCCATCTGTTACTGCCGTGTCTTTCCATATACCTGTTTATTTTATTGTAATGGGTTTGGATTAATTTAACTTCTTCTGTTAGTCTGTTGTTGGGTAATGTTCTAAAGTGTGAAGTAGGAGTGTATTTGGTTATAGATGTTTTTATTGCTGAGTGCAGTCTGTCCATTTCTGAGTCTATGTCTTCTGTTGTTTTCCCTAGTAGGTAATCGAATGGTGATTACCTAAGTCGTCTTTGAGGCTGTCCCAGTCTGTTTTGCTCATTTTCAGTCTCTTTTTTTATTGGTATCTGTATGGGGCTTGTTGACAGTGTTAGTATAATTGGCAGATGATCACTGCCTGTGAGAGGTCCTTGTTTTATATGGTAATTGAAAAAGGCTTTGTTGTTGGTAAAATTTTTGTCTGGTGTCGATTGTGTATCGTGATTTCTCCAGGTTGGAAAGTTAGGACCTAGACTATTGATTTTCCCTAGGTTTATTAATTGATTAAGGGCGTTTCCCACGGCGTTATTATTTGTATTGTCGAAAATCTTGTGTCTGGCGTTAAAGTTTCCTAAGATGTACATCGGGTGACTGCTGTTAGCCAATTTTAATAGATCTTCTATAGTTAAGTAGGGTCGTCTCGGTGGCAGATAAGTAGTAGCAATGATTACGTCTCCTTGAGTTGTATTTATTTTTATTGCTAGAAATTCATCCTGGAAGTCATCGATTAGTTTATATTTTAAGTTTCTTTTAACCGCTATAGCTACTCCGTCATTTTTCTCGCCCGATTTATTTCTTTGGTTTACATAATAGTTAAAGAGTTTTATGTTGTTGTTGTCTGTCTCACCGTGACTGTTTATTAGTATAATTTCAGGGTCAATTTCTTGATATATATTACTTAGGTTAATTCTCTCGGTCTTCCAGTTTCTTACGTTGTGTTGTATTATTCTTAAAGTTCTTACTGTTTGTTTGTTGTCTATTATTTCTTAAACTTGGATTGTGGCAGTTGGAGTGGAGACCTATCATCCTGTTTCCCGCTTCTGACGGGTCTACTATTTTAAAATCATTGGTCGTAATCTTTAGTTTGTCCATAATGATTAGTGTCCAGACGTAATCTTCGCTTCGGGAGTTTTCTTGATATGTCCACTTGTATATCCCTCCTTCACAGTTTTTTGCTATTGTCCCTCCTGTTGGTCTCGATATTGGGATTCCATGTTTTATTGTGGTGATAACCTCTAATCCAATATCTTCAGCAGATTCAGGTTGTCTATTGTGATCAGTCTCCATCTTATCTTCTCTCCTCCTTATCCTTTGTCTTGTAGACTGTCCTTTTGTTGTTTCGATCTTCTCTTTGTCACTTCTAGTCATTTGTCTGGGATCTCTATCAGTCGCTTGTGTTTCTTGTGTGTCAGCTGTTGCTCCTTGCTCAAAACCCTTGTTTTTCTAGCTGTAGTCTTTCTTTCAGTTCGCTTGAGTGTGTTGCCTGAAATAATATTTTGGATTCTGGATTCTCTGGGAATATCATCTCCGGTAGGTTATTCAATTTAAACATTATCCTTAACTCCTTATTGCATGATCCGGGTGCAATGATATTGTGCAGGTGGTTCACTTTAGTTTAAGATGGTGGATTCTGGTCTGTGAGCCTCTTGGACCGCTCTCTTAGCTATTTCAACATATGTCGTGTCCTTTTCTTGTTCCTTTTTCCTTGTACTTTATCATGTGCTATTTTATTGGGCATGCCATTGCTAACGTCCTGTGTCCTATATGTGCATTCCCGTTTCTCTTGCAGTTGAGACAGCCAACATGTGTGTTCTTACATTCAGTGTAGGTATGGTCGTCGCTTGCACAGTCTGAACAGTACTTTTTCTCTTTTTCTGGACAGTCTCTCGTTGTGTGTTGTTCATATTTTTAACAGGAAAAGCAAGTTTGCAGACTGATAAAAGTTTCCTTCTTTATTTGATGATGTGTTACTGACATGTTATATATTATAAAGCCCTGTTGTAATACTTTTCAGCCATTGAAACGTCTTCGAAGGTAATCTTGAAAACATGTCTTTCTCCCGATCTCCTGGTCGACTTGGCGAACGAAAACTGATCTTTTTGCTTTTTGTTCTGGTGGCATGACAACAAGTCCTTCATTGTAAAAAAACATCTCTGGCTTCTTTTGAGAGGATTTTGTCTGAGTCAAAGTCATCTTTACAGATTACTTTGAAACCTTCGTTGGTGCTAAATATTCTTGTTTATGGGACTTGTAATTTGTTATAAGTGATTTCTACCACTTTTCCTCTTCCAATAGGGTGTCCTTATGCTTGTGGTCACCTTCCCTGATTACATCACAATCCAACCTATAACACAGGGCTCCTGCCTGGGAGCAGTGACCCCCCCCCCCTCCCCCCCTCTTGGACGGGCGTCGGGCTCGTAGGGTTCTGCTTCCAGGTTACCTGTGACTAAGTTAAGTCTATATAAGGGACAAGGGGTGCCCTGCACTATCGCAGGTTTCCTTGCTGGATCAACCGTATCGCTAAGTCCCTCCTCCCGTTCAAGGAACATAGTGCATGAGGGGGATGAAAATAGGAAAGAAGAGGACTTAGAGAGTAGAGACAGTCTCCCTACGACGCCACGTTCGGTCAGCCAATCAGAGCACCGCAGTAAACGTGCATGTATCACGCCACCGTGGGACACCGCTGATTGTCCAATCCAGGACGTAGACGCACGGGAAGCAGTCAAAATTTTGGGGAGCCCAAATATATGTGTTCCAGAAGTTTGAATGTTTCTCGTACAATCTGAGATGGTAATAGCACAGTCGCTATGTTGGGTAAGGCCAATCACTAGGATTGAGTGTCCAATCACAACGAAGTTGCAGACTGCTCAACCAAGCAGCAGAAAAGGCAAGTCTTCACAGCTCTGGGTCCAGCAGTCACTTCAAGCCGGCTCTGAAACCCTCTGCTTTTATGGGTTGCTAACTGACCCAAATATTGTACTTGACATAACGTCTCATTGTTAATGTTATTATAGTGTTACTGACTTTAATAATATGAACTATTCACATACACAAAAACAAAACAATGTAATTCTAGTCTGGAAAAATATAAAATTATATATATAATTTTTTTTTTATTTTTTTTTTACGGGGATTAGCCCACCCGGACACAGGTCACTGACCTACATCGGGGCCTGGGGGGGGGGGGGCGAAAATGTAATAATAATAATAATAATAATAATAATAATAATAATAATAATAATAATAAATAATAGTCATAATAATTCATAATAAATAAAATTTATGATAAAACAAACAAAAATTAAATAATGAAATAATGATGATAATAATACAGTAACTGTAGTAATAATAATAATTTTAATAATAAAGAACTAAAAATACAAAAATGAAAAAACGATCAAAAGTGAGACACGATATATGTATGTTGTGTTGTCAATGGTAAGAGAAACAATTGAGACCCTGCAATTGTGTGTAAATGAAGCAGAAAGTCAGATCAGCAACCTGGGACTTGGTCACAATTTTCGTGATGCCATATGGCAGCAGGGTCTACCATTAGACAAGACATTATGCTTCCAATATCTTCCCAGGCAGTAGTATATATATATATATATATATATATATATATATATATATATATATATATATATATATATATATATATATATATATATATATATATATATATATATATATATATATATTTACAGTACGTCTGGCAGGGGCATACAGCTCATTTAGTAATTGGTTGTTAAGGGTAGTTCTACCCAATGTTGCACGTAACAGTAGGCAAATGAAATGAAAAGAAATATTAAATACTGGATTAAGGCGCGTTACAGGACCTGGAGTCAGCATTAATGGCACTAAATCCGGTAGGGGTAACGTTACTAGTAGAGCACCCAAAGACTCAGTACTTGCACCATTACTATTTATCAAATACATAAACGACATACTGTAGATATAAGCGGCAGTAACAAAAGTAAATTTGCTTGCGAAGGCAAGAGCGGTACCACTCTACCACCAGCACCCCCGACTCCTGTGTATTATTTAACAAACAAGTCAACTACTACAATGCACATAAGTAATAGAAACTGTCTCATTCACTATAGTATAATGAAGCATGAGACTATCTCATTCACAACTCATTCGCACGCAGACCCCAAGAGGGCAGCACTCATACTGGATTACTACTGATACACACGCACACACGTACGCCAAGCAGACATCACACACCTCCCCCCAAGACGTCAGGGGTGACGTAGGAATCTCTGCCGTCTGAAGACCCCTCGTGGGGTAGGGTGGTGACGTAGGTAACCCGGGACTGTCAGGATGCACTGTAGCAGTAGGGCGGTGTTGGCCAGCACCAGATGATGGACGCTCAGCCTCCACGGGTGGCTGTCTGGAAGCAGTGACACCCACTGGCATCATGGGACGATGAGGGAGGAGAAACCTGCGATTCCTGCACAGGGTGCGGCCACTGCCCATCTTCACCAGATAGTCTCGCCTGGATCCGATGCCGACAATGACACCCAACCTATCCCACTAGGGTGTGTCATAGGAGGGAAGATCAGCTAAAACTAATGGCCCATCACTTTTTTGGTAGATTTTAGTGTATATAAACAGAAAATAATTTCAGTTTCAATATTTTGCAACCTTTTGCTAGATAAATTTTAGCGTGAAATTTATCGAAAATCTAACGTACAGCTGCATTAGTGCATTACAATTAAATAGTGAACATTGCTTTTTGACTTCATTCTTTAACAACCCAACTAACAATATTTTTTTCTGTTTCAGATTCTGATGCATTTATAAGTTGATAATATTTGCGATGGCTGCTTGCGTCAGGACGAGGAACCAAAAATCCAGGCATCTCAGTCACTATCTCAGGCAAATCAGTGAAAAGAACCAAAGAACTTACACAAACAAAGACATTGCCAGTGATATGACCAAAGCTGTCTTGGCACAGTACACTCTGGCTAACGCTCAGTTCAAGCCTCCAGTCATAACAAGTCAGAAGAAGATTAGTGAGAGACTGCTAGCCAGTTGGGAAAAGGCAAGAGATATCTCTCTTGGGAGAGGAAAACTTGCAGTTAAGGACAGCTTTGCCAAGCAACTGGACCAGTTATTTGACATAATTACTTGCAAGTGCCCAATTGTTCTCTGTCCTGAGTTTGGATGCGATCGTGACTGTAAATCCGAGGCCCACATCTCCTGTATTTGCAAGCGTGAACTGAAGATTCCTGTGATCGAACTGACATTTGTCAAAGCACAGAGAGAGAAAACTGGCAGTATAGGGGCTCTCATGATTTCTACCCAAGATATTCCGGAGTCCAAGAGACAAGAGGCTGCCACAGAGGGACAGAAGAGGAGAAGAGTTGCCGAGGAAAAGAGACTTGAGAAGGCCCAGGGTGAGGTAAAAAAGGCCGATGATTGGAGTCAAGCTGATTCAGAGTTTAATGACTTCCCCATGGCTGATCCGAGTGCTGACCAGGAGAATGGTGACTTTGTCCCTAACCCAGAAAATAATGATCCCAAACCTTCCAGGCATAAGATTCGAAATAGGAAAGATATTCCGAGCATAGCTCTGGCCAGCATGCGACACCACACTGGTCTCAGAGAAACTGCAGAGATAGCAACAGCTGCCTGGATTGACGGTGGTTTGATAACACCTGATGATGTTCACCTGGTGATAGATCATAACAAAGTAAGGAGAGCTCAGGAGAAACTTGTCAGTAACCTAGAAGAGGAGTTTGATAAGGGGATAAGAGAAAATGGAATCAATTGTTTGTTCTTTGATGGGAGAAGGGATGACACTAAAGTGTTCATGAAAGTTGGAGATTCTGACAAGTTGTTCCCTGCCATGGTGAAGGAGGAACACTACTCCTGCTGCAGTGAACCAGGAAGGAAGTATTTGTGGCCTTTCACTCCAGAGAAAGATGACATAAGGAAACCAGCTGAGATAGTGGCAGATAACATTGTGAACTGGCTCAGAGAGAGGAACGAAGACCAGACCCTGCAGGCCATTGGAGGGGACAGCACCAACACGAACACAGGGTGACAAGGGGAGGTCATACAGTGGATAGAGAGGAAGATTGGGAGGAAGCTGGTCTGGATTGTTTGTGACCTCCACACCAACGAGTTGCCACTCAGACATCTGATCCAGGAGCTGGATGGCAAGACTCTTTCAAACAACAGATGGTCTGGTCCTCTTGGCAAGATGCTGGAATCTGCCATTGAGTTAGAAATAAATCCGAGCTTTGAAAAAATCACAGTTGGCCCTCCACTCGTTGAGCTTGCACATACTGTCATTGACGACCTGAGTACTGACCAGTACTATGGTTACATGATTTGCAGTGCCATCAAAACTGGGGTCATGCCTGATAGACTTGCTTACCTGCAGATAGGTCCAGTCTCACATTCTAGGTGGCTCACAAAGGCTCTCAGGTTCTGCAGAATTTGGGTCGCTCATCATAAACTGAAAGGGAACCAGCTTCACAACCTGAGACTTATTGTCCAATTCATCGTGAGTGTCTACTTGCCAAATTGGTTCAACACCAAGGTCAAGTCATCGTTCTCCGAAGGTCCGAGGCATGTTCTCTTCTAGCTTGAGCTCCTGAGGAGTCAGCCAAGGAAGGTTGTTCAGATTGTGGAGCAGACTGTGAGGAGATCTTCCTGGTATGCTCATCCCGAGGCAGTTCTGCAGACAATGCTCTGCAGTAAGGATGAGGAGGAGAGAAGAGTGGCAGTCAAAAAGATCTTGGATATGAGACTTATGAGAGGATCTGGGCATGACGAATCAGTTGGTGACGATTCCTTCAGGGTCAGGAAGACTCCTGAAGTCAATCTAGGTGCCAAGACCCTCACTGATCTCATAGATCTGGATAACATCCAGGCTGGCAGCGAGCCCCCTCTTACCTGCAGCCTCACCAATGTTCAAGTCAGAGCTTTCCTGGACAACCCCATGCATGTCCCTGCCTGGCCCTGGCACACCCAGAGTATAGAGCGTTGAGTACAGCAAGTGAGCGAGGCCAGCAGTCACGTGTACAGCCAGGAGAGGAGGGAAGGCTACATCCGAGCTCAGGTGGTCAGCAGGGAGGTGATGAGTAGAAACAGAAGCAAGAAAGACATGTTCTCTATGGTGTGCAGCAACACCGGGTCGTAGTAGTAAAACCGGTTTTTGTATTTGATGATTTAGTTTTCTAAAGGAATATTAAATTTAATAAATGTGTCAAGATCATTCGTTTCACTATTCTGGATCATTTTCATCCTAATAAATTAACCTGATACACTTACTTTACTTTAAATAAGCTATTTAGTGGTGTTGGTAAAAGGGTGGGAATACTGAATTTTCATAAGATTTCAAGTTAAAATTTACCTAGGAAAAAATAAAAACTTTTCAAATTTGAAGATATCACATGATTCTGCACAAAGCACTACATCATTAATACCATGGGCCGATTTTTCAAACTCAAAAAAAAAAAATTCGCCTCCGTATGACACACCCTACTATCCCACCGTCCTGATGTGTGGTCCTGCACATCCACATATGACCCGAGCTGCAGTTTGGGGAGTGGTCGAGATAAAGCATCATGTCGCTCCTTGGCCTGTCGACGCAGATGTAAAGCTTCACTGTCACATTCGTTTGCTGCACGTTGTCACTCCGCCTCGAATGCTGGACGATGTGCAGGAACAGATGATCGTAGGGGACATCCAAACAAGACGTGGGCAGGTGACTTCCCGTCAGCATGCAGGGTATGCCTCAATTCCAGTTGCCCACGAGCAAAGTCATCCTCGTTCAGTCTGCCATTCCTTGTAGTGGTGCAGATTAACTTCTTCACGACCTTAACAGCCGCCTCTACATGCCCAATGGCGCGTGGGCTGTATGGGGACGGGATCCGGTGTTTCACCCCCCACCGAGCCAAGAGACGGCGGAGAGTCGACGAGGTGAACTGCGGACCTCCATCTGTCCTCATGGCAACCTGCACGCCAGTGTCTGAAAATACAAAACGCAGGACACATACCAAATGGGCCTGCAAATGCTGTTCTAGGGAAGGAAGTTATGTACGACCACCCAGACAGGCGGTCGACGTAGACGAGGAAGGTACGGCCGGCCACGTGGAAGTAATCTGCAGACACTGATTCAAACACACGACCTGGGGTATCGTCATCTTGCCATAACGGTTCATTCTGAGGGCTAGGCAAAAGTGGTCTGTACAGGGAACAGGATGAAACTGCGTTTTCTATGTTGTGGTCTATCATTGGCCATTATACAGTCTGCCGATCACGTCTCTTCGTCCTATTCACTCCTTGGTTCCCGTCATGCAGCCTCTCCATTGTCTCACGTCAAAGGCTGCAAGGAATCAAGAGTCGTGAACCATACAAGATGAGGCCATCGTCCACAGCGAGCATGCTGCGAATGCCCCAGTAAGGTCGTAATGCATGTTCCCCATCCTGACAGTGCTCTGGGAATCCTCTCATGATGACATTACGCAGGGCGGTGTACTCTGCATCCCAGGCGGCAGCAACACGCACCTTAACTAGCGTCTGGTCTTGTAACAGCGCCAGTCGGGTACCCTCCTCGCAGACTGCACTGAGCGCAGACACTATGCAGCGTGTAGAGGGTCCTCATCTTCCGGCCCCAGGACGTCGTCCTCCGTGGATGGATCCTGAATTGGAGCACAAGAGAGAGCATCGGGAATGCAATGAAACTTACCCTTTTGCCAATGGGCTGTGAAGCTGTAGATACAAGGCTTCTCACACATACGCTGCAGCTTCGGATTCTCGATCTCGTTGAGGAGCTTCCTGTTGAGAATAGGCACCATGGGACGATGATCCACAACCAAGTCGAAATGTGGTAGCCCCGTGAGGTAGGTGCCACACTTCCGGACGCCACAGTACAGCCGGCAACTCCAGCTCCACCACTGCATACTGTGATTTTGCGTTAGTGAGAAATCTTGACCCGCATTGCGTGAGCCTCCTTTCCTCCCCTTGCCGCTGCCGCAAGACAAACCAGAGACCATGCATCTTATATGCGTCAGTCTCCAGCATGGTGGGTAATTCTGGATCGAAATGAACCAAGGTAGGTGGTGAGACCAACACTCGCTTAACTTCCTCAAAAGCCGAATAATGTTGAGACGTCCAGCACCAGACATTGCGAGGCTTGAGAAGGTCCCTTAGAGGTTGTGCTGCAGCAGCAGCAGCAGCGGCAGTAGCGACAGCAGGGGAATAGCCTCCTAGTTGGTTGGAGAGTCCCATGAATGACCGGAGGTCGGTGAAATTCTGGGGTAGAGAAATATTGGAGATTGCTCTTACCTTTATATCGTCCACTGTATATCCTTGCCTTGAGATCGAGTAGCCGCAGTAGTCTACACTGGATGCAGCAAAGCGGAACTTCCCAGCATTCAAAGTTATTGTCTCACCGCTGCAGGAGAAAAATTACATGGGTTAAATGTTCGCGGTAAGAGCAGTCGTACTCCAGGATGTCATAGACGATTTTCAAAGTCCGTGGCACATCTCCTAGGGCCTGGTCTTCTCGGCGATTATAATAATAATAATGATAATAATAATAATAAACGGTTTATTGAAAAAAATTCTTCAGCCCGAAGGTTGAAAATATTCATTGGACATAAATGACTTATTACATACATTGGTGGTTTAACAAAAGCCTTCATTAGAGAAAGGTAAAGGAACATACAGTGAACATACAGATTAATGTAGGTGTTGAACAGCAAACTCGTAGTGTAGTAACTCCCTCCCAGATGGTGTTAGGAGGAACTCACGTGGTATAGTAGTTCCCGCAGATGTTGTTATGAGGGACCTGGCGTGGTGTAGTAATTCCCTCACAGATGGTGTGATGAGGGACCTCACGTGGTGTAGTAATTCCCTCGCTGATGGTGTTATGAGGGGCCTCACGTGGTGTAGTAATTACCTCACAGATGGTGTTATGAGGGACCTCACGTGGTGTAGTAATTACCTCACAGATGGTGTTATGAGGGACCTCACGTGGTGTAGTAATTACCTCACAGATGGTGTTATGAGGGGCCCCATAACCGTACGGTTGAATTTAAAACGCCACCAGGATGTGATAAAACAAGTGAGATCTTGGTCCTCCTCTGCTTTTCCGATCTAAAAGTATCCCATCTTGGCATCCATCGTTGTAAACCATATTGCTCCAGCACCCATGGAAGCTATGGTGTCGTGAAGCGAGCGGGCGGGGTAGGTCGTAGAACAAACTGGTTATTCCCAGTAAGGTCGACACACAACCTCACCCCAGATGACTTCTTTGCAACTGGAACAATGGGATGACACCACTCTGTAGGATGGTCGACCTTGGCAATGACGTCCTTGACCAGCAGGTCGTCCACTTGTCCCTGTAAGGAATTGCACAGGACGCAGTTACTGAAAATGGGTGTGCATCCTCGGTGAGCTGTATATGCATGGGCCCTCCGCTCATTTCCCTAAGAGTTTCCGAAGCACCGAATACCTGAGGGGCGATGAGCACTGCCGCGTGCTCCGCCCGCTCATCTGCTGTGGGGTTCTGTGGATGTGGCCACCTAGACAACACCACCTGTGGGCAGTCAGATGGCCCCAGGGTGACGTCAGATGACACTGGGCCCCCTCGTTCAGCATCTGAAGTTCTTGATTTAGACTTGACTGTTCGAATCTGTGCCGGGAAGTTATCTGGCAGGATCCCCAGGACAATGGAGTCGAACCAGCTTAACAGCGCACCTTTCACCTCTTTGATGACGGAAACCGTGGTTGTAGTGCACCGATCCACCAGCTCTAGGTTCACTGAGAACGTGCCGACACAAATGAGTGGATGTTTCCCTGCAGCCCAAAGGTTCATACCACTGGTGGGTTGTAGCATATCCGGATTTATACCAAGGGAGCCTGCAACGTTCAACCCCAACACAGTGGCCTCTGCCCCAGAGTCCGGAGTCCACTTGACCGTTTCACTCCCAGCATCCCAGCAGGATGAGTGGTGTGAACCCGAACCCTTAGCTCTGGGCGTGACTGAGCACTGTTAAGGTATACGTTTGCTATGAGCCGGTGCACCTTCTGGTTCGTTGGTCCCTGATTCACTTTCTTCGATCGTATTGGAGGAGCCAACCTGCAAACATTTTTTTTTTTTTTTTTTTTTTTTTTTAGGTTAAGGTGGGGAAAGGATGGAAGGCATGCTGGAGCTCAAGGCACAGCCAGACATGAGGGATGGAGAAGTCACAACTTATAATCGTTGGGGGAAAGGTTGGAAAAGAAGTTTAATGAGTTAAATAGAGGGGGACGACACCCCTTGTTTTACATATTACAGAGTTTGTTGGCTAACTAAGCTAACCTAGGATTTAGAATGAGGTTGCACAATGGTTATTTTAGTAGACAATGACTAGATTGATTTTACAATTACAAGTTTATTACATCTTATACTGTATTACGTTATGGACTCACTTGATTGTGACTTGTTAAATGTGAATTTATATCATCTAAGTTTTAATCTATAGCAAACATAGCCTATCCTGGGCTTTGCAGGCCTTCATGTCAGTGTGACGGTCTTTCCCACATCTATAACGCTGTTCGGGTTTAGCGGAGACGGGACGTTGTGACCGCCGGTCTCGTTGGTTTTGCGACACTTTGACCAGAGTGGGCTTAGTAGATCCTCGTATCTCAGCGATGTTTGCGTGAGCGTTTTCAGAAGCTCTACAAATGTCAACTGCCTCCTGTAGGTCTAGGGCCTTCACCGCTAACATACGCTTCAGGGCCTCCCCATCACGGGTGCCAACAACCACTCTGTTTCGTATCCTGTTGTCCATACACACAACACGAAAATCACAAAAGGCGGCTATCTCCTTGATGCTGCACAGGAAATCCTCTGATGATTCTCCCGCCTCCTGAACCCGAGAATAAAATTCTCTCCTGTCAACAATGACGTTACGCTGGCGTCGAAAGTGGGCCTCCATGGCGTCGAGCGTTGTCTTGAGATCCGCCCCATCAGCCACAGCAAATCCATACCTCAGTGTTCTTGTCCAATCGTCGTCCAGCAACGCCACTAAAGTCGATCCCTGCTCGTCAGGAAGTAGATAGTGGATCTTGGTAAGCTTCACATATCCCTCGAACTTATGCCGCCAGGCATCAAACTTCCTCAGGGATGCAGAAGACGAGAGGTTTGGTGCAGGAGTCGCACTGTGAGGTAACTTGACATGGGTGTGCAATGCATCTGAGTCGCCTCTGACAGGCGGTGTAGCGCTCCCTCCCACATCAGCACTGCCGTCCATTTGCCTTGAGCTCTCCAGTCCTTCGAAGACTGTGGTCAGGCGTTCCACTCTCCTGTGTGCTTCCTCCATTTGCCTTGTAATGACCGCTGTCAACTGCTTCAACTGTTCCTCCATCGTGCTGTGTCGTGATGTTATAGTAGGCCACAGACGGTAGTAAGTGAGGCAACTAGAAGCAGATCCTACTGACTGCACCATGTTTGGTTTCTCTTCGCTCATGGTGGGGTAAGTAAACACGTACTTGAAGAATTGCTTTGTTGAGGAACTTGTACAAGTGACGGCAGGATTCAGAATGACTACTGAATATTATTTAACAAACAAGTCAACTACATATAAGGGCAGCACTCGTACTGGAATACTACTGATACACACACACATACACGCACGTACACCTAGCAGACATCACACAACTGTTTGCATCACAAAACCACCTTGCTCTCAATATATGATACCTTAGAGTTGTTACAGTCGGTGGTAGATTTTCAGTCTCTGCCTGCGTTTTCTGGAAGAGATGCTATCTAAGTTTTGACAGTTCAGAGAAAGTCATTCGTAGAAAGTAGAGCTTACATACATATTCCTCTTGACCAATATACATGTCTTCAGGGGGGCATTTGGTCTACTCAGCATTTTGATTGCATTTAGGACCTTTGTGTTAGATTTCATCAAAGTGCTCCAACATGTTTTCTTTCCTTTACCAGCAAATTATCTTGTGCAGTTAGATCTTGTGATGGGTCTCTGCAGTGTCTGGCCCATAGCATCCTACATTATATGGATTTGAAAAAAACAATGTGTCGTCGCTCACCAGTTCCTGTTATCACACTTGCATCTTATCCAAGTTGAGGCTGCCTTGATATGCCTAGAACAAACACATCAGTGTCTGGTGACATGATATGTAGTGTTGCCTTTCTATAATGCGTATCTGGCATGAATGATGAGCAGAGTATCTGCTTCCTCGTGGTTACTTTTCAACTGTTCAACATTTTTACCATTTGACTGAACACTGTTCTTTGTTGATAGAACAAATGAGGTTTTGCTTGAGTGGAACAGAAGTAATGCTGTGTTTCCTAGATAGGTGGTCAATGATGATTTTGTCTTGTAATTGTTGAGTAACTTCCTGAGAGACCTTAATCTATGTTGAATCTGTGATTTCACAGCTGTATGCATTTGTTTCCTTGCCATAGCGTCAGTTTATTTTTCTTTGTCACAGCTAGTGGCCTCTGTCATAACGATCAAAGACAAGGTGCAAAGCATCATAATTTTTTACCCTAGCTGATTTTGTTTTGGTGAAGTGGTCTGCAAACTCTGCAAATTTTTTTTACAGTTGACAGATCGTGAACTAATTCCATGCCATCGATGAGGAGAGTCTTATGACATCGTTCCTTTTGTGGATCTGCGATGCTTTGAACATCAGTAGACTCTTCACTCTTTGGAGCTGCTTCAAAGAGACCCATGAGCCTGCTTTTGTCTTGGCAAACATGGACAGACCCATCTGGGGAGAAAAGAGATCTTGGCCGACAGCTGAATTTATAAATGCCAATCGCCTCTTGTAGACCGATTTCATCACGGGATCTGAACAACTGAATTTATAAATGCCAATCGCCTCTTGTAGACTGATTTCATCACGGGATCTTGCCGTGATTAGCAGTCTAGCAAAAAAAGATCTTTCCTGCTTAAGTTCTATAACTTGAGAAGGTAATTTGAAAGTTGAAATCTTGTTTGCTGCTTTCCTTGGATGTCTTTTCTCAGATGTTTACTCTACCAACAATGCATTACTTGACAAATTTTTCATAACTTTGTCCTCCAACTACATATGCACATAGAATGTCATGCTTGACATTTTCCGGCATTACAGCTCCAGTTACCAAGTTTAAAAGAGCATCATTTTCCTGGCAAAATTGATTTGAATACTAAATTTGAAAACCCAAATGGTAGTATTCGATCACTTATCACCTTAGACACTCAGTGCGTTATGCCTATCGAGCGATGTTTTCCTCTCTTACTTCTCTAGGCAAATACGACCTTAAAGCCCATCAGAAAAATTTATACCATATATTTTCATAATCTACAAGTTCCAAGGTTTAAAATAATGTATGGTGTAAAAAATTAACATTTTGCTACATAAGCCGCTACACTATTTCGTGGGGACTCTGTCGAAGGCCTTGCTAAAACTGAGGTACCACATCACAATCGTGTTCGTCATCCACTAATTCGAAAACAGTTGATAAGAATGTCAATAGATTTGTCATATATGAACACTAGCTTGTGAAGCCATGTTGGAAATTATTGATCAATTTGTGCTTCTCCAGGTGATTTTGAATAGTTTGAAATTATTTCTTCCAGCGTTTGCCTACAATTGATGTTAAACGGAAGTTAGAGAATCATGATCTATCTCCCTTTGTCATCATTCCTAACACTATTTCTCTGTAACCTTTCACTTTGTTTACCCACGCTCACTGCAGTCTCCTCGATCCCGTGCTCACATGTTTCCCGAGAAGTTTAAAGACGTTGACATCTTTTGAACTGCCCTCTTGAGAAAGCCAGTCAGGGTTGCCAGCTCATCCCTAACGTAAAGGTCCCTTCTGCCGTAAAAGTTGTTCCAATTGTCAACGAATGGGACTGATATTGACTTGCAATATCTGTCAAGACGGCTGATGACACCAAATGCCCTTGACAACCATTAAACATGTAGGTTATGTATCAATGCTATTGTGCAGAGTAGCAACCTTGTATATAAGCTACTGGGCCGAGTAGCATCTATGTATATAATTACGTGGCAACACTGCACATGTTATGTGGCAACATTGCCCCGAGGCTGCCATATGGCAAGGCAATCTCAGTCTGACTGTGTGAGCCGTGCATGGCACACGCTAGTCACCACTTGTATTTCTCCTATCCTTTAATAAACGGACTTCAGTGTTACCCAGTGTTTCCCTACCCATCACTGCATTCTTCAGGGAACACTTGGAACCTTCATGGCGCAGTGAGTAGGATCTGTGGACTTACAAGTGTGAACAATGGATAGTTAGCCGGCGATGTGCGACTGCCGGCGATGTGATGTGGGCGTCGACTCTTCATGTGTTGTCTGTGTTGTGTTGTGTTGTGTTTCGCCGCGATGTGCAGTGTTGGGCCGTCACAGTGCTTTTTAGTGACGGTGGCAGTGTTAGTGTCAGTGTATTAGTGTGTCTAGAGCTGAGAGTTGAGCATTGGCCTGTTTTTTTTTTTGTGGTACCCACGGAGCACGCAGGCGTACACCCTTCTCGTGTGACATCGGCGGAGGCACTAACGTTCTCACCCCCACGGCGGCTCTAGCCACCGGCAGTAAGGCCACCACGGAGTGCATCTGCTGTCTCAGACACACACACACGCACGCACGCACTCACTAACGGACAGAACAGTGGACTCTATGCGTTATTTCTGCGCTGTTTTTGTCATATATATGTGGTTCGAGCTGTTGAGGCGCCACTTTATATACTAAAGAGTGCAGTCCACACACACACTAAGATGGGCGGTAAGAAGGGACAACGTCAAGATGGGAGACATGACTCCCCACCACCTTCCCCTCCACCGGGCGCAGACTCTCATCCTCCACCTCCAGTGACGGACATTGCCACAATTCTGAGGTGGATGGACGACCGGGACGAGCGACGTAGAGAGATGGAATTTCAGAGGGAGGAGATACGAAGAGAGGAGGAAAAGGCGCGCTTTGATGCAATATTGACGACCCTGGCACTAACCCACCCTCCCTCACTCACGCACCAAGGCGCCAGTACCCTCCCTCCTCCACCACACCAGCGTCCTCCAGGCACTCTTGCTACTCCAACAGCTCCCAAGGCATCTGTTCAACCCCCACCCGCCCTCTCACCAGACGTCACGTTTCAGCTTTTTCGTGAGTGGAGGCGGCATTGGACAGATTACTCCACGATGGTGGACCTTGACAGCATGCCTCCAAACAAACAGCTCATCCAACTGCGGATGTGTTTGTCGCTGGAGACCCAGAGAGTTTTGGAGCACACATTGCAAGTGCCTCCCGATTCTACATCTTCAGTAACGGATGTGCTCGACCTTTTACAGGAGCACGTTAAAGGTCGGAATAACGAGGCTTTGCGTCGCCGCGCCTTCACCAGCTGCAAGCAGGCGGAGAACGAATCCTTTGACGACTTTTTTGTATGCTTGAAGAGTTTGTATAGAGTCGGTGCCTCGGGTATCATGTTTAAATTTTCGGTGGTGAAAACTGTTGAAAAATAATTTTTCAGATTATTGCTTATTTCTCCATCATTATCAGTTAGCTCGCCGGTGTCCGACTGTATTGGTCCAATCTTTTCTCGTGTTTTAGTTTGGTACAGTTGATAGAATCCCTTGGGGTTTGACTTCGCCTCCCTTGCTACCTTCAGTTCATTATTCCTCTTTGCTTTTCTTATCTCGGTCTTAACCCTACCGGCCAATACCTTATAATATTCTCGGAGGTAAACTTCACCACGATTTATTCTCCTACCTATAGCCTTCCTTTGTTCAATAATCTTCTTTAAATAATTATTTATCCACTTGGGGTCATTGCTGTTTGATCTGAGTTTTCTGTATGGTATGTTCTGCCTTTGTGCATTTAAAACTCATTATTTAAATTGTTATGGAATTCGTCAACCTCAGATCTCATTATCAGGTCATCCTCAACCGTCAGGTCTCCAGGTAAGATGAGGTCGCCCTCTGTGGGTACATTGTGTGGGGACACCTCATGTGAGGTCATGTAATTCACCCCCAAGCGTGATACCCCTTATCTCAGCTGCCTCTTCAAACTATCAAAGTTGGCCCGTCTGAAATCTGGGAATTTAGTGGAATTTTCCTTGCCCCTGCCCTGAAAATCTAACTGGAATCTAATTTTTTAGTGATCGCTGTTAGCAAGTTCGTTCCCTACCTCGACATTACTAATGAGGTTTTCTCTGTTTGACAGAACTAAATCGAGTATATTATTACCCCGGGTGGGTTCGGTTATATGTTGGCTTAGGAAACAGTCCTGGATTGTTTTAAGAAAATCCTCTGATTCTGAGTTACCTGTAAGGTCAATCCAATCTACTTGGCTAAAGTTAAAGTCGTCTACTATACAGACTTTGCTATGTATGGAAGCCCTACGCATTTCATCCCAAATAAGTCACTTATTAACTCTATCAAAATTAGGATATTACTCCTGTGATTAATTTTTCCCTACCATCGATTAATTTTATTCAAATTGGTTCTGTATTCCGCTCAGTTTTTATTTCCTTATTTATTTCACACTTCAGATTATCCCTGACATAGATTGCTACTCCGCCTCCTTTTCTAATCTGCCTATAGGCATGGAATAATTTGTACCCTGCAATTTGGTATTCGACAAGTAACTCTCGTAAGTTTAGGTTTATCCTTGTTTCGGTGAATGCTATTATATCGATTTTTTCGGTACATAACAACGCCCTGATTTCATCCATTTTGTTTCTCATACTTCTACTGTTTGCATAGTAGACATTTAAGTTAGTCGTGTTCTGAGTCCTCTCTTTGTCGTGTTTAGGTTTTAACTTTCTGCCTAATTTAGTTTTGTCATAATTCCTAGCACTATTTCCCTGTAACCATTCACCTTTTTTACCAGCTCCCACTGCAGTCTCCTCCACCCACGTGCTTATATGTTCTCCTAGCAGTTTAAAGATTTCGACATCTTTTGAACTGCCCTCTCGAGAAAGCCAGCCAGGGTTGCCACCCCATCCCTAGACAAATGCACCCCATCCCTAGCATAAAGGTCCCTTTTGCTGTAGAAGTTGTCCCAGTTGTCAATGAATGGGACTGATATTGACTTGTAATATCTGTCAAGACGGCCATTGACACCAACTGCCCTTGGGAACCATTCACCACCAATTTTTTCTAGGCAAGACACCACATACTATCGGGATCCCTCCCCTATCTCTAACCTTCGCAGCGCCTCCCTATACCTCTTGAAAAGTTCCTCACTCCTAAACTTTCCTATGTCATTACCTCCTACACTAAGACACACTACTGGCTTGGTACCCTCCCCTGACAAAACACTATCTATCCTCTCAGCTACATGCCCCATCCCAGCCCCAGGAAAACACATCCTTGTCCTACGTTTCTTATCTCTTGCACAAAAACTCCTATCTAAGAACCTCACCTGGCTATCCCCAACTACCACGACCTTACCACTGAACCAGGCTTATGTCTATAGGCTGGAACGTTTATATTATATTGGGTTTTAGTAGCAAAACCCAATTGTCTGTTTCTCCTTTTATTGAGGGACTGTTGTTTTTACAATTCCCGAATGTATATCAACTGTAACTTTCACTATTTATGAGTGTGATGAGAAGGACGGGGGCTATGTAAATAGACCGTTTAATCACGTCCTTCTGATGTGAGAGTTTGAGTGGGACTTCTATGAGTAGTGACCCATCGAGGGAGAATGGAATAGGCGCGTCGTCCTCTCTCGAGGGAAGATGGAACCATCCACGATGGCTCTCAAATAACGTCTTCTTCTAGTCAAGGATATCAAACTACTGCCCGCTTTAGGTGGCCAGGGAGCCGGCTACTAAATACCTTTACTCAGCATAATATGATGCAGCTTCCCGTGGGCACACCTTATCAGGTGCACTGAACATGTCACCTCATAGCTAGTGGAAAGTTACAGGGGATGAATCAGTATATAAATCAAATGTAATTAACCCAGTTATATAATTTTTCTGTTTATGAAACAGGGGCCATTGCATCGCTCGGTCACCTACCATCCGAGCTCCGCGAGGACTAAACTAAACTCGCAGATAAACATCCTATACATAAGCCTAACCATGTTACAAACATATGTGTAAACACTAAGCTAGGGACTCTGGAACCATAGGTTCATCAACTACTGGGGTCCTAGACTTATGTGTCTTACGGGCTAGTACCTTATGTACAATAGCAAAATTGGATGATTCTGACTTAAAACACAAAAATTACTGCGAATAGCACAATAGTGGGATCGTTAACTTGGGTAAGCAAATCACGGAATAACATGGCAGAAATAATCTTCGCCTACTTCGTGTTTAGGAACGCACCTTCTTAGCAATGTACAACTTTTGTTACTGTAATCACGCTAGAAGAATGAGTGTGTGGTGCTTTAGACTCTGTCAACGAAACATTCATTTTGGCTGAGAGCAATGGTACTGAGTTGTGAAGGGTTCTACACGTCATGGCTGAAAATTTACAGTCTGTGATACTTTACTGTGGAGCTACCATATTTTTATTTTGAGAAGATGTGTCTATGACATCATTAATATATGCAGTTTGAAAATTATGAACATTATTATCCTCCCTGGGATCAAAAGAAAATGTCCACATTTTCTTTGTCTAAGGTTTGAAAAATTATTTAGATACAAACCAAAGAAATAACCTTGTCCATCCATTTACAGGAAATTTATAAAAATTATAGTTAAAATAATTAAAGTATCAATAACTGAACAGGTAAGAAATAAAAACTGGAAATTATATTACGTCAGTATACATTAAAATAAGTAAGGC
This sequence comes from Homarus gammarus, assembly GCA_958450375.1. NCBI lineage: Eukaryota > Metazoa > Arthropoda > Malacostraca > Decapoda > Nephropidae > Homarus > Homarus gammarus. The sequence continues at coordinate 953,467 of CAUDMG010003804.1, forward strand.
ACTTATAACACATGATATAACCTACACGATGTACTATCAGTGTGAAGTTATGTCGCGAACATGTAAATGTGTGTATATATTTAATATATGCCTAGATACTACCTATTCCTTGTAGGCTTGATTGAAGAATCCTTTCTAGAATTTCTTGAAAACATGAAATTGTTGCCGCAATCCCGTAGACTTGCGTGTGTCACTCAAAGGAGACACAGCTGATTCTAAGGTCCGGTGACTGGGTCAATGTCCACAAAAATCCTGAGTACAGCAAACTGCCGCTCCCTGTCAGTGAACTCAAAGACTCTGAAGTTCACTGGGTACACTAGTGCATCCACCACACCATACCACAGAATGCTGAGACCATCTCTCATGATCGGAGATGTGTCATCACTCGGGGAGGGGGTGCTGGGGTTCTGGTAACTGGGGGTTACTCACGCCATACGAAAGAATTTTCTTGACAGGATGTTGATTGATGAGTAGTCACAACAACTGCAGTCACGTCCTGTCACACCCTGGGCAGTGAACGATTCATTTGCAAAAACTAATGTTCACTTCAGCTCACAGGATTGTTGCCATAATTCAGCAACAATCTATAACTCAGTATTGGTTATCGACATAAAAAAAAATTGTACATCATCTTTGGATGACAAAACACGAATCACTCAACGTGTATCAGATGTAACAGTAACATAACGGTTTCTTTGTAGATCCGCTGCCACGTATATAACAATTCTTCTTCCTTGTAGTAGAGAATGTAACACATATAACAATATCTTTGATTGCTATTTCATATTTACGTTTATGTTCTATATATAGGTTCTTCTTCTATACCAGTATGCCACAGTAATGGGGAGAACATAATATCTCTACCTTTACCAACTGTGTATATGGTGAGATGACTGTTGGTGTGATATAACAGTTACATGTGAAACTGTAATATATGCAACAACCTTCCTGGGTTGTCACCATTTGTAACAATCACTTGAGAAGCTATTTCGGATAGAGTTCCACTGTGTATAAAATAAATGAACCACGAAAATGAAGGAGTTGGACGTCTTCATAAAAAACGCGATCCACAGATGGTCCCAGGTGAGGGGTTAGTTGGGTGGGTGCCTCAATCGCTCCTCCTACTGTGAGTCGGCGGGCGCTGCTCCTCTGCTATGTCCGATAGCCTAGCAACCAGAGAAGCGTTGCAAGAAGACGAACGACGGGTGAGTCCACTTCACGACAGGGGAGTCCACTTTCACGGGACAGCTAAACTGCTGATGAGGAAGAATCAGGTCTCCTCTCGCTGCTAAGATGTCGCCAGTTCTGGTTGCCAAACCTTCAGAAGCCCTGTACATAAAGAACTCGCTGGGGGAATCGGAAGAGCTGCAATCATCCATCACAAAGCCACAACAGTCGTATTCAAACACTTCTGAAAGGTCCCATGTTAGTAATCCCTGAAACTTGCGGGTATGTAGCAACACTGTAAGCGGCGGGCACAGGGTGGCAATGCTGATGATGCACTTTCCTGACCGCCCCAACTCATCGCTAAACAGGTGTATTACTAACTAGCCATATGATAATAAGTCAACAATAACTCAGCATCGGTTAATGGAAATAATTCTGCACATCACTATGGGAGACAGAATGAGAAACACTCAACTATAATCGTCTCACTACGGGATATATCATTACACTCGGATAATGCATGTAACACGTCACTATTTATTGTTTTCTTGTTTTCTAAAACACTGAAGCCTTGGTATGTAGAATGTGTATTCAGACCGGAATATCATATCCGTAACCACACTAGCTGCCACCTATGAACCACACCAAAGTCTATAGGCTGGAACGTTTATATTATATTGGGTTTTAGTAACGAAACCCAATTGTCTGTTTCTCGTTTTATTGAGGAACTGTTGTTTGTACAATTCTCGAGTGCATATCAACCGTAACTGTCACTATTTATGAGTGTGAAGAGAAGGACGGGGGCTATGTAAATAGACCGTTATATCACATCCTTCTGATGTAAGAGTTTGAGTGGGGCTTCTATGAGTAGTGACCCATCGAGGGAGAACGGAATAGACGCGTAGTCCTCCCTCCAGGGAATACAGAGCCATCCACTGCGGTTCTCAAATAACGTCTTCCTCTAGTCAAGGATATCAAACTACTGCCCGCTTTAGGTGGCCAAGGAGCCGGCTACTAAATACCTTAACTCAGCATAATATGATGCAGCTTCCCATGGGCACACCTTATCAGGTGCACTGAACATGTCACCTCATAGCTAGAGGAAAGTTACAGGGGATGAATCAGTATATAAATCAAATGTGACAATTAAATTAGACAAATTTAGATTTAGGCACGGGATAGGTAAACACTGGTTTGGAAATAGAGTAGTGGATGAGTGGAACAAGTTACCAAACATCATCATTAACTCTAACACTCGGGGTAGCTTCAAATACTGGATATGTTGGATGGATATATGAGAGATAGGGGTTGGGTGCTAACTGGACTGCCTAGTATGGGCTAATAGGCCCGCTGCAGTTTCCTTCATTTTTATGTTTTATGGCCCGCTGGTTTAGTGGCCGAGGCTCATGTTGATGTTGAAGAGTCAGCCATCGCATGACATCACCTTGCTTGATTTCACCTGATCTGACCTCACCTCACCTCACCTCACCTCACCTGATTTGATCTTACTTCATGTTTTTTTTTTTTTTTTTTTTTTTTTTTTACGGGAATTAGCCCATCCGGGCACATGTCAAACAACCCACAACGGAGCCTGGGGGTGAAAAAAAAAGAATGGAAAGAAATTGAAAATACAGTATAGAAAAAAAGGTTATACTGTATTAATCTACACCACGAAGATGCCGGAAAACCAGCTTTTTAAAGTGAGACAGATTGTAAGAGCAAGGAAACACAGAAGACGGCAGAGCATTACACAGTTTGGCTGTGTAAGGAAAGAAGGAGGTACTATAACGGGCAATTCTCGTGTGACCGACATCCACAGAGAAATGGTGGGCACCGCGGGCAAGACGTGTGTTACGAACCCACGGCCTTGCCGGTGGTACACAGGATGCCAAATCCACTGAACATTGCCCGTTAAAGTACCTGTAAAACAGAGAGTGAAGCAACATTGCGGCGAAGAGAAAGGGGAGAGAGATTGTCGACTAAAGGAGGCGAGTTAATAAGACGAAATGCCTTTGATTCCACCCTATCTAATAGTTGGACAGAAGAAGAGCCACCCCAGATATGAGAGCAGTACTCCAAGTTAGGACGAATGAATCCCTTATATACTTGGAGCAACTGCTCAGGAGTGAAATAGCTGCGGCATCTGTACAGCATTCCCAATTTTCGGGAGGCAGCTTTAGTTATACTAAGGATGTGTTATTTCCAGGACATATTGGAGGAAATGGTGAGGCTTAACATATTTATTTCAGAATTTGGGAAGATGATAGCATCCTGAAATGTAATTGGTGGGAGATCGTCTAATTTACAAAGTGTAACTGGTAAATATTGAGTTTTGTTACTATTGAACTTAACCAAGATTGTATCTCCCCATTCAGAGATGCTTCAAAGATCCGCGTTGATAGAAGTAATGATATCAGTTCTAGAAACAAATCTAGTTTGAGAGTTAGGAGGAAGGGGAAAATGTGAGGAAGAGTGAAGAGCAGAATCATCGGCGTAAGAATTGATAGAATTAGTTGTAGTGTGAAGTAAATCATTGATAAAAAGAAGGAAGAGAGTTGGTGAAAGAACAGAACCCTGTGGGACGCCACAATTGGTAGAGAAAGAGCGAGAGATCGATCCCTCGACAACAACTGCCATGGATCGATTCTCAAGGAAGCTAGAGATGAGAGAACAAAGTGGGGGAGAGAAACCAAAAGAGGGAAGTTTAGATAGCAAAGACTTGTGCCATACCCTGTCAAATGCTTTGGAGATGTCGAGGGCCACGACAAAAGTTTCCCCATAATCCCTAAGAGAGGATGACCAAAGATGGGTGCAATAGGAGAGCAGATCACCAGTAGATCTCGCCTGGCGAAAGCCATACTGGTGATCCGACAAAAGAGAAAGGCGTTCAAGGTGACGGAGAAAATGGGCGTTCAAGATAGTTTCGAAAATCTTAGAGAGGGATGAAGTTAGGGCAATGGGGCGATAGTTAGAGGGATTAGAATGGTCACCCTTCTTCGGGATGGGCTGAACCAAGGCATGCTTCCAAGAAGAAGGAAAAGTTTTGGTTTTGAGGCAAAGACGAAAGAGGCGAGCAAGTACAGGGGCCAGGGCTTCAGCACACTCCATCAGAACACGAGGGGGTATTCCGTCTGGTCCATGCGCCTTATTCACATCCAACCTGGATAACACACCGGCAACCCTGCGAGTGGAGATTATAGGAAAGTGCATAGGTTCAGTAGGAGGTGCAGGGGTAGGAGGGATAGAGTGGGAATCGTCTAAGGTGGAATTAGAGGAGAATATGGTGCCAAAGAGGTTGGCTTTGTCAGGGGGATAGTTGGCTATAGAGTTATTGGGACGGAAGAGGGGAGGAAAAGAAGGCGTGCAGAAGTTGTTACAGATGTATTTAGTTAAGGACCAGAAGGATTTGCTAGGGGAAGAATTTGTCAGGACAGCGGTCTTTCTTTTAATAAAATTCCGCTTGGACCTACGAAGAATAGCCTTTCAACGATTCCTAGAAGTAATGAAAGAGGTGTGGGTAATAGGAGAAGGAGATAGTTTCATAGCTCGATATGCCCTATCTCTCACCCTGCAAGCAAGAGAGCAGGAGCGATAAAACCATGATTGTAATGTGAAAGTTTTGGTAGAAGATGGGATAAATGCACCCTGTATAACCCCAGCAATGCTGCCAGCACATACTGAGGCATCCCGAGTGGAAAAGCAACATTCATCCCAAGGAAAGTCGGTGAAGAATTCTCGCAAGGATTGCCAGCTTGCCCTCCGATAGTGCCATAGTTGACGTTTAGGGGGTGGGGGGTGGGGGCGGTGGTCGTGCCCAGTTTGATTTAATAGAAATAAGGTGACATGATATCATCATAGCTGACCTCACCTGGTTACACAGCCCCACTCAGATTTAACACCATCTACGCTGACCCTCTGTGTTCTATCGGTGAGCCATGATTTTATCCAATAAAAACTTTCCCCCTCGATACCATGAGCATTAACTTTTCTCAGAAACCTCTGATGCAATACTCTGTCAAACGCTTTGCTAAAGTCTAAGTAAATAACATCGTAATTTTCGTCATTATCTACTACCTCGAAGACTTTCCTAAAAATCGTCAGCAGATTTGTTAGACAAGATTTTCCCTTTGTAAACCCATGTTGAGAGTGGTAGATTAATTTGTTTTTCTCTAAATGCGATCGGATGCTATTTGCAATAATTGATTCAAGAAATTTCCCCACTACTGATGACAAACTAATCGGCCGGTAAGTTGACACTGATGCTCTGTCTCCCTTTTTGAATATGGGTACTACATTTGCCTATTTTAACAAGACTGGCACAACTCTCGTGTCTAATGATTTTGTAAATACATTTACAAGGGGTCCTCTAATCTGTTCCTTACACTTTCAAAACTCGAGGGAAAATTTCATCCGGCCCTGGGGATTTTGTCTTCTTTAATTTATTTATCTTCTTAAGAACATCCTCTTTTCTGATAGTGATATTCTTTAATTTTTCTTCTTCATTTCCCCTAAATATCAGTTCCACCTTTGGCATTTCCTGGTGAATTTCTTCTGTGGAAACTGATAAGATGTAGCTGTTTAATGTTTTGCTTATTTTCTCACTATCACCCATCACTCCCCCTGTCTCTGACTTTAAAGGCCCCACTTTGCCCTTGACCTTTTTCCTACACAGTATACCTGGAAAAATCCCTTGGGATTTGCCTTGGATTCTCTTGCTATCCTGATTTCGTAGTCCGTCTTTGCCTTCCTTACATTTGTCTTAACATTCCTAGGTAGTTCATTATACCAATTTCTGAGATGCTCCTCCCCTCCCTTTAATTTCTTATAAATTCCTTTCCTTATTCCTATGTCATGTTTACGTTTTTTGGTCATCCACCTTGGCTCATTCTTATTTGACCAATTTTTTCTGTATGGTATATTTTGTTCTTGAGCTTTCCGTAGTATACTAGTGAATATATTATAGTCATGAGCAATTGTTATGAAGCCGGTGACCTCACCCGTTCCTACCGGAAACTGACCTCAATGTTCCCAGGCGACCTCACCTAGGTACCTTCTTAAACCCTCATAATCCGCCAATCGAAAGTCTGGGACTCTGACCATATTGTCATTGTTTTTCGCTTCCCAATTTAGGGTGAATCTGATTTCTCTGTGATCCCTGTTCCCTAGTTCATCCTCTATTGTAATATCTCTGATAATATTTTCTTTATTTGTTAATATTAGGTCTAATATATTGTCACCTCTAGTAGGTTCTGTAATCAGTTGTTTTAAAAAATTGTCCTGTACTGCGTCTAGGAAGTCTTCAGATTCATAGTCACCTATAATGTTGTCCCAGTCAATATTACTGAAGTTGAAATCCCCCGTAATGCACAGGTTGCTGTATTTTGCTGCCCTACTCATTTCCTGCCATATGGGCTGAGCTGCTTCTTTCCCAAGACTTGGAGGCCTGTAAATCACTCCCATAATTAGTTTTTCTCTTCCTTCCGTAATTTCTACCCATACAGACTCGGTTCCCATTTCACCATTTATTGAATTATTAATACAACATTTTAATGTATCTCTGACGAAGAGTGTGACCCTATCCCCCTTCCTACCTTCCCTGTCCTTGTGAAAAAGGTTGTACCTTTTTATGTGGTACTCTGATAAAAAGTTCTTGCTCGCCAGATTCATCCAAGTTTCGGTGATTGTTATGACGTCTACATTCTCAGTACATACAACCGCTGTCAGCAAGTCTGTTTTATTTCTAACTTCCTACTGTTTGTATAGTATACATTTAAACCTACCCTTCCCTGGTCCTGTTTTACCCCTTGTCCTGAGTAACCAATTTTACTCCCCAAGACCTGCTTGTTTTTTTACTTCCATCTGTATACAAGGGATGGGGTGCATTTATCTAGATTGGCTCTCACGAGAGGGCAGTTTAAAAGATGTCAAAGTCTTTAAACGGTTAAGGAGCACGAGAGTACAGGAGTTGGGGAGACTGCAGTGGGCACGGGGATACATAACGAAAGGTTACATAGAAATAGTGTTAAGAATGACGCTAAAACTAAATTAGTGAGTTATAACCAAAACGCGACAGAGACAGGACTCATATCACGACTTACTTAAATGTCTACTAAGCAAACAGTAGAAATATGAGTAATAAAATGGAAGAAATGAGAGGTTTGATATGTCATGAAAAAATCCATATCCTAACATTCACCGAAACATGGACTAACTTAGACTCACGTGGGTTATCTGTCGAAAAACCAATTAGAGATTGTAAATTATTTCAAACTGAATCACTAAGGAAATTAAAGCTGAATTGAACACAGAAACAATTTGGATAGATTTAACCGATGCAAAGGAAAACAATAATCATAGGGGTGATATATAGACTTCTTAATCTTGATAGGGTAGATAGGCAACGTATTTTGAATGAAATACGTTGGGCATTCAGACATAGAAAAAGTCTGCAGAGTAGGCGGAGGGTGCCTTGACCACGAGATATGAGGTTGACGAGTACCATAACAATTTAGATGATGAGTTACTTAATGTGCAAACGCAGACTATACCGCACAGAAAACTCAGATCAAGTATCCATGATGGATGAATAATTATATAAAAAATATTATTGGACAAAGAAAGGCTATAGGTAGGAGAATCAATCTTAGTAACGTTTAACTCCGAAATTATTATAAAGTATTGACCAGTGGGGTTAACACCGAGATAGGAAAAGCAAAGATAAATAATGAAAAAAAGTAGCAAATTAAAACACGAGATAAAATTGGACCAATACAGACAGATACCGACGAACCAACTGATAACGACGGAGAAATGAACAATAATCTGAATAGTTATTTTTCATTAGTCTTCACAACCGAAAATTTAATCATGACACCTGAGGCACCGACTATATACAGAGATAGTGATGAAAATAGATTAAGCGAGATAGTAGTGACTAGTAACGATGCTAGGAAGCAAATAGACAAGCTAAAGCCTAATAAGTCACCAGGTCCCGATGAAATATTTGTCAGAGTATTAAAGGAATATACGGAAGAGCTTTTTAAACATGATTTTAAAAACGAATGTAGTACCAGAATCTTGGAGGATAGCTTACATGGTACCGATTATCAAGAAGGAAGATAGATCACTATTCCCAAGTACAGTCCAATCAGTTTAACATTGATTCTAGGCAAATTCCTGGAAGCAACAATTTCAAAGTCAACTCGAAATCACATCGAGAAACACAAGTTGATCAATGATTCCCAGTATGGCGTTCAAGTCTGACAAATATACAGGTATTATCATTCTTTTCAACTGCTTTCGAATCAGTGAATGACGGACTAGATTATAATGTGGTTTACCTCGACTTTAGCAAAGCCTTGAAAGGGTCTCCCAGGAAACCCTAATATGTAAAATGGAGGCTCATGGAATTGGAGGACATATTCTAAACTGGGTTAGGGTGTGGTTACAGCACAGGAAACAGAGAGTCACCATTAATGGCACTAAATCCGATTGAGGTATCCCCAAGAATTAGTACTTGGTCCATTACTATTTATTTTATACATAAACGACATAGGTATAGCCGTAGACAGCAATATATGTAAATTTGATAACGACACTGAAGTCGGGCGTGTAATTATATCTGACAAGGTCTCCGTAAAACTACAGGAAGATCTAAATAAAATTTGCACGGTCTGAAAAAATGCAGATGAAATTTAAAAGTTAAAATGTAAAGTATTCAGCCTAGGACACGTAAATAGATAAACAAGATATCAAATGAACAAAGTTGCTATAGAGAAATCCGACTGTGAGAAAGATTTAGGGGTAATGATAAGTAGAAATCTTAAACCAAGACAATACTGTGTATTTGCTCGAAACAAGGCTAACTTGGATTATGCAGTTTAGTTTTGGTCACCGTGCTACAGAATGGATATCGAATCCTTAGAAAAAACTCAGAGGAGGCACCTTCTGTATAGAGACAGATTAAAGCATCTGAACTTGAAATCAGGGTTAAACAAAGGTAATGTAACAAAGGTACTTAACTGTCCAACCAGGAGCGAACGTGTAGCAATAGTTTTAAATTAGACAAATTCAGATTTAGGTGTGAGATAGGTAAACATTGGTTTCGAAATTGAGAAGTTGATGAGTGGAACAAATTACCAAACGTCATCATTAACTCGAATACGCTAAGTAACTTCAAATATAGGTTGGACTGATACATGAGCCCGCTGCAGTTTCCAAACCTAACCGAACCATTAAGCAAACTTTCGGCTGAAATGAAAACGTGTGTTCTTCGAAAGATTAAATATGTGAAAAATGGTAACCAAATTTAATTTATAGCTTTGTTAGTGAGGTGATGATCGTACTTCCGGCAGCGCATAAATAAGATGTCTGATAAAAAAAAAAAACTTCCTTCACGTTGGAAAAAAAATCATTACCTCACTATACAGAGAGCGTTGAATAAACGTAGTCTACACAGCATTATATCTCCTTCCCCATCCACAAATGTACTCGTGAGATACGCCTTCCTCATCTCCGCCAAACTACAGGAAGATCTAAACAAATTTTTCGAATGGTCTGAAAAATGGCATATGAAAATCAATGAGGACAAATATAAAGTACCTAGTCTAGAAGACGTAAACAGAGAAACAAGATATCAGATGAACAACGATGGTATAGAGAAATCCGACTGTGAGAAAGATTTAGGAGTAATGATAAGTAGGAATCTTAAGCCAAGTAATGTGTATTTGGTCGAAATATGGCTAATATAGTACTTGGGTTCATACAAAGAAGTGGTCACCCTAAAACTATATCTTGCGCTTGTGAGACCTCACTTGGATTACGCAGTTCAATTCTGGTCACCGTATTACAGAATGGATGTAGAATCCCCAGAATGAATTCAGAGGAAAATGACAAGACTAATCCAGGGCATTAGAAACCTTGAAAACAGAGACAGGTTAAAACATCTTAATTTGTTAAACAAAGGGGACATTGCAAAGGTCAAACTATCCAACGAGGAGCGAACTCGTAAAAATGGTTTAAAATTAGACAAATTTAGATTTAGGCGCGAAATAGGTAAACATTGGTTTTCAAATAGAGTAGTGGAAGAGTGGAACAAGTTACCAAACATCATCATTAACTCGAATAGGTTGGATAGCTTCAAACATGGGTTGGACGGATATATGAGCAATATGGGTTGGGTGTAAATAGGACAGCCCAGTATGGGCCAATAGGCCCACTGCAGTTTCCTCCATTCTTACGTTCTTATATTCTTAAGTGGGTCGACTGAGGGAAATCTCACTCAGTAACCGGTTGTAGAACGATTGGGCCATGGGACGTTTGGGCCACGGATGTTTGGGCCATGAGCTGTGTTTAGGGTGGTTGTTTGGACCATGTGATTTTGTGACGCTTAATGGTGATGAGGAATACCGCCCATTTTGCAGTCATGTGGACGAAGTAGCCTTCGTGCCTCCACAGGAAGTTAAAGAGGGTATGCAGAATCTTCTTTCCATCATGCTAGATGAGGCAGCGGTACTCATCTAGTAATTAAATGCCCCAGACGGGACAACAGTGTTCATCCTGTCCGCCTGCGACGCATTCCACTAATGTTCCCAACTGAGAAGTGGAACATGTTCCAGGTCACCCTTCACAACCAACCCAGAACAAACAGCATCTGCAAAGGGTGGAATAATAAATTATCCAGTTTTGAGGGTAATGTTAACCCCACAGGCTGGAAATTTACTGAGTGTCTTTAAGTAGAGAGCGCCCGTGTCGACAACTTACTACTCCAGGAGGAGCGTGGTATCCGTCCAACAAAGCAGATCAAGAAAGTTTATGATGAACTCCAGGGGTGCCTGGACAGGAAGGAAGGCAGAAAAACCACCCCAGAGCTACTTTGTGGGATAACCCACAATCGATTTCTTATGATTACTTTGATCCATGGAACAAACGTCCTAACCACTGTGACTCAAACGTCCAGGGGTAGTAGCCCATGGTCCAAACGTTCCGTGGCTCAATCGTCCGTCCACCCAGTAGTATCAGGTGGTGGGTAACTGAATTTTTTATTAGATTAAAGCTACCTCGATTCTAGGTTCCCCTTAACCTACCAAAGGATTTCACTGTAATCCATTAGATGTCACTGTATTTAAATTGATTTGGCTCGATTTTACTGAATTTCATTATATTTCACGTCATTCGGTTAAATTTCATTAGATTTCACTGCAAACAATTATACTTCATCATCACGGTTTTTCACTACGTCAATAGGTTGCACTAGATTTCAATAGATTCCATTGTATTAAGCTAGATTTCATGGTGTTTCGCTTCATTCAGTTAAATTTAATTAAATTCTTCAATGTTTTATGAGACAACACCAATAACTTCGAGTTTTACAACCTATGACTCCCAGTATATAATGGTCGTAATTTTGGCTCCTCTGCTGCTGAAGGCGACTATAAAAACAGGAATAAGTGCTAATGTGAAAGCCATAATGTACTGTGTGTTTGTGGGTGGAGGTGGGTGTATGAGGGCGGAGGCAAGTGGAAGATTAGAGGGAATAGGCGCGTGAGGATGGAATGGTATCTTAGGGAGGTACGGAGGGAGGCAGAGGAGCAGTGAGGGTGGGTAAGGGTGGAGGTGCAAATGAGGTAGGTGTGTGAAGGTGGAATAGTGGATGGAAGTGGATGTACTGTGTTGTTGATGCTATGTACAGTAGAGGGAGGTGGAGGTGAGTCGAATAAGTAGGTATGAGGATAGAATGAAGGTGCGGATGCAGAGATTCAGTCATACTAGCTATGACTACACCACATATAAACCTGACGAGAAAGCAGTAGGTAAACAAACCTTCTAATGAGCTTTATAAAAGCTTAATAAACCATACCTTGTTGGGCTGTTTCTTCTCAACTGTTGTTGATTAGGGAGTATATCTCACCTGTACCTTCCTCGTTGCTTATATATTGGGGTTTGTTTGTACTTAAATTGTTAGTTTAGGCCAACTTACTTTGTTGGTTCGTAAATATAAAACTTCCTCGTAGGTTTATCATATATACAGCCATTTGTTAGTTCGTATACTGTATATATTGTATATTTCCTACGTTACTTCAAACACAACAATAATACTCCATATTTAACGAGGAAAAAACAAAATAAAACAAAGCAAAACACGCGCTTAATGAGATTCATTTCCCGTATAAACAAACAACTCATTACTGGAACCCTCAGCCAGAACTCCACTGATAAATATTAACTCTTCTATTTACACACTAAACAATGTGGGGTAATATTTTCCAATCAGTGTTCGTGTATTATCCATTAACATACACATACTATTAATTAAGTCACATGAAAAAAACAAATTATAAAAGTGCTCGTAATTTTCTTGTTAATTAGATTTTCTTTTGTTCAGGTGTCAACAATGATGAAAAGATGTATTAATTTGTATTATCTGTCATGTGGTATTATGAAATTCAACACCAGCATGTGCAGCGTACTTAATATTGGAAGAACAAATACTGATAATGTATACAGCCTTAACAACAACAACCTACAGTAGAGAAGTCGACTTGTGAAAGAGACCTAGGGGTACTTGTAAGTCCGGAACCACGGCCTAGAAAACAGTGCGTTAATGTTCGAAATAAGGCAAACAGAGTATTTGGTTTTATATCTAGAAGCGTAAGTAACAAGAGTGCAGAGGTCTTATTGCAACTATATCTTGCACTAGTCAGGCCGCACCTCGATTATGCGGTTCAGTTCTGGTGCCCCTATTATAGAATGGATATAAATTCACTAGAGTCGGTGCAGCGAAGAATGACAAAAATGATTCCGGGACTTAGTAGCCTTCCATATCAGGATAGGTTAAAGAAACTTAACTTGCATTCCCTAGAAAGACGAAGAGTGCGGGGAGATATGATAGAAGTATTTAAGTGGGTGAAAGGAATCAATAAAGTTCTTATAATATCCGAGCAGGATAGGACTCGGAGCAAAGGATTCAAGTTGGATAAGTTTAGGTTTAGGAGGGAGATAGGAAGAAACTGGTTCACAAATAGGGTGGTGGACGAGTGGAACACGCTTAGCAACTTTGTAGTAAGTGCGGGAACTCTGGAAAGTTTCAAAAGGAGGCTAGATAGATTCATGGATGATAGAGAGTGGTAGTAACTCTCGACAGGAGCTGCCATGCACAGGCCAACCGGCCTATTGCAGACTCCTTATTTTCTTATGTTCGAATGTTCTTATATACAAACATTCAATCTAACTAATCTATTTAAATTCGCATTATATTTGTATCTTTTAGTCATGGTGTTTATTCAGTATGTCTTTCTGATTTCTTGTCTTTCTACATTTTTTTACATGGATTAGTCACCCGGGCACGGGTCACTGACCCCAAGGAGGTTGAATGTATGGAGGCGGTGTTCACTCTGTATGTAACAGAAATGCGTGAAGCCAGGCCGCAATCTTGGTCAGGGCAACAAGGCCACAGTTGCCGCAGCTACTTACGAACAAACGTTGGTTACAGATTAATCTGCAGGATTTATACCATTGTTTTATTTATTACGCACATTGTAGAGCGATCAACCAAGGGGGATCAAGTCACTGAGAGAAAAGCGCCGCCATATTGGTAAAGGCATCAGTCACACTCAGTGACTGCTCTTGAGGTAGCAGGTGCCGCCTCCTTGGGGTCAGTGACCAGTGACCCACATCGGAGCCTGGGGGGCGAAAATGTAATAATAATAATAATAATAATAATAATAATAACACATATATTTTCATCTTTCATTATCTTGGAACTATTTAAACTTTCATGAATTATATAATACTAATACAAAATATATGATTTCTCGTACAATACACAACTGATACATTCTCCTTTAATATATTACTTTTATTCCTGTTTTATAATTATGTCTGTATTCCCGATGTGGCTTGGTGACGTGCCCGGGTGGGTTCGGCTATATATATATATATATATATATATATATATATATATATATATATATATATATATATATATATATATATATATATATATACTTCATTTTTAGTCCATTTAACACGCGTTCCCTAGGGCCACCCAGTAGGTCGAGGGTTCGATTCCTTGCTGGTGAGGTCGTTGATTATATATATATATATATATATATATATATATATATATATATATATATATATATATATATATATATATTTATATATATATATATATATATATACTGTATATATATATATATATATATATATATATATATATATATATATATATATATATATATATATATATACTGTATATATAAGTATATATATATATATATATATATATATATATATATATATATATATATATATATATATATATATATATATATATGTGTGTGCATATCTTGATAAATCTTGATAAAATCACACGGGAGAATGGCAACAACGGAGTACCATAGCTTTCGTCTTTATTCAAGACATCTTCAGAGGCAACTGAAGATGTCTTGAATAAAGACGAAAGCTAAGGTACTCCGTTGTTTCCATTCTCCCGTGTGATTTTATCAAGATTTATCTTATCCACGTTTTCATTGTGGATTTACATGAAATATGTGTATATATATATATATAGCCGAACCCACCCAGTTCTGTCAAAAAGAGAAAGCCTCATTAATAATGTCGAGGTAGGGAACGAACTAGCTAACAGCAATCACAAAGAAGTGTGATTCAAAGTAGAACTTACTGCCAGTCGCAAGGAAAATCCATTAAAGTTCCAGATTTCAGAAGGGCAAACTTTGATACGTTGAAAAGGCAGCTAAGAGAAGGGGTATTACGCTTCCGGGTGAATTACATGACCTCACGTGAAGTGACCTCTCACAATGAACCCACAGAGGACGACTTCACCTTACCTGGTTACCTGAAAACGATAACCTCACAAAATATGACTGTTAAGAATCACCTGATAACGAGATCTGTGGTTGACGAGTTCCACAACAATTTAAATTATGAATTGCTTAATGCACAAAGGGAGAATATACCATACAAAAAACTGAGGTCAAATAACAATGGCTCCAAATACATAAATAATTATTTAAAGAATATTATTGGGCAAAGAAAGGCTATAGGAAGGAGAATAAAACTTGGTGAAGTTTACCTCCGAGATTATTATAAAGTATTGGCCAGTGTGGTTAAAACGGAGATAAGAAAAACAGAGAGGAATAATGAACTGAAGGTAGCAAGGGAGGCGAAGTCAAACCCCAAGGGATTCTTCCAAATATATCAAACTAAAATGCGAGATGAGATTGGACTCATACAGTCAGATACCGACGAGCTAGCTGATAACGACGGAGAAATGAACAATAATCAGAACAAATATTTTTCAACAGTTTTCACCACAGAAAATTTAAACATGATACCCGAGGCACCGACTATATACAGAGATAGTGAAGAAAATAGATTAAGCGAGATAGTAGTGACGAGTAACATTGTTAATGAACGAATAGACTAACTAACGCATAATAAGTCACCTGATCACAATGTGATATTTACCAGGAGGTTTAAGCAATGTAAGGAAGAGTTTTTATTCTCTTAGCAAATTTGTTTAACATGTCATTATAAACGGGTGTACTACCAGAATCCTGGAAGATAGCGAATGTTTTAAAGTGAAAGTAACAATTATATAATATAAAAATGTAATGACTATATATAGTCATTAATTTTTTATATTGTCTAATTGTTATTTTCACTTTAAAAAATTACTTTCTCACATAGGCTGAGCAATTATCTCAATCATTTCTCCACACCTTGAGGAAGCTCTTAGACTTTCAGCTCCATACACACTTTCACCTCTATACAAAAGATCTTTTTCTTATACCCTGTTAGTTTGTTACTTTCACTCTAACACATTACTTTTTCTCACATACTAGGCTATTGTGCCATTCATTTTTCCACACCTTGAGAAGGCTTTTAGATTTCACCTCTACTGTATACAAAAAACCTTCGAAGAAGTACCCGGCCCCCTGATCCTCCTACAGATATCTTGTACTTAGCCACCTACCCCCCCCCCCCCTCTCTCTCTCTCTCTCTCTCTCTGCAAAGCCCTCGTGGCCTCTCCAAGGAAAGGGTCATTCAGCTCCTACAAGTAAGGGCCGCTATTTTTGGAGTCGGTCTGCGAGAAAATTGTCAGAGTTCATAGAATTTAAAACTGGTAGGAAACATTTTTCAGGGTAAAGGAGGGATGGTAGGATGGTGGGTAAAGGAGGGATGGAGGGAGGGGGGATAGGGAGATGGGTGAAGGAGGGGGAAATGGGGGTTGGAAGGTGGGTGAAGGAGGGAGGGATGGGGGGAGGGAGGATGAGGGAGGTAAGAAGTGAGGGTAGAAGGGTGGGTGAGGGAGATAGGGGGAGAGGGAGGGTAGGAAGGTGGGTAAAGGAGGGAGGGAGGGGAGAGGGAGGGAGGGAGGTTAGAAAGGTGGGTGAGGGAGACGAGGATAGGGAGGGTAGGAAAGTGGCGAGGGAGAGAGAGAGAGGGAGGTTAGAAAGGTGGGTGAGGGAGACGAAGATAGGGAGGGTAGGAAAGTGGGCGAGGGAGAGAGAGAGAGGGAGGGAGGGAGGTTAGAAAGGTGGGTGAGGGAGACGAGGATAGGGAGGGTAGGAAAGTGGGCGAGGGAGAGAGAGAGAGAGGGAGAGGGTGGATTAGGATATAAGAACAAAAGAATGGAGGAAACTGCAGCGGGCCTATTGGCCCATACTGGACAGTCCCGTTTACACCCAACCCCTATTGCTCATATAAGCATCCAACCTATGTTTGAAGCTATTCAGCGTATTCGAGTTAATGATGATATTTGGTAACTTGTTCCATTCATCCACTACTCTGTTTCCAAACCAGTGTTTACCTATTTCACGCCTAAATCTAAATTTATCTAATTTAAAACCATTGTTGCGAGTTCGCTCCTGGTTGGATAGTTTGAGTACCTTTGTAATGTCCCCTTTGTTTAGCCCTGCCTTCCACTTATACACCCCCCGCACTACGTCTCTCGAGGGAGTGCAAATTAAGATGCTTTAGCCTGTCTATACTCAAGGTTCCTAATGCCCGGGATTAGTCTTGTCATTCTCCTCTGAATTCTTTCCAAGGATTCTATATCCATTCTGTAATACGGTGACCAGAACTGAACTGCGTAGTCCAGATGTGGTCTGACAAGAGCAAGATACAGTTTTAGGATGACCTCGCTAGTCTTGTAACTAACACTCCTTTGTATGAACCCAAGTACTTTATTAGCCTTGTTACGAGCAAAAACACATTGTTTACTTGGTCTAAGATTCCTACTTATCATTACTCCTAAATCTCTCTCGCAGTCGGATTTCTCTATGGCATCGTTGTTCATCTGGTATCTGGTTTCCCTGTTTACATCTCCTATACTGAGTACTTTACATTTGTCGACGTTGAATTTCATCTGCCATTTTTCAGACCATTCGAAAAATTTGTTTAGATCTTCCTGTAGTTTTGCCGAGTCCTCGTCAGATTTAATAACACGGGGAGGAGGGTACTGTACGTGGGGTTAGTAGAGTGGGTAGGTAGGTGGGTGGGATGGTGGGAAAGATGGTGGGGGCAGGTGATGGTGGGGAGAGGTGATGGTGGAAGGGAAGGAAGGAGAAGGGGGCAGGGGAAGAGGAAGGTCGGTTGGAAAGAGGTGAAGGACAGAGAGAGAGAAAAGGAAAGGGAAAGGAAGGAGAGAAGAAGGAAGCATTTAAATTGGCAAGGAAAGAAAAATGGGTGAGAGAAAGAGAGAGAAGTGGTGTTGATAGAGAGTGTGAGAGAGATACACTTCTTAAAACATAATGAGAAGTAAAAGGACGTCACCCCTTTTACTGTAGTAGTAGAAGGGAAGAGGGGGGAGGGGTGGTGAGCGGCGGGGCAAGAGTCAGAGAAGGAGGGCTAGGAGATGGGAGAGGGAAGTAGAGGTTAGAGAGAAGGAGGAGGAAAGGAGGGCAAATACTTGGGATATGGGAGAGGTCTACGGTCAGTAGCTCTCCTTTACCAATGTGAGATTCAAGACGGCTGTGAGTGATGTAGTTTCCACCAGACAGATTAGTATATCGACAGCCTAATAGATAGACTGGCCAGGTAAGTTAATCCCAGCTCAGAGAGAAAGGCCCCACCTCACACATAAATAATCGGGGTGTTAGTGAGCACATCTCCCAGCGGCGGAATCATGAAGGAAACGATGATATAAACGTGTGGACAGGGGGATTATTTTGTCAGTGGGGATTACCTTGTCAATGGCGATAACTGCGGATTTACGCTTTCCATTTAGACTTTCTAGTGTTTAAAACCCCTTATGCGATGTAAAATTTAAAAGTATCATAATGTATGCATTTATAATGCCTTTATTTTTATGTCATGCTTAGTCGTTCTTTTATTGATGGTGTTGCTAGGTGATATTGCTAGGAGTGGTTTTGTCATCAGCGGTGCTGCTAGGAACAATATTGTCATAGCTACCTTCCTAACATACTAACACAGTGTTGCCATCAAGCGATCAACACTTAAAATTCCCAGTGTTGTCGCCCGGGAAACTTTATGTATTTAAGTTAGTAAATTTTTTCTGGACTCAGCGAGGCGTCTTGGTCCACTGTGCATCAACTACTTATGATTGAGTTCTGGGGTGCCTAGAGCTTTGATTGCCTGTTTTATGTCACAGTAACCAATAGAGTAGAGGGATGTGTTCTTTCAATTTTTGAGCATTCCGAGAAATTTAAGATGGCCGCCGATATTAGAAAATGCTATAACTTTTGACTCAAGACACATGTGAGGATGCTTATGGTGTCTAGATATAAAACGTTGGGTATGGAGAATTCAATATGATATAAATTTTGAAAATAGATTACTCTTTATTTGGTTATAACCAATATGGCTGCCAATATAGCCAATGATATACAGAAAGCAAATAAACTTTTAATCCAAGTGACTTAGAAAAATATTTTGCATATCTAGTTATAGATCTTTAGTTATGGGGAACCTAATGGAATTATATTTTTTGTGATTAGAACACCTTTTTTCATTAATTTGGAGAAAAATGAGTCTTTAATGGGATCTGGCCGGATATGACCATGAAACCACTTACACGAGGTGCGCACATAGTGATGGCGGTCTTACAGGTTTCTCACTAAGTATGTGAAAACGTGGGCCTAAGGAGTCCACATCTGCTCAAACACAGTTCAAGACCTGGATGAGATGAGAGGTGCAAATCCTGTCCGGGCTCAGCTGCATCCTAAGGAGTGGGGTAAGAGTCGCATTAAGACAGAGTGTAAGGGTCGCTTCGGCCTGCGTGAGAAGTTTGATCTCTGCATAGACCAACTCGACCCAGAGCATCATGTGCCAAATGGTTTAGTCAATATTGTAACCTCTGAGGTGGTTCAACATCTGTCTGTGAATGTGGACAACGCAGTTGCATTAGGAACTCATCAGTGTAGAGAATTTGACAGTGGTTGGCCTAACAGTTTCCATGAAACGATCTCGAGAGTTAGGAACCCCATGAGCGTGAATGGCAAGTTCATCAGTGTTGGCCAGAGAAGAAATTTTGATATTGGAACACTGTTTTCGAGGGCTTACAGTCCAGCCAACGAGAGAATATACCTTACATCGATGGCCTGCTCGTAAATTTTCATGAAGTAGCCAGTGAAAAACAAAGCTGTCAATGACATCAATGCCACATTAAAGAAAAACATGTCTATCAACCCTAGCCTTCTTGCTGCCCATGCCTTAATGGAGTGTAACACAGTGCTTCGTACTCCGGCATCGAAAGATGACTGCACTGAAAGTATTGCCTGCAGGTGTGGTATGTATCTCGTGTAACATCTTTTCTACTGATTTATTACTTTGCTGATGTTTGTTCACGTGCAGATTTGCTTGATTTGACGTGAGTTATCTTTCATTTCACTTCAGGTGGGGCATCATTCGGTCTCCTCGGCGACAGTTCTCTTTTCCTCTCTTCTTAAAGTTCATCCTTGTCTGCTACACCATAAGTACCAGTTAACAAGACCTGACACATGCCAGGTAGGAGGGATGGAAGGGCAAAATCATCAAGTCCCTCGCTGAACACCCTCAACTGTGCTCCCTACTACCCACCACTGGGGCCTTCCGTGAAAACGCCATGTGTGTTCACCTCCAGCTGGCCATTTGACACCAAAAGCTCGACCCTGAACCCCCACAGGCTTGACCCCACGCAACATGGTTGGACACGCATGGATGGCTCCTCATCCCTCACCCTAACCATTGTTCCCCTAGGCACCCTCATGGCTCCCACTGAGCTTATCAGCCTCATGTGAGGTTTGCAGCAGCGAGACCCGAGCTTGTAGATCAGGGAAATGTTTCTGTGTCGCCAGTAGCTTAGCGTGTACTGTGCATTCTGTTCTTGTACAGGTGGCTCAAGTTGTCATAAGAAGTTCACCAAATCAGATTTTGAGGACGACTGAAGGCAAACTATGAGAATTTGTCACGGCAGTATTTAATGTTTCCAATTACTTTGATAATATGCTGTAGCCAAATGTATTTCCATTGTCACTCTTAGATTGTGTGAACTCACTCTTCTTCGAGACTTACATAAGTAGTTTGCAATACAGGATTCACTTCATAATCATACAGAATGTATTACTGCATGTGTATTTTTACACTTGTTTTCATTATTTCACAATTATCTTAGTAGATATCACTTAGATGATAATCTCGTCACAGGGATTTGATTTTTGTTACAAAAAGAAGAGTTGATTAAAAATCACACCTTTCACTTAATTACCATACCTGATAACTTTTCATAAGACATCATCAATATCCCTCTATATCTTTAGGTTCAAAAGATATGATGATCCTATAAATCAGTTGCCATACCGGCAGTGATACCGGTACCATATTGTTTGCCATATTGGCTATACGTAATGAAGAGATGGTCGTTCTGCAAAAAAATCTTATTCGATTGAATTCTCTATACAGTACCTGAAAAATTATACCTATGCATCAAAATTGTACTTCTATGTAACTGGGTTGGGAAACTTTGGCGGTTTATTTCTTTATCGGCGGCCATATTGGGTTTACTTAAATAAGGAGTGACCCAATCATATTTTTTATTCCTTTGTATTCTCCAGACCCAAACACCTATAACAAAACACCAGATTCATTCTTCCATGTCTTTTGGTTCAACAGTTATAACCCTTTCTATTTTCGGCGGCCATCTCGGATTTCCTGGAATGTTCACAGATAGAAACAACACATCCGGCAAAATATGGTGATTTAGACCCTAAGAGACAAGAATCAAGTGATAAAAAAACCTTATCAGACACACAGGGACCCCACCCCAAGGTTATACTGAGCATGTATCTATCTATCTATCTACTGTATCTATCTATCTATCTACTGTATCTATCTATTCTTGAACAAAATGCGTTTTAGAGTTTACAATAGTTTATTTATATGTATGTAAAGAGGTTAGTTTAAGTTGAGCTTGGTAAGGTTAGGCTAGGTTAGGTTAGGTTAGGTTAGGTTAATTCAGGTTGGGTTAGGTTAGGTTAGGTTAGGGTACGTTAGGGTATGCTAGGTTAGACTAAATAAACAAAGACTATCAGACACAATAACTTCAATAACTCAATTGAAATATACATTATATATTTTTCTCTTTCCCTAGTTGCAGGTTATTCATAGCGTTCTCATAGTTTATTTATAGTCACCTTATATCTTATTCATAACTCTCTTATACCACATTCACAGCCTCGTGTAGATTATTCATAGACAGTTTCAGTGAAGGAGCCGCCACACCATTCAATTACTGGGAACTTCTCTCTCGCTGTTTTTTTTAGTGACTTCTATAACTTCATTAAGCGAGAGATAGAGCAAGAAAGTAAGAGAATGATACATACAGAGAGAGAGAGAGAGAGAGAGAGAGAGAGAGAGAGAGAGAGAGAGAGAGACAGAGAGAGAGAGAGAGAGAGAGAGAGAGAGAGTAAGAAAGAAGCATAGATAGAGAGAGAAGGAATTGGAGATAATGAAACACAGTGAGTGAGAGGATGGGAGATAGAATGATAAAGAGAGAGAGAGAGAGAGAGAGAGAGATTTAACCCCTGAAGTACGCTGCTAACCGTCTTGAGTATGAATGAATTAAACTTTCGAGTATGATATCGTGATCCCTTGAGTATGATATTTCATGGGTTTATGTCATTATACCTTAAGGGTTCAGATCTCTTACTCAAAAAGTGAATTAGTTTTGGAGGTAAGAGGTTTATTTTGAAATGTTAATGTTCTGTCTCTCTGATTGTCTGTCTGTCTGTCTATCTGTGTGCCTCTCACTGTCATTGTCTGTTTTTCTCTGCCTTTCTGTTTATATATCTGTCTCTCTCTATCTGCCCATCTGCCTTTTTGTCTGTCTGTCTGTCTGCCTGTATGTCTGTCTGTATGTAGGTCTGTATGTATGTATGTCTATCTGTCTGACTCTCTCTCTCTCTCTACTTCTCTTTGTCTGTATTTCTCTGGGTTTCCGTGATCTCTGTCTGTTTGTCTGTCTCTACGAAAATATAATTACCATATAAAACGATAATAAACAAAATAATACGAATGAAGCTAAAAGCCATTAACAAATACTCTCATTACACATAACACTTTAACATAATCAACAAACCTAAAATATAAACATAATTAATCATACAAACCAGATAATTAACACCAAATAATTATATAATACACAAAATATTATCCCTTTATTTTTACCAAACCACAAAAATAAAACGTAAACCAGAAAAATATAACCGAAACACAATTCACAATTTATTTTTTAATTATATTTTCACTGTCTTCCCCCTCCCCCCACCCTCCCCCATCCCCCACCCCGTATCCCCCAAGGAGTTATGACCCTAAATTGAAGATATGGAAAGAGGCAGTCACAAAAGCCATGGTTCAATCCCACTCACTAAATCAAATATAAACTTTGTCATATATATCTCTCTCGGGTGCTGCCAGCCTACCAACACCAACCCAGGGAGGCGAGAAATTGTATCCAAGATTGGTCTCTCTCTCTCTCTCTCTCTCTCCCTCTCTCTCTCTCTCTCTCTCTCTCTCTCTCTATCTTACAATTTTTTTATTCCTTGTCTTTCTATTTTTCATTCATATTATCCAACCTTTTCTCTTCCATGTAATGTTTCTCTTTTACTTTCTCTCTGTCTTTTGTATTATATTTCCTTATCTCTCTTTTGTTCACCTTCCTTATCTCTTTCTATCTCTCCTTCTTGTTGTATTCTTCTACATTATCTCCCTTTTTCATTCCCCCTCTCACTTTCCTTCATTCATCCTCTCTCCCCCCTCTCTCTCTCTCTCTCTCTCTCTCTCTCTCTCTCTTTACTCTCACTTTCCACACTTTCACTTTGCTTTCTCTAGACATTTCACGAGTCATGAAAAGCAAAACAATATTAAAATTCATGGTCTTCGTAACTCAAGAGTGACGGTGTGAGGTGAGTGAGTGACGGCTGTGATTGCGAGTTAATGGCCCCATAACACAGGAGAGACGGTGTGAGGCGAGTGAGTGATGCCCCGTAACTCAGGAGTGACGGTGTGAGGTGAGGGAGTGCCGCCCAGATAACTCAAGAGTGACGGTGCGAAGTGAGTGAGTGACGCCCCGTAACTCACGTGTGACAGTGCGATGTGAGTGAGTGACGGTGTAAGTGCGAGAAAATGGCCCGTAACTACTAAGCGACGGTGTGTGAATAAGCAACGCCCCCTAAAGAACGAGTGACGGAAAAAGTGACTAATGAGTAAAGGTGAGAAGTAATTGATGCCCCTTAATAAGTAGTGAAGGCATGAGTGTGAGAATAAAGCCCTGTAACCGAGAGGTGAATGTGTGAAGGTGAGTGAGTGACGCCCCGTAACTCAGGAGAGACTGGGAGCCAGCTGTCAGCCAGACAGAGCCAGAGGATCAGCTGCAGCAGTGACATGTCAGGTTCACACAGCCAGCTGCTTCACCACCTGGGCCGGGAAGAGAGAAAAATGAAAACAAAAATAGAAGGTAGAGGTGAGAGAGAGAGAGGGAGGGGGAAGAGGAACAGAGATGAGAGAGAGAGAAGTGGGGTGGGAATGTGATAGAGAAATATATATATATAGAGAGAGAAGAGATAGATGAAGAATAGAAAAGAAGGGAAAGGGGAAATAAGGTGATAGAAAGAATAGAGAAAGAGAGAAATGGAAATAAGGTGATAAAGAGACATCATAAAGAAAAAAGAAACATCATGAAGGTGTAAAATCGGAAAAAATTGTGTTGAAAAGTCTCCTCTTTTAATCTAGTCCTCTCCTTTCTTCCTCTTTCTTTCTCTTTCACATTATCTCCCTTCTCTCTAGCTCCCTCTATGTTCAAGTTTCCTGCCTTCCTTCCTTCTTCCATTCCTTCTTTTATTTCATCTACTGTATATACATCCCTCTTCTTTCTCCTCTTATCATCCTCCCCTTCTCTTTCCTTTTATTTCTCCCCTCTTCCGCAACCATTCTCCCCCTCACGCCTCATCCCCACCCTAAGCTCTCCTCCCACCAACCCCGGAGTGAAAAAAAAAATAAAAAATATAAATAAAAAAAATCAGGACACAGAACCTATATATCGCGATAAACATTTCTTATAAAATTTCAATACATCACGGCCTCCAGTTTAGCCTCAACAGTATGCAACATTTTTGCAACATAGCGTAAACCTCGTTCAATTTTCCTTTTCATTTTCTTTTTTGTGCAACCAATTTTCATTTTACTTTCTGTGTGTGTGTGTGTGTGTGTGTGTGTGTGTGTGTGTGTGTGTGTGTGTGTGTGTGTTAATCATCTTTACGTCTGAAGGAGTCTGTAGCTGCAAAAATTCTGTCTATGTTTGGCTATCTGTCTGTCTATGTTTTTCTGTGTGTGTGTCTGTATATGTCTGTTTGTCTGGCAGTTTTTCTTTATCCGGCTCGTTTCTGTCTCTGATTTTCTGTGTCTGTCGTTCACTTTCTCTTTGTCTTTATTTTTGTGTATGTCTGTCTAGCCCTGTTTTTTATGTCTATTTTCTTTGTGTCTCTGTCTCAAATAATCTGTCTGTCTTTATCTCTGTCCGTCTCTGATATTTTATGTCTATCTATCTGTGCCTATCTGTCTCTGTTTCCCTGTGTTTGTCCATGTCAGTGTGTTTTTCTGGGTGTCTTTTTCCTTGTCTGTTTGTCAATTTATGTTTTCTCTGCTTGCCTGTCTGTCTCTCTGTTCAACTTAATGTTTATAAGGGCATTTTCTTATTTATATATGTAATGTATTTCTTATTGTTTTGTGTTCGAATAGTAATCTTTATGTAGAGATGATTTTAATGCTTATCGAAATATTGAACTGAACATTAAAGGAAGGATCGTGCAAAAAATATATAATTGGGTATTATAGCATCACTTCTAATCTAACGTAACTTAACCTGAATTAACTTAATCTAACCTAACCCAATTAATCTAACATATCTTACACTACACTACCCTAATCTAAGCTAACCTAACCTAACCTCTTATATCATAACGTAACCAGTTTGATAAAATCTGATTATAAATGAAATAAAAATCAAACATTACCAAACAAAATAATTTAATTTGAAATACTTCAAAATAAAAGCAAAAAGAAGATATCATCACCATTTCTTAATTAAAGTTCTGATCAGAGGAGAATCAAGGAACACATGACATTTCCACGTAAACTTGACGTCTTACAAGTCTGCCCACGTAAATATTAAAACCCAGAGAAATATTCCCACATTTATTTCGAAATATTGGAAAAAGATGTGTATTTTTATGAGCACGGTGAAAGACTTTTGAAAACTTGTCATATGTGCGTATGAATTATTAACATATAATTAAATAAACATCGTGTATATGTTACGTTTTTTTTTTATTTGTTGCAAAATCGGTTATTTTACAAAATTCCAGGCATGCATATTGGTAATTTTACTAATTAACTTACAAACAGACAACCGAAACTAACTTAACCTTAGGTTAAGTAAGAGGTTAGGTTAGGTTAGACTAGGTTAGGTTAGGATGGTCGTGTAGATTGATACAGTTAAGTGGCCCTGTTCTTTTTTTTTTAACTTTGGTTAGCCTCTTTGTAAGTTATTTCGCAAAATTACCAATATGCATGCCGGTAATTTTGCAGCACAACCGATTTTGCAAAAAAAAACGTAACATATATACTTCATTAATTTTAAAACATACTGGAATATGTAATTTAATTGCATCCT
This sequence comes from Homarus gammarus, assembly GCA_958450375.1. Classification (NCBI taxonomy): domain Eukaryota; kingdom Metazoa; phylum Arthropoda; class Malacostraca; order Decapoda; family Nephropidae; genus Homarus; species Homarus gammarus. The sequence continues at coordinate 979,826 of CAUDMG010003804.1, forward strand.
TAACACATATATACCTTAATAATATGATATATATATGTGTATATATATATATATGTATATATATACACACAATCAACACCTCAACCCGCCAGGATTCGAACCCACGGCCCACAAGCCTATGACTGTGACCGGGGAACGCTAACCGCTGGACCACCAGGATACAAAAGCAGTCCTAGACTTTGTTATATTTCACACAAAGCCTGTTCAACGAGCTTATGGCGCCGTGAACCTCTAATGGGGACCACCCGTACCACGTAGGTGGTCAGAGTAACGTTTTACCAAATCCGGCTTCGAAACACGAGGATCCATATATATTTCATTAGCCCAATAAAGCACGCGGACTTCTACATACAATCAACACCTCAACCCGCCAGGATTCGAACCCACGGCCCACAAGCCTATGACTGTGACCGGGGAACGCTAACCGCTGGACCACCAGGATACAAAAGCAGTCCTAGACTTTGTTATATTTCACACAAAGCCTGTTCAACGAGCTTATGGCGCCGTGGGTTCGAATCCTGGCGGGTTGAGGTGTTGATTGTATGTAGAAGTCCGCGTGCTTTATTGGGCTAATGAAATATATACACAGTATATATATCATTACCACTATTATCAACCAGTCTCTACCACCACCACTATCATCACAAACATGCCGCTATCACCATCACTACCACTGTCACTACCACCGTCACCACCACCACTACATATAACACCATGCATCATCACTACATATAACACCACCCATCATCACTACATATAACAATATCCATCATCACTACATATAACATCATCCATCATCACTACATATAACACCATCCATCATCACTACATATAACACCATCCATCATCACTACATATAGCACCACCATCACTACTGCCACCATCGTCACTACCACCACTACTACCACCATCATCATTACCACCACTACTACCACCATCATCATTACCACCACCATCATTACGACTACTATGAACCAGTCTCTACCACCATCACCACCACTATCACTGTCACTACCACCGTCACCACCACCACTACATATAACACCATCCATCATCACTACATATAACACCATCAATCATCACTACATATAACACCACCCATCATCACTACATTTTACAACATCCATCATCACTACATATAACATCATCCATCATCACTACATATAGCATCATTCATCATCACTATATATAATACCATCCATCATCACTACGTATAACACCACCCATCATCACTACATATAACACCACCCATCATCACTACATAAAACAACATCCATCATCACTACATATAACATCATTAATCATCACTACATATAATACCATCCATCATCACTACATATAACACCACCCATCATCAATACATATAACATCATCCATCATCACTACATATAACATCATTCATCATCACTACATAAAACATCATCATCCATCATCACTACATATAACACCATCCATCATCACTACATATTACACCATCCATCATCACTACATATAACACCATCCATCATCACTACAGATCGGTAAAGTAGTTTCCGAGATTCTCGTGCGGACACACACACACACACAAACATACTTCTTTGTTACTTATATATATATATATATATATATATATATATATATATATATATATATATATATATATATATATATATATATATATATATATATATATATATATATATATATCCTCAACACATACAAACCTCAATAGCGCATTAATCATTTACCTAATCATCTTGTCACGGAGAGTCTGGAGAATACAAAGACTCGGGATTAACTCTGGATAGGGGGACGAATCACTAATATTCAATAATTCTTTACCCTTTCCTTCTCCTCCATTATACAACAATTGCACCTTTCCTTTCTTTCTTTTTTCTTTCTTTTCTTTCCCATAATCGCCTCAGTTTTGTTATCGTGTTCCTTGTGGGATGTCATCCAGAGTGTCTTCGCTTACTGTAGGTGAACACTGAGTGAAGGTTTCATTCATTGTATATTATATCTGGAATAAAACGAAAGGGTAAAAATCAGAGAATAGTGGGAAGAAGGGCACATACTGGACCAACACTGAATGACACAGGGATTATAAGGTTAAATATGATTAAAGGATTTTTAATACGGTCACTAAATGTTGAAATAAAATTAAAATTGGTAAATAATATATCTGGATACCCGTTTAATAAAGTTTGTATTTGATATATTAATAGTTTTAATATGTTTTGAGAATGGCTGAATAAATATTGAGGTTAAACAAATGATAGATGACCTCTACATTGTATGGAACCTGGTGAAGTAACTGGCAGCCTCTAAATACCTCTAAGACGCAGTAAATAATACTCTTACGGTATTGGAATTCGTCAAAGCCTCTGGGAGTTTGTAGAAACCCTTTAAATAAAACCGGAAACCTATTAACCGTTCAGGAGGCACTTAATAACTCCTGTCAGGACATTGTGCACCTGAAGTTGATGCTGAATATTTGCGGAGATTCTGACAACTAAGAGATATTTTGTTTATCCTGGAAATAAGAAAAAAAAAAGAGTTTCATATCTCTTGGAACATATTAGCAAAAACTCCAAACATGAATTCATATATAGACACAAAAAAAAATCTTATCTATACCCTTAAAAAAAACTAGAAACTTTTATAAGATGTTTTTTGCAACTTTTCAGACGCCATCGTGAAGAAACTGGACACCTCCCCCCCTCCCCACCCTCCTCCTCCAGAATGTTTTTATGAAGTCGTAACAAACCTCTTCTTCCATGGGAGCATCGTCGATACTTTTTCTTCCCAAGGAACCTGGAAGACCCGCAACTCCACTTGGGTGGTTATTTGTATTCTATGATGGTCTACGTAGTCTATAAAGTAGTATTTTATGGTGAGAAACTCGAAGAGAAAAAAGGTGATTTCGATAATGCAAGAACAAGGGTGAGTCATGGTACATGTCTCCTCTTTTGCATAGGATGTTTTTGTGGTAGACCAGACACAAACTTCTTTATATAAAAATGAAGGTTTATTGTGGCGGTAGTGTGGATTTACATAATTCTGGGCTCAACGGGCGGAGCAGTGGGTACCAGTCAGACTACTTTCTGTTGCGTGTGTGTGTGTGTGAGAGAGAGAGAGAGAGAGAGAGAGAGAGAGAGAGAGAGAGAGAGAGAGAGAGAGAGAGAGAGAGAGAGAGACACGGTCCCAAAATCTGCTATTGACCTACGAAACTCCTCTTAATTTTGCGATGCTCTCTAATTCCTTGATTCTAGTTTTGTGTTACATGAGTTTGGTATTTTTATGCTATTCTGATTTTGCGTTATACGAATCTGTTTTGTGTTACGTTATTTTTGTATTGATAATCGAGTCGGATTTTGTGTTATGCGATTCTGGTCCGTGTTACGTGATTTTGGTATTGTTATGCGACTTTGATTTTGTGTTATGCGATTCTAGTATTGAATTACGCGGTTCTGGTATTATGCTACGCGGTTCCAACATTCTGTTACGAGGTTCTGCTTAATTCAGCGATATTGCTCCTTAATCCTGAGATTTTACTACCGAGATCTACGAATTTATTGGTAAATTCCTCGAGTCTGTCCCTAAATTCCACGATTGTCACTAAATTCCAAGATTGTATTACTCACTAATTACCGATATATTGTACCTGAACCATCGTCACTAAGAGCCAGAAACAAATGCAATTATCTGGACATTGTATAAAACGTCTTTAATTGGATCTAACCAATTCATATTTGTTTAGTTAGTTGATTATTTAGTTAGTTAATTAATCATTAATTTTTTAATTTATTTTTTTCTGGTTCTTCTGAAAACATGTCAAGTTTTCCAAATGGTCAATCAGGAAGACGTATCAAAGTGTGTCCTGCCTCAGAGATAAATTACCTCGCCATTCACCAGATCAGTGATGTTTGTTATGAAGGGAGTAATCTTCTCAGCCAACGACCAGCTTTGATCTCGGACTATTTGAGACACAATTCGTGTCATCAGCATAGAACACACCCGGGTCGACGCTCGGATGGCCAGTCAGCCAGTCATTGAGCCAACCAGTCAGCCAATTAACTGGTCAGCCAGATAGTCAGTGCAGTTAAGCAGTCAACCAGTTAATCAGTCAGCCAGTCAACCAGTTAACCAGTCATTCAAATAGCCAGTCAATCAATCAGCAAACCATTCAGTCAGTCAGCCAATTTACAAATTAGCCAGCCAGTCAGCCAGCCAGTTAGCCAGCTAGTCAGTCAGTCAACTAGTCATCCAGGCAGTCAACAAGTCAGCCAACCAGTCAATCAGGTACATCCTCAACCCTGTTGCCCCCTCCCAGTGGTCACCTGTACTCAATTTGGAAGGTTCATAACCATCAAATCTCTTTATCAGTTGGTCAATCAGGCAGGTTCAGCTGTTACCACCCTAGGATTTTTTTTTTTTTACGGGGATTAGCCGACCAGGGCACAGGTCACTGACCCACATCGGGGCCTGGGGGGCGAAAATGTAGTAATAATAATAATAATAATAATAATAATAACAATAATAATAATAATAATAATAATAATAATAATAATAATAAATAAAGATTTACAAAAATTAAAAAAGATAAAAAGTGAGAAACAATATATGTATGTTGTGTAGATCGATACATAAACACTTACAGGTAAGTCTTTCAAATATATCAGTATTTATTATAATATTCTCAATCCTAAGTCTCCCAATAAAGGTCAAGTTAAAAGTCTAAAAACTTAACAACTTATTCCCAATAATACGACAAGATGTTTGGAAACGGCTGGGTAAGGACTGAAGGTCCAACAAGATCACACAAACTCTATATCAAGCAAAACAAATCACAATAGTCAAATGCCAACTCTCAATACACTAGAGAGAGGGTATACTACCTAATTTAATACAGCTGTGCCTAGACTGACTACTGACTACCAGCAGGTCACCAACATCACCTCTCTACCGCCAAATACTGACGTATCATATCTTTATTGGCCAAAACGTAAAGTTTATCTAAATTACCCTACTGACATTAATTCTACTTATCTATCCTATATACAAACATAATACAATAAATACGCAATGTAATAAAAACAAATTGAATACATAAAGGATGGCTCAGTCAGTGTGGGAGAGTAATGAGCAAACTGCTCGAACTAACCACACACCATCCCAACCAGCGTATTTCATGCCCAGAACAGAAACTTATGGAGGACACTCGTAACATCCCTCTCTTTATTTAAAAACAAAAAATATGAATAAAAGGAGAAAAATTTTATTCATCATGGGACAGGGTGTCTGCCAAAATGTTGTCTTTCCCCTTAATATGTTTCACTTGTATATTGAAGGGCTGCAATGCTAAAGCTCACCTAATTAACCTTGGATTCTTTTTTCTTTTTCTCTGTACAAATTGTAAAGGATTATGATCTGTGTAAACTTCTACTGTATATGGTGAACCTTCAACATACACTGCAAGCTTTTCTAAAGCTAACAAAAGCCCCAAAGCCTCATTTTCTATTGTGGCATAACCACGCTGATGCTGTTTTAGTTTCATAATGTGGAAGCAAACTAGGTGTAGTATACCTTTTTCAAACTGTAACACCTTAGCACTCAGCACCCACATCATAGGCATCAACTTGGATCAATGAGGCTTGTCAAAATCTGGCACTCTTAACACTGGACTAGAGGTTAACAGGTGTTTAAGGATTTCAAATGCAACCTGACATACCTTTGTCCAAAAATCCCTTCTTTTTGGGCTGACTAAGTCTGTCAGTGGAGCTGACACTAGTGCAAAGTTCTTACAAAACCTTCTGTAGAATCCTGCCATACCGAGGAACCTACGCATAGCTCTTCGATCTGCAGGAGGCAGGAGTCGCAGTAGAGCCTCTATCTTTGCATTGACTGGAGCCACCCTCCCTTGCCCCACCATATGGCCAAGGTAGGTGAGGGTTGCATGGCCAAACTCACTTTTTGCCAGGTTGCCGGTGAAGTTGCACTCCGAAAGGCGGGTGAAAAGGGCACGAAGTGTTCCTCCCAAGTGACTCCTGTCACTAGCAGTTAATCTAAGTAGGCACAGACACCAGGAAGCCCAGACTTCACCACATTCATAGCCCTCTGGAATGTTCCAGGGGCACTGCGAAGCCCAAAGGGGAGGACTTTGTACTGCCAAAGCCCATCAGGAGTGGCGAAGACAGTAATTCTCAATTGATAGTACCCTTTCATCAGGTCGAGCTTCGTGACGAACTTTGCCAGCCCGATGCTGTCAAAGATGTCGTCTATACGAGGGAGAGATTAGGAGTCAACCCTGGTCACATCATTTACCGTCTGTAGTCTGCACACATGCGGAAGGAGCCGTCAGATTTTGGCACCAGCACGCATGGTGACGCCCAGTCACTGTCGCTTGCTTCGATGAGTTCGTGTTGAAGCGAATAGTCCACTTCCTCCCTCAGAATCTTCCTCTTGGCAGAGCTTGATTGGGGTCGTCTCTGGTAGAAGGGTCACCTGGTGTTCTATGAGGTTACAGGCCCGCGGCGCATCCCCAAACAGGTGCTTGTATTCCTGGAACATCCTCCTGACATCTTCAACCTGTAGCTGTGAAAGATGTAAAACCTTAGAAAAGGGATCAATTAAAATCTGTGAATTGCGTAGCTTAACTGGAACCTCTACCAGGAAATGTTGCTCTTGTTCCCGTGGCTCCTGGGTCTCCATAACACACACAATCGCTTCCCTGGACTAGTAGAGCTTCAGACTATTCACATGCCAGTCTTCCCCAGTAGGCACCGAGGGTGGTCTAAATTTAGTCATCAGGAGGTCAGAGTCCGAATAGTAACAAACAGGTAAGTCATCAGATTCCTCCTTGCTTACAGCATTGTTACTTAGCTCAAACAGCTCTGGATCACTTTCCTGGTCAGAAATTATTCTTTTCCTATTTATGGTTACTTGTTCTATAGGGATTACATCATTATTCAAAGTTGAAACAACACTAGATGAGAGTGAGTTGTTAAATACGTCACCAGTGATTTCAGGGGGAATATCGCCGCAGGCGGCACTGGTTTCCGTCAAAGACGGCTCTCTGTCATTAACAGAATTGTCTTGCGATACATATAGGTTCCTAATACCAAAGTAATTTACATGGCAAACTGCACCACTTGTGTCAGCTACATTGGGAACAGCGTCAACAATAGTATTCTCCTCTTCTCTAAGCGACATACTTCTAGTAACAACACAAGCAGGGAATAAACCAGGAAACTGATCTTCAAGCAATTTAGTGTTATTGTCCACCGAAGGAGTCGTGGTCACTACAGGATCTGGGGCAACAAGAGTACGTACCGGCAATGTCATTAGCTAGCAAGAAAGTAACACCAGATACAGGGAGAGAGTCTTGGACACCAACAGTCACCCACTGAGAAACCATGTCATTCCTCAAGAACATCCTACATAAAGGAACAGGGACCGACACCATTCAATAACACAAGCTTACCAGTATAGGCTTTTTCCACACAGGGAAAAGCACCTTTCAAAACAATACTATGGTTTGCAGCGGTGTCTCGCAATATCCGAACAGGGTACCGAACATCACTGGACTCACCCCTTGAGACAGTCCCATCAAACATAAAGGGCTCAAGTAAATCTTCCTTTGAGTGAGAACTAACTAACTTAGGGTCTAACTTCTCCAGCTGCAAGAATGAAAGAACAGAAACTTCGTTTTTCTTCTTGAGTCTAGGGCAATTAGCAATAACTTTATCTATCTGTTTACAGTAGAAACAGACATTTGCCTTACTTGAGGCAGATGCCTTTGCATCTTCAAACCTATCCTGCTTACCACATTTGTCCCTAGTTACATGACTATAAAACCTAAAATTCTTATGATTCAACGCATAACTGTCTACCAGAGCTGCTTCTCTTTGTACTTCTGTAACCTCTCTCTTTTCCAAAAATAACTGAATGTCTCGTGGGAGGACTCTCTTAAATTGCTCTAAAGTGATCAACTCAATCAGCTCTTCAAATGAGCTTACCCAACTATTTTATATTCAAACATCTTACAAAGACTGTACATAAATTCAATATATGACTGTGACTCTAGTTTCCCTTCATTCCTAAATTTCGCTCTGTCGTGTTACGGACTCAACTCACAAACTTTCAAAATAGCATCCTTAACCTCTTCATAACTTTAAAAAATTCCAGCCGATAAAGGCAAAAAAGACTGACCTAGCTGCACCTTTAAACATAGTCTGAATCATTACCACCCAGGATGTTTCAGGCCATTTGAATGATTTAGCTACCTTCTCGAACTGCTGGAAAAATTCTTCTGGGTCATTCTCGTCAAACTAAGGTGTTAGTCGCAAATGTTTAGTGATGTCAAACACCGACTGATCACAGTCCTGAACACTGTCATTGTTGCTAGGCCTTGCTACTCTTACTCTACCTTGCACCTCAAGGGTTTTTCGTCTTTCCTCCTCCACTGCTAACTTATGTGCTCTCCCCTTTTCTCTTTCCTCATGTTGCATCTCCAGATTACGTAATTTTAAACTATTCCTAGTGTCCACACTAGTTCCAGTGTCAAATATACGTAATTGAAGGGCTTCTTCCGAAAAAATATTTTCTTGCACCAGTTTTGTAAGCACAGCATTTGTATTGCTGACTTTCGCTGACCCTTTTGGACGTTAATTCCACAACGGCTAGCAATGCTAATCCAGTTTGTTTTACCTAACTGATCGTGGCAAAGAGTCTCTAGTGAGGGATCATTAACGAATCTTTCCAGGGATAACATGATGACTGACGAAATTAAATGACACGTACGTCATTAGGTTACACACGAAAAATCACAGTAGCAAAACAACAGAACCCTAGATTATTACACTGGTCAACAAAGTTTTTGTTGCATTGCTATAAACACTTGATTCTACCTAATTTGGGTGTGCTGATCTCATATCTGAAGTTAGTTTCTTTCTGTAAGCTCTAGTTTTTTTGCAATCAAGGTATTTTGAAATTTCAAAATTTCGTCTTCGTCTTATTGACCTCGTCGTCTATCTTGAAAAATATGTCATTAAACTGTCATTAAATTAGCTGGGTAATAAACAATAAAATATTACATATTCTAAATTTATTCAACAACACAATTTGAAACATGTTCCATCTAAAACAAAGGTTGAAATTTGTATAAAACTCATTGTTAGGTAAGAAATTTGTTACTATGAGGAGACAAAGCCCAATCACATTTTAGCCAGGTAGGAATTTGCGCTTGAAGCTCTTGCGTTTGTGAAATGTCTCAGGGCACTCTCGTTTAATGCTCCAGCAGTAGTCTGCCATCATATGTTTGTCCCATCTCCCTTGGTAGCGGTCTTCCATGGTCTTGAGATCCTGATGAAACCGCTCGCCTTGCTCGTCACTTACTGCCCCTAGGTTCTCAGGGAATCTATCAAGATGACTATATAGGAAATGGAGTTTGACACTCATATTGCATCCAAGGTCATGAAAGGCTGACAACATGGTTGCTACAAGGGTTTCATAGTTGTCAGCCTTTTTATTACCAAGAAAGTTTTCCATTACCGCCACAAATGAAAGCCATGCACCCCTTTCCTTGTCGTCCATCTTTCTGACAAAGTCTTGATCACGTACAAGTGCACGAATTTGTGGTCCATCAAACACACCTGCCTTTATCTTCTCAAATGACAAAGCAGGGTGAGCAGAGACTATGTGTTGGAAGCATTCACCATCAGTATTTAATGCTCTGACAAACTGTTTCATCAGGCCCAGCTTGATATGGAGAGGAGGAAATATGATCTTTTCTCGACTGACGATTGGATCATTGACAATGTTTGGCATACCAGCTTCCAGAGTCTCACGTAAGGGCCACTCCTTCAGGTTCCAATGCCTGTCTCTAGCTCGGCTGTCCCACATGCAAAGAAAGCAGGGATACTTTGTAAATCCTCTTTGTTGGCCAAGAAGGAAGTTCACCATTTTGAGGTCAACACAAATTGTCCAGTTGTGCTCATGGTATTTTAGCAGGTGAATCACAGTTTTAATGTCATTATACTCCTCTCGTAAGCACACAGAATGACCCACTGGAACAGCTGCATAGACATTACCATTATGTAGTAGCACACACTTCAGGCTACGCTTACAACTATCTAGAAATAATCGCCAGTCATTTGGACTATACAATGGAATCCCTAATTCCTGGAGAAGACCCGGGATATTATGACAGTAAACAAACTTATTCTCCTCTGTAAAGAATGGCACAAAATCCTGTTCCCGCTTTCTGAAGTCTGAAACTTTTGTGGTCTGGTTCAGTAGAGCCTTTTCTTGCAACCTAGAAGCTAGAACTTCTGCTGCATTTTTGGAGAGACCCAAATCACGCACAAGGTCATTCAGCTCTGGCTGACTAAACTTCTGAGGGGTTGATGACTCTGGTGTACCATCAGAAGAATCGTCGGAATCTGCAAGTATTTCTTGAGTTTCATGTTCACTCTCTTGGTCTTTGTCGCTTCCCTCCTCTTCAGCTGGAGACAACCCATTAAAAACTGGAACTGGTAGCTCATCAGAGTGCAAAGTAGGTCGAATTGCTGAAGGGATACTAGGATACGATATTTTATGTCTGTTTTTCTTGCCAACACCCTTCGTATTGATCAGACAAAAATAGCAGTCAGTTGTGTGGTCCTTCGGTTCTCGCCAGGTCATGGGAATTCCGAACGGTAAGCCCTTACGTTTTCCTTTTGTCCAGTCACGCAGCATTTCTTCGCAGTTATGACACACAGCATGTGGAGCCCATTTTTTGTCTTGGTCGCCAAGAGTAAGTCCGAAGTACGCTTTATAGCCGCGCCTCACAAACGATGTTATATTGCGCCTCTGACGAATAAGCGTGAAGTATCCACAAATATAACAGAAGGCATCAGGTTTGTTCACACATTGATTTCTCTTTGTAGCCATGACCAAATCTGAAAGAAAAAACAGACAAAATTATATCTCCCTATTGATACCATAATCGTGTAATTAATTAATTTGACCGCAAACGGCTAGAATGTAAAACCTCAAAATGCATGAAAACTGGAGCATGCAGAACAAAACTGGTTTCAAATATGAAATCAGCAGATCAAAAATGGTAAGAAACAGTAAAGAAATCTCATGCAACTGGGAATTATAAAAAATTTGTTGTCCTGTGTTATCAGTCACAGTCATAACACATTACACAGCAATGTCATATAATGATGGTGTTTGCTTCCAACCTGCAACTTGACAAATTACCCTTAGGATCCCGGACAGGCCCCCATTATTAATGTTACGACCCGAGGGTAGATCATTACATAAACACAAATCACTGAAGTCTTTCAAATATATAAGTATTTATTATTATATTCTTAATCCCAAGTTCTCCCAACAAACTTCAAATTGACAGGTCAAAACCCAAACATGTTAATATAAATATGAACATTTATCAACATATTCCCACAAACCTTAATTGTCAAATTCCAACTCCTAAAACACCAAAGAGAGGGTATGCTACTTAACTTAAGACAGCTGTGCCTAGACCGACTACCGAGTATCGACTACCAGCCTGGTCACCGACGTCACCTCTCTACCGCCAAATACTGAAGTACCATATCCTAATTGGCCAAAATATAAACTTTATCTAAATTACCCTAATGACATTACTTGCATTTGTCTTACCTAAATACAAAAAAAATACAATCAAACATTACAATAAATACACAATGAAATAAAACAAATTTAATACATAAAGGATGGCTCAGTTAGTGTGGGCGAGTAATGATCAAACTACTCCAACCAACCACATACCATCCGGACCAAAGTATTTCATACCCAGAACAGAAACTTATGGCGGACACTCGTAACATAGCACTCAACTCCCTCCAACTGTGAGTAAAGGGTATAACCGAAAATAATTAGATAAAAGCTGAAAATTTGTACAAATGTAGAGTTATGTATTCAGAACAATATACAAAAGTTTTCACGACATCCGGTGCCGCCATCTTGAAAAATAGCCGCCATATTGGAAATTTTTAAAAGGTAAATAACTAAAGTATTATTTATAAATCCTACATAAAACTATATTAACTATCATATTTTAAGTTATTAATACATTTTTGAAAGAAAATAATAGAAATATAAAAATTTGGATTATTCAATTTTTTTTTTCAAAGAACTCGTTGCCACAGTGAGGAAATATGCTTCAGTAAAATATGTAGGAAAAATATTCAGTTTCTCGAATATGTTTACAACTTTAAACTTATATAAGGAACTGCAGAAGTTACAAAGGATATAACGAAAAAATATGTATTCCAAGTTAGAGCAGCATGACCTAAAGGCAATAAGAAAATTTAATACAGAGGATTTTCAGATCTGGCTGTATGAGTGAGGAAATAAAATTTGATAAATATAATGATGAAAATTATGTCTCTGTAAACACACACACAGTGTCCACAGTAGTTCCAGTGTCAAATACACGTAATTGAAGGGCTAAGCCAATCTCTTCTGCTGAATCCCAGTTGATCGAATCATCAGCAACTATTCCTTTTGCCAGAAAGACCAAGCCATAAACCAACTCAAGAAATGGAGAGTGAGATCGTAATCCGCCCACCAGTACCTTTACATCATGCTGCTCTGTCGTTGTGGATGAGACACCAGAAAATTCCTCTACAGTTTCACTTAAATGTGTACAGGCCACGCCACTTATAAATCACACAGATCGGCAGCCTCGAAATTCCTAACCGACAAATTCGCTAGGTGCAACCTTCCCCCACTCCACCTCCAGAAACACACAGTCCAGGCAATTAATCGGTGGTCAGACAATATATAAGGTTAACTCTTACCCCCGAACACGTTAGCATGTATAAATAAATTCAAGAAATGTATTTTCTTTCAGTTTCTAAAATTTACCCATGTATTTGCTTTAGTTACGAACATGATAGACTATATACCATGACATTGGAGCTTCAAAATAAGCCACTTCTCATTTGCACAGGATATTCCACCAATGAGCGTTGCCCAGAGAGGTTGACAGACACGCCCACCGTGCCTCGAGGCTCACCTTCGCCCTACACAAGATAGCATATCAATAAAGTAACGTGTTCAATTTTAGTATAATGTTTAGCAAATTACTTAATGTAATCTAGCATATCTCACAGTAAATAACAAATCATATTTTGACATGAAAGTGAAGAATATAACAAAATAATAAGGTATACATTATTTTACGCAGTTATGATCTGCGCAATATCTATGAAGAACAACGGAGCGGCCGAGGGAGGGTAAACACTACTACTGACAATCACAAGGTAAACTACTCCTACAAACTGCCTTTCGTTTGTGTCTAGTATGTCTTAAATATCAAGACACACAATATACCAGAGAGATATGTGGAGCCTGTTGGTAGCTTTGGTTTAGTCGTGGTCTGGGCTGTTCGTCCTGAGACAACACACACGTCTTCGAGAGCGTTGACTTTCGGAATAAGAAAATAATTTATAATTTGTTATATCGTTATTTGTTATCTTATTTCTGTTTGTTTGTTTTAACTTAGCAAATAAATGAGAATTAAACTATATATAAAAAATTCTGGATACTTTTTGTCACCAGTTGACTGACACCACCGTCTCACCGTCTCATCAGGCCGGCCATCCCAGATTGACTGTCTCTTTACTGCCGGCTTACACTCCCCTCACATGCACCGATATGTCTACAATGGCTGCTGGTGTCAACAATCCAAGTCTCACGAAACAAGCGCTGGCTGAAGTGATAATGGGAGTCCAATGGACTCTCATACAGGAAGTCACACAACAAACAAATAAGGAGACCATTGGGAAGCTAGAGGAAGCTGACCAACGCCTCACTACTAAGCTAAATGATGCTGTAAGAATCTTGGAATTCTTGCAATGGGAAATAATAGACTTAGAAGCGAAGTTGAATGCTGAAGCTAAGGAGAACCGATCACTCAAGGCCCTAGTTCAACAGCTGAGCGGGAAGAAATCCAAACTAAAAACGGAACTAGCGACAACAACGGATCTGGTGGCTTATGTAAACGTTGTAGGGCAGCGAAGCAACCTCAGGTTTGCCGGAGTTCCCGAAGATCTCCACGAGAACTGGGAGTCATCCCAGCAGAAAATTTCACGCCTGCTGAATAAACATTTTAAACTTACTGAAGTCAAGCTTGACCGTGTTGAACGCGTCGGAAAATTCAAATCCTCCTGCCCCCGCGACATCATAACAAATTTCTCATCCCCCTCTGCCCGTCACCAAGTGTTCTATCAGCGCAGTAAGCTAAAAGTCACTACTATCCTTGTCAACGAAGACCTATGCCCAGGTTCGACTAAAGACCGCCAACTGCAAATGAACCAGTTTAAAGAAGCCAGGTAGCAAGGGAAACACGTGACATTCAGCCACAAAGCCCCTGCTGCAAGGGACTCTCGGGTCATTGGACACCCACCCACTCACCCACGCGCTGTACCAGCCCCCCCCCCCCCCCAAAAGCCTACAAGAACCCCCTCCCCCCAGAGAGGAAGCCAGCCACTGCCCGCACCCTGCCTATCACCCGTGGCGTTTACCCCCCTGATGGCCAACTTGGGTACTTCACGTCCACCTGCTGCGGTGGGAAACAACAACCCTCATAACTAAGAGACCTACCACACAAACAGGGACTCACCTTCAACAGAACCAGTCGGGTCTTAATTCTGTTTGTTGTAGCACTTGTGAGTACGCTACCCCCCTCCTCCCCCCACTATTATAGCTTTCTTTGACCTTCCCTTTTCACACCTCAGTGACCCTGAGTGTTTGCTGTTCCTTAATCAGTACCAATATCCCCACACTGATGTTGCCAGTGTCGTTCCCTTAGATATACAAAACCGTATGTGTTTCACCCCTTTCAACCATGGTGTCATATTGATCCTGATGCCTTTCTTCAAAACTCACTGAGTTACACTAACCCCAGTGGTAACTATTACTTTCCTGACTCTCCTGTGTTCAGCTCCAACCTCATGCTACAATAATTCCTTCTCCTTAATTAGACATAACATCAGGAGTATTCCCCTTCACTAAGATACCTTTTTAGATCAGTGTATATCTTCCATTGTCCACAAATTTGATGTACTTGGGTTCTGTGAGACCAAACTCACTAACAATATTGAATATCTGTAAAACATTCCTAATTATATTAGACACTGAGTCAATACGTCACGACACAGTGGTGGTGTCGCACTATTTGTTGTTATTGAGTATTTTGACTCTGTAAGATGTGATTTAAAGGTTCAGGAGGAGTTTATTGTGAATGTTTTCACTGAATTACGAAACGACGCACAAAATATCATAGTTGGAATAATCTACAGAACACCCCTCATTAATGTCAGGAACTTTCTTGATAAATTACCGGAGCTCATCTCCATCATAAGGTCAGGGAGGATATTTGTAACAATACAGTAAATTTCAACCTCACTCTACTAAAATCTGAGACGGACACCACAGTAAGTGACCTTCTTGCTACCTGTGATTCTAAGCTCTTTTTCAACACAGTAACCAAACCCACCAGAGTAACTGCCACCTCTGCCACTGTGATAGATCGTATCTGGACTAACAACACTCCTAACAACCTTGTAAGTGGAATTATTTATAACAATATTTCAGATCTCTTCCCAGTTTTGACTATGTATAAAACAGCCACAAAATCTGAAAGCTCTAGTAAAGTCACAATGAAATATAGAGACTACTGCGCCGATAACATGCTCCTTTTTAAAAACAACATACTGAATGCTAAATGGGTATCTTGTCTATGCTTCCGAACCCTAACGGGAGCTGCTGCAACTTCTCTTGCACCTTCAATGCTTGCTTAGATAAATGCTTCTCCCTTAAAACTAAATGATAAAAGAAAAACAGAAACTCCAAAGAAAATTTGCAAAAAGACTCATAACTTTCAGTGATGCTTAGCAAAGTATTAGAAATAAAGTAACTCAAGCAGCTAGAAATGCCAGGCGAAGCTATTATGCAAATAAGCTCAAGTCAGCAACAAGCAACATTAAGAAAATCTAGAGTATCATCAATTCTATTCATAAAAGGAACACTCAACCCACGAGCCCTCATTTAGCTTTTATGATAAATGATACAGTTGCAATGGAACCCTTCCTGATTACCAATCACTTCAATGATTATTTATCAATTTGGGCAAAAATCTTGCAGAGAGCATCCGTAATCACCATCAGGAATTTAAAGCCTACCCGCTAAACGGACAGCAAAATGAGCTGCTCTTATCCCCTGTCACGGCAGATGAATTGCTGACCATTATAAAACTGTCCAAAGATGCTGCAGCAGGTGACGAAAATATACCAATGAGCATTATTATGAAAGTAGCCCCCTTATTACTAGATGTTCTCCTTAACAGGTAGTAACTCCTCCTTCACTAGTGGTATCATTCCGGATAAACTGAAAATTGCCAAATTTCACCCAGCATATAAAAAATCTGGGGATAATGGTCTTTTCTAGAATTACCGCCTCATATCAATCGTACCAGCGAAGCTAGCATGTAGTAGACTAAGTTTCTTATGGCTATGCAGTGTCAATAATGTCCTTGCAGACTCTTAGTTTGGATTTAGAGCTAGAAGCTCAACTGACAGTCCTCTGCTATCCTTTACTAATGACGTTATAAACTCCTTTGATGACAGTCAGTTCACAGTCGGAATATTCCTGGACCTCTCTAAAGCCTTTGATACTGTCGACCATACGAGGTCTGTTCAAAAAGAAACCAAACTTTAAAAAAAAAATATTGCTTTACTTGCAACTTAATCAGACTTGTCTCCTTCAAAGTACTCCTCTCCTCTGTCGATATACCGCTCCCAACGTTTTTTCCTGTTCTGGAACGCGTCCTGGAACGCGTTTTGAGGGATGGTTCGCAAGTCTCGTAGCGAATTTTTTTCTATCTCTTCTATCGTCTGAAATCGGAGACCTTTCAGGGTGGATTTCAACTTTGGGAACAAAAAGAGTCAGCAGGGGCCAAATCCGGAGAGTAGGGGCGGCTGGGGGACGATAATCGTCTCGTGCTTCGCCAAAAAGTGACAGATAAGGAGAGACGCGTGAGCAGGTGCATTGTCACGGTGCAGCATTCAGGTCTTGTTTGTCCACGCCTCAGGCCTCTTCCTTTGCACTGCCTCCCTCAAACGCTTCAGAAACCTCTAAGTAAAACTCTTTATTGACTGTCTGACCACGTGAAACAAACTCATGATGAACTACACCCTTCCAATCAAAAAAGACGATGAACATCACCTCCACATTTGAGCGACTCTGACGTCCAGATTTGGGATCGTCTTCGGTGGATGTTCTTCCCCTTTTGAAACGTTGGTACCACACGTGACATTGCGTACGGCTCAAACAATCCTCCCCGTAAGCCTGTTGCAGCATTTGAAAAGTGTCCTTAAAAGTTTTTCACAATTTGAAAAAAAAATTCACGCAAACACGTTGCTCTTCAAGATCCTTCATTGTTCAACTTGCAACAAATCGCCAACTGCACTAAACAAACGTGCAGTGTTAGACTAAAAGTCAAGGTCATCGCGACACAGCACTCCCGTCGCGAGCACGCTGCACCGGCTCGCTGGCGCGCTATTTAAAAAGTTCGGTTCTTTTTGGACAGACCTCTATAATCCTCCTGGCAACGCTTGAACATTACGGAGTTAGGGGCTTATCCACAAATGGTTTACCTCATAGCTGTCTAACAGGAAGCAGTATGTCTGTTATAATGATCATCAATCTCACTCCTCACCAATTTTGTAGGGCGCCTCTCAAGGCTCCATTCTCGGTCCTGTACTTTTCGTGTTGTACATAAACGATATAGTCCACTCCAGCACACTCGCCAAATACAACTTATTTGTAGACGATAGTAATCTCTATGCCAGCAACTCAGATCTCCATTCCTTGATGAGAACTATGAACACTGAATTTACTAAAGTCAGGACCTGGGTAATACGTAATAAACTGACCTTAAACCTCGAGAAAACCCACTTCACAAGCTTTTACAGAAGGAAAACCTAACCCCAGATTTGGACCCCCCTGTACCTTGGAAACACATTACTCAAACGTGAACAAAATACTAAAATTCTTGGGGTTGTTGTTAATTTGAAACTTAGCTGGAGAAACCACATACAAGCCATTCATAGTAAAGTCAATAAACAGTGCAGTATCATGTATCACACTCGTCAGTTACCCATTCTTGCAGCAATGAAAAAATATATTATGATCTTGTTTACCAACACTTTTTTCATTGTCACACACTATGGGGGGTCCTCTGGCTCTTCAAAAACATATCCCTTAGGTCAGGGGTTCTCAACCAGGGGGGAATTTCCCCCCCTCAGGTTTTCAAGGGGGGGGGGGGGAAACTGATACTAATATGGAAAAAATAAAGGATTTTCAGTATTATACGCATATTATTTGGAATGCACTTTTTGAGGCAGACAATCTTGGAAAGGAGGGGGGAATGACATTCTGACATATGGTGAAAGGGGTGCATGGGGCAAACAAGGTTGAGAACCACTGCCTTAGGTGCTGCACAGAAGAGAGTTGTGCGGACAATGACCTGCTTGAAAAAACTGATAACACTAGTTAACAATTTGCGAAATTGAAAACGTTAAAATTCGAGTATATTAACACTTATTGCTGTGCCCTATTTGCATATAGATCTGTGAATCACATGATTGACAATACTTATTTCCAGTTCCGGAATAATCAGAGATACAACTTAAGACACCCAGAGCTACTAGGACCCTCCCCCCCCCCCCCCATTCGCTCCTCTCAGTCCATACAATATCATGGTGTGAAAGTGTGGAACAAATACCCCTATCAATCCTAGTAAAGACTAAGCTTTTTACCTTTAAATCATCTCTTAAAAAATATCAATTGTCTAAGCATTAATAATATTGTATTACTTAATTTCTATTCCTGCTTATATTGGACCACCAAAACCGTTATACCACAGATTGTCATGTTGGTATAGAGAAACGACCGTTACAATAATTATAGTTACCGACTAGACATGACACTGACAGCTCTGTCCCACCTGAATACAACCCATGTTCTACTGCTTCCCTCCCTTATCATATTTATGTATATCAACACCACTGTAACATACTGTAAATATATACTTATGATATAAATGTAAAATCATGAATAAAATTAATAAAATAAATAATTAACGAGGTGATAACCATGGTAACATTCTGATATGTTCTTACTATCACCATGTTACGTGTACTATTCCAGATGACACTAAATTTCCGTGATAGATTTTGTATCCACTCAGTAAATCGCCACAGACGAGATGGATTATTTTCAGTATTAGTGTGAAAGCGTATATTATGGCAGGGTCTTGCTGGGCATTACTGGATGTGAGGATAGTTTAGTATTTCAGTATAAATCAGGCGCCTTCAAGAGAGCTCAGGCTCTCAACTGGCTCAGCCACGTTAATATTGTTATTATTATCGACTCAGTATTTGTATTTTTATGGCTAAATAAACTGTTTCAATATCAATATCAATACCACTTTGAGGCATCGATGACGCAAGTGTTTTGAGGGTTCAGGAACAGCTTTCGATACATCAGACTCAATGATCCAAAAACGAGCCACCATGCGAAGGAAAATATTGTCTTATATTCTTAGAAAATGCATTGCCTTATACTTCATAATTAGAAGAGATAATGACAAAGATCTCTGAAGCTACAAGTGTGGAAAAACGAATGAGTAAAACACGACCAAACTCAGTCCGTTATAGCAATGGGACGAGGTTTGGCTAGTTCGCTCAAATCTTGAATCTTTCTCGTTTCGTGTTTTTGGATTTATGAGAGTTTCAACAGAGACCTCTTACAAAACAGGGCATGAAGGGTGACAAGAGTTACGCAGTGCAGTCTCTGCCTTAGTGCCGGTAAGGCAGTACACGAAGGCTTGAAGACAAACAAACAGCCGGTGAGGCGAAGAGACTGAAACTGAAGAGGACTGCAAAGTATCGTCAAATGTTTGTCAGTCTAGTAACATATTTATAAGTATCATGAAGTGTTTGCAAGTATCATGACGTGTTTATAAGTGTCGTAGTTGTAAGTGTCTCAAAGTGATCTTAAGTTTCAAAAAGCATTTTTAAGTGCCGTAAAATTTTGGTAAGCATTTTGAAGTGATATCATAACGCATTCGTAAGTAACGTTAAGTGTTTATAAGTGTTAATAAGTGTTTGTGTTATGAAGTTTTATAAATGATGTGAAGTGTTGGTGTCATGAAGACTCACAAGGTAAATGTGGGCGCCCAAAACACCTATACGTGTCGTCATAAGAGTAGTATAAAGTGTCATAGTGGCATAAGGTGTTAGAGTGCGATAAAATGTAACGTGGGCACAATGATTCATATAATATCCAAAAGCCTTATAAAGAGCTTTTAAATGCCAGTAGTTCTGATAAAATGCCATTAGTCGTATAATGTCTTAAGATGAGGTGCACAATGAAAAAGTTCTATGAAGTGTGAGAGGTGTGTCATTAAGTGTCCTAAAGTGTATTAATGTGTCCTCAAGTGTTCTGAAGTGTCATGAGGTGTCCTAAAGTGTCCTAAAGTGTCCTAGGGTGTCAAAATGCCCGAAAGTGTTATGCATTGTCCTAAAGTGTCCTAAAGTGTCCTAAGGTGTCAAAATATCCAAAAGTGTCATGAAGTGTCCTAAGGTGTCAGTGACCTAAAGTATCGGTGACCTAAAGTGTCAGTGTTCTAAAGTGCCGTAAATGTCATGTAGTTTCCTCGTGTAATAAAGTGGCATAACGTGTCAAAGTCTCGAAGTCTCGGATAGTTATAAACTATCCAAACAACATACAATAGTGTTACCGTGTCGAAAAGTGTCGTAAATCGTAAGGTGCTGTGAAGTCTCTCAATCTGTTGTAAAGTACCAGTGATGTCATAAATTCTCAATAATGTGCCATTAATGCTTTAAAGTTTCGCAAAGTGATGGAAAGTGTCATTAATTTTTGTAAAGTGTTGCTTAGTGTCATGAAGTATCGCAAGTCGTAAAATGTGTCATGGAGTGCAGCAAGGTGAAGCCAAGTGCCATAAGGTGTCATAAAAGTGTCAATACCTTGCTAGGAGGTGACCCTGTACGGCGCCAGGGCTTCCGCGACCACCAGCACAAGGTAACTAACTACTAATTAAACTGCTTTTGTGTTCTTGACATATTGAACACGTTCTCTTAGTTATTAATTTTGCATAAACTAATGATTAAGATCATTCGTTCTGCATTAATGGATACGCTCTCAACTGGCTTAGCCATGCTAATATTATGGTTTTTATCGACTGTGTATCTGTGTTCTTCTGGCAAAATAAACTGTTTCAATATAGTTAGTTAAATACATTTTCTTCGTTATTATTCCCACCACCACCCATTTGGGAGAGGATTTTTAAAAGCACAATTATTTTCTCCCCTTTATTTAGTAGCCCGTCTTACCTATCTCCCTCTCTATCACGGCCTGCAGTCTTGACCTCATTTACCCGGCGTGGTTCCGAACAAGGTCCGTGTGGACCATCATCTCCACCTCTGACCTCTCCCTCGCCTGCTTCCAAGTGCTCACAAGTGAACACAATGTTTTTCGATCAGGTTCATGTCACTCCTTTGCTAGGCCTGTCCAATAGGTGGAGATGCTCCTGTGCGAGAAACAACTGCTGAACCAGCCTAGCTGTGTGGCCGGTGCAGCGATCCTCGACAAATATTATGGGGCCGGGAGGGAAGGGAAAATTCCTTTCGTGGAGAAAGGAGAGGAAAAAAAATCTTTAAATATGTCAATATATGATTCGGAACTAAACCGTCCCTGAATCTCTGTGACATTCCCGACGTCTTGGAGAGTCATCCACCCCAACACATTAACCTTCAATCGGCCGCTCCGTTGTTCGTCATAGATATTGCGCCAAACATATCTGCATAAAATGGTGTAGACCTTATAACTTTGTTATATTCTTCACTTTTATGTCAAATTTTAATGTGTTATTTACTGCAAGATACACGGAATTTCATAGAGTAATTTGATCTAAGGTATACTTTAATTAATCATGTTACAGATTGCAAACATAATTTTTTAGTGAGATGAGGTTGCTATTGCACTTGCTTATTAAACCTCATAAGATATCACCCAAGGAGGTGACAGGGCCAAATTTTATCACATCTAGTTTAGACTAGGCTGTGAGTAGCAGTTGAAGAAAATGAGAAACCGAGAAAATGGATACTTGCGCAGAAGAGCTCATTACTACATGCGCCGTGTAATGTCGTACCTGAAAATGTTTTCAGGTGTCATTCCTTTCTACAGTACTCTCCTGCAATAGTTAGACGTGCCAGACTCTTCTCCTGCTTCAGCTTCATCTTGCATTATGGTTAGTGTCTGTGATGTCTTTACGCATCCTTTGTGCTTCTTTACGTCCACAGTAGGCCAGAATGTCTTCTTTCTTATTTATTAAGGAGGGGGGAGTGTTATTTTTCTAGGTTCGGGCTAGTGGCTTTTGTCGGGGCCCGCTTGGATTCAGTCATTTTCAGGCTTTCTGCTTTTCTCTGTTTTCGTGTTGAAGACCCTTTTTTCTCCCCCCTTTTCTACACATGTGGTGCTTCACGCCAAGGGTGTCCCTTCGTTGGTTGCTTTTCCCTCTTCCTCCACACTGGAATTCGTTTTTCCCACGTGGGTGGCCCTCCTCGTGTGAGGGCTGCTGTCACCTACCCCTCCTTTACGTGCCCTGTAGCCACGTGCTGTGATTTCCGAGCTTATGCCCCTTCCTCCTCTTCGACCTTTTTTGGGTGTGTGCCTTTGGGCTTTCCCCCCTTACCCTTTACCTAATTGTGTTTATTTTGTTCGTCTCGCCTGCCTCTCACTCTGAGACCGTTTTCTTTTCAGTGCTTCGGTTCTGAGTCAAAACGAGGAGAAGCGCACTGTCTGTTCTCTGTGTCTTTGTCTGTCTCGGGGTTGTTGCTCGGATAGGCTTTTATTTTCCTACCCTATATGCTCATTCTCCCTCTCCCTCTGTTTGTGTTTTCTCTTGTTCAGGCCCATGCACCGAGTCGTTACTCGGTTTCATTGTCTGGCTCGGGTTTTGGGGCATCGAGAGGCGTCTGTAGTCCTGCCTTCCTCCCTGCTCCATTGTTTTATTTATCCTCTGTGTTTTTCATTTTCAGTCCAATAAGGTGCCTCGCTAGCGATTTTTTTTTCCTGAGGGCTTCCGTCATTTTCAACAGGCGGAACCGTCTCTTGTTCAAAATGACGGAAGCCCTCCGGAAAAAAAAAATTTCGCTCCCCGCTCAGCCCCGAGGTGTTCGGCCAGATTCCGACAGGATGCCCACTCCGCCTGTTCAGCCCACGCCCCGTGCGTGGACGCCGACGGGTTCCACCTTAGCCGCTGTAAGGTGGGCTCTGAGTGGGTGGTGGTGCTTCTTTGCAATGCCGACGGAGATGTGGACTCCTCTCACAACTTTTGGCAGCAGCTTCAGCACCGCTGGACAGCATCCTCCAGTTCCGCCAGACACCGGAACACCCCTCTCTCCTGGAGGGACCAGGATCTCACTTCCTGGTTGCAGATGTGCCGCCACCGAAACCCTTCGGGGAGAGACCACTCTACCAAGGACCCCAGGCCGTGGTCCCCCCTTCCGACTTTCCAGTCAGCTACCGCAGAGCCGACCTCTTCCCGCCCTGAGGCTTCAGGCTCTCCGCAGCACTCCCTCTCGCCCATCCGGGAGTCGAGTGCTCACTCCTCCAGTCGCCATCGTCACCTCTACGGTGTCCCGCTAAGTCCTCCTCTCACAGGCACTACCACCCTAGGTCGCCTAAGGACAGTGGCCGCAAGAGGAAGCAGGTTTGCAAGGAAGAAGCGGCGGTCTTCAAACCCCGCAACTCCACCAGGGCCCCAGCCAGGTTGTCCCTGCAGCCCACAGTGTCCTTGGAGAGGCGGTCCTCACCTCCTCCGGACCTCCACCTTCACCAGCCCTCGCCAGGTGACTCGGCTAGGGCTAACCCTTCTCCCTGCCACCCTCTTACGGCTCTTCCTTCCCCCCACCATCCCCACGGGCCAGGCGACCTTTCACGGCGCCTTCTACCTCCTCCATCGGTCAGTCTAGGCCAGCCCCAGACGCCCAGACGTTGTTGCCGGAGACTCTGCACCCCCCCCCCCTCCCCCCTGGGCAGTGCACCCTCCCCCACAGTCCTGACGCTGGGGATGTTGGAGGCTCTATCTTCCTGGTTACGGGCGCAGCAGCTGCAGCAGGCTCAGGCCCCTTCCATCCAACATCTTGTGGCATGGAGATCCTGCCCTCGCTGCTCCTCTCTGGACCCTCAGTGTTCTCGGAGTCCGGTTCCGAGCACAGGGGCTGCCTGACTACTCCGACTCAGTCTCGGCGACCTCTCCAGCTCCAAGGCCTACGCCTTCGTCAGGAGAGCGGACCTCCCCCGCACTGACGGGCGCTCCCCTCTCTTTTAAGACACCTGATAATATCATCAGCCAGGGGGCATACAAGTGGGCTCGGGTCCCATGGGACTGGTGTGTGTAATGGCTCCAGGGGAAACTGGTAATTTTTCTGAGAGTAAAGTGGGGGGAGGACCTAGTTCTCTCTCTCCGGTCCGACATAGAGGTACGACGACGGGCAGACGACTTAGGCTCGGAGTACTTCGAGTTGGTCCGCCTGTCGAGAAGGGAGATGGCCCCAACCCTGTCAGGAACGTCCCCGATCGAGGCGCCCTAAACACCTTTGACACTCTGGCCTCCTGTTCCGTGCTGTCCACTGCAGGTCCTTCCCGAGTGGCAACCTCTACAGAACGGAAGGTGGTGTGTTCGAACGGCCGGCCATGCCCTCTTTCCATGGGAGAAAGTGGGTCTGGACCTCCAGTCGATCTGGACGGCAGCAGCTGGAAGGAACAACTCCCCCACCACCTCTCCCTCACCTGTAGTCTGATCCCCCCAGGATGACCGGGTGCCAGACGAGTTGGAGTTCCTGTGGGCTCCGAAGTTAACCCTGTCTTCCCTCCCATGGTAGACATCTCAGGTAGCTCAGGTCACCCTGACTTAGGACGCCACTGAGAGGCAGAAGGCGGCTCTCGCCTTCTCCACCACGGCAGGACTGGCCCAACTCGGCGCCTGGTTGAAGGCACTAGCCAACAACCCTAAGTCCCTCCACCTAGACTCGGCATCCAGCGTCTACCAGGCCCAATCCACCCTCACTTCCGGACTCGCCTCCGCCTCGACCATCAACCTTCGCCCTCAACTGGATAAGGCGGTAGGAGCCCGGCTGAACCTTAGGTGGAAGGCCTTAGACACTGGGATGCGGAAGTGCGGCAATGCCTGTTATGGCTGGCACCCGTTGCCCTTTCTCTGATACTAGAGGAGGCCCTGCGGGAATGATTGGTCGCGCAGCCGACCTTATCTCGGTCACTGCCCCCCGCCAGTCGCCAGCCCAAACCAGGCACCCTAAGCAGCAGTGACAGCAATGCCAGAGACAGCTCCTCAGGCACTCCAATAACCAGGGACGTTCTCAGGCCTCCCACTGCAACCCCCGCCAGAACATCTGTGAACAGCCCTTTCAAACCCGCTAGGGGCAGGATCCTCAGGAGCCTTGGTAACCTAGCTGTGAGGGCGGTCACTCTAGGGTTGGTTCCTCCTGTAGGGCTGCGAGAGGCCAGCAACGGCGGTTCGCCCGCAGGTGACCATCCGGAGAAGGGACTCATTTCTGGTTGTGGCGACTCCTGGCCCTCTAGCGGCTGGGCGTCGAGGCAAGGTCTTACCTGGCCGTGAATCCGCCCGCCTCCACTCCGGACACCCAGCAAGTGGACCAAAGTGAGCAGCCAAGTAAAGGAGCACCTCCAGTCCATGCTGCAAAAGGGGATAGTGGAGAGGACAGAAGGACGGGTCTCTCTGTCCTGGTTATTCAATGTCCCCAAGAGGGACTCAAATAGGGAGAGATTGGCGGTGGACCTCAGCCGCCTGAATCGCTTTATCAATCCGCACCATTTTCGAATGGTGTCAGTAGCTCAGGTCTGCCTCCATCTCAAACAGGGAGCCTGGCTATCTCCCATCGACCTGGAAGCTGCCTACTGGCACGTCCCAATCCACAGGAGGTTCAGGAAGCTTCTGTCCTGCCAGGTGGAGGGGGACGTGTTTCAATTCTCGCCCTAGCTCCGAGAGTCTTCACCAGAATCGTGAGGGTCTTGGCCAAGGAGTTTGCCCACCACAAGGTAGACGTCCCCATGTACCTGAATGACTGGGTGATCTCGGCCAAGGAAGAAGGCGAATCATGCACCAGGGTAACATTGGCCACGGCGGAGGGCATGGGCTTCAGAATCAACCAACCGAAGTCCTCCCTCTCACCATCACAACAACTGGTGTGGCGAGGGATGGAGTGGGACACCTCCACAGCTTCCATTCACCTCTCCCCAAACAACGCATGGCGGAATCTCTGGCGCTTCTTTGTCGCCTCATTGTCGGTCAGTTTCACTCGCCACCAGTGGGAGGCCGTCCTAGGCTCTTTCAACTACGCGGCAGAGGTGGTACCCTGGGTCGTCTGCTTCTCCACCACCTGACCTGGGAGGTCAACGCTGCCATCCCAGTCGAACCCAGGGATCTCGCACGTCCCATGCCCTCTCACTTGTCCGCCCTTCTACGCCCCTTTCAGTCTCGCGACGCCCTGCACCGGTGGACGCTCTGGGTCCCAGCAGCGCCCACCCTCTTCGTAGTGTCGAATGCCTCCGACGTAGGCTGGGGGTACCAGTCATCCAAAAGTCACCAGCAATTCGGGGGCTGGACAGACGAGTGGTCGGTGACTCACGTCATCGAACGAGAGCTGGAAGTGGTGTGGAAATTCCTGGAGGATAACCAGACGACCCAGGACGAGGCCATCTGTTTCAAAATGGAGATCACAGCAGCCGTTTCGTGCCTCAACAGGCAGGGCACGGCCAGCTCAGCCCAAATGCTGTCTCTCTCAGAGCAGATCTTCAAGGAGGCACACTACCAGAGTAACCACCTGTCCGCCCACCTTGTCACGGGAATCGAGAACGGCTGGGCTGACGCTCTCTCCCGATTCAAAGGGACGTCAGTACAGTGGACACTCCGCCAGAGTGTGTTTCAGTCACTGATAGAGCGGTGGAGTAGACAGGGGGTGGACCTCTTTGACTCTCCGACATACACCCAGCTCCCAGTGTACTCGAGTCGTTTGATGCTGACACCATACGGGGGCCCAGACACCTTCACGGAGGACTGGAACAGGTGGACCTCCTTTTACCTGTTCCCACTTAAAGGGGAAGGTCCTCCTCCTGGCCCCCTACTGGGCGGCTCAACCATGGTTCTCAGAGCTACTCGGTTGGTGTCCACATCCACTGATGTTGGGGAATGCCTGCCTCTTCGATCCCCTCATTGCCAGGCTATAGTGATCACTTCACTTACACACATGAAGTTTCTCCGTGCCTCCCTGAGCAGACTGTATTCGCCTAAAGTGATGGAGGACATCTGGTCAGGACTTACACCCTCCACTACTCGACAATACGAGCCTTGTTGGAAAGCTTTCCAGCAGTACCTCAAGGAGCAGGGAGCTCCCATGCCCAGTGAAAGTGTAGTACTAGAGTTTCCATCGTCCCTAGCACACGAGCGAGGCAGGTCTATCCCGACCCTCTCCGTCAACCTGGCTGTCCTCACCGACCCCTGGATTACAGGTGCGGGGTGAAGGTTAACGAAAGGTCGATTACCCTGCTGAAGTGGGGCCTGTTCCACAAGCGACCACCTTCTTGACCACTCCGTACATTCTGGTCCTTGGAGAAAGTCCTCACTCAACTGGGCTCCGTAAGTACTACTCCTTCAATCCTGTGAACTATACTGACAACCTTGCCTAATGGCCACCGGCCTTATGTTGTCCGTTTTTCCTATGTTCTTGTTCCTATGAAGGTTTTACCATAACATGGATTAATCTGATATCTGTCTCACCCCAGAATCCATTCACCATCCAGTCGTCAAAGGACCGCCTACTACAGAAGACACTCTTCCTCATAGCGCTGGCCACAGGCTTCAGGTATACCCAGCTCAAGACACTCACGAGGTTCGACCACTGGACCTCCTTCGCCCAAGGAGATTCTGCAGTATCCCTGGCACCTTCTCTCACCTCCCTGGCAAAGAATGAGTGGGAGAACCACAGGTTCCAGCCAGTAACGGTTCCGGCATGGAAGGTGGAGGGCGAGCAACACCGACTCTGCCCGGTCGGGACCCTCCGCCAATACCTCTCCCCCACGGCCGAAAACACCACCACCTAGCATCACCTCTTCGTTCATCCTCGGTCAGGGCGCCCGCTGTCAGTTAGAGGACTAGCAGACAGGTTGCGGCAGGTTATAGACGAGGCTGACCCTGAGAAAGCCCCACGTCCCCACGAAGTACAAGGTGTAGCAGCTTCACTGGCCTTCCTGAGGACCCACTCCCTCTCACAGGTCCGAGAATGGGATCAGTGGAAATCGGCTTCCTGCTTCATAGCAAGTTATCTGTCTCACCAGGTGTCAGACGCACTCTGCATAGCACTGGGTCTCGCCCTCGACCCACATTCATGCACAAGTAAAAACAAATTAATGTGGCTTAATCTAAGAATATATAAAATTCAAATGGTCCTTCGTGTGTTCACTGCTCCCCTTACAGGCTTACATCCTAACTCCCTCCTTCTTGTAGAATCTAGCAAGTGCACTAGCAACCTCATCTCACTAAAATAGGGGCTTTGAAGTTTTCTGAAAAGCGTATTTTTGGTGATTGAGCGAAGCTAGTGCCCGCATTTAATCCCGTCCTTCCTTCGGCTCCACCCACCTGCTATTCCTGATATAGATTGAGGAAAGGAACGACACCTGAAAACATTTTCAGGTACGCAGTTAAACGGCGCAAGCATTAATGAGCTCTTTTGCACAAGTACCCATTTTCTCAGTTTCTCGTTTCTTCAACTGCTAGTCACACCCTAGTCCAATTTATATGTGTTAAAATTTGACCCTGTCACCTCCTAGGGTGATATCTTATAATGTCTAATAAGCAAGTGCACTGGCTTCGCTCACTCACCAAAATAGGCTTTTCATCAAGTTTCAAAGCCCCTTATATGGGCATGCTACCTCGTGTTGCTTCTGCCTCGAGGCACAGTGGGCGCCTATCAACCTCTCTGGTCAATGCTCATTGGTGGAATATCCAGTACAGATGATCAGTGGCCTGTTTCGAAGCTCAAATATTATGTTATATATTTTCAAATTCTTTCTTTTGCATTACATCAGGAAGT
>CAUDMG010003804.1:1016559-1031559 GCA_958450375.1 Homarus gammarus
ACCTTCCCCTCCCCTGCACCCCACGACCTTTGACCTCAACCCACTATTCATTCCCCACCTCCGCCCGTCCTCCCCATTTATCCATCCCTTGTCCCCCCTTCCCCTTTCTTATCCCTCCTCCCCTCTTTCTCCCCCTCCTCCCCCCTCCTACCCCCTTTCTCCCCTCCTTCCCTAAGTCCTGGTCATCACCCCCCATGGCTCGATGACTCCTCATATACAAAGTAAGTCTTTATAATCTCAGAGGTACCACACACACACACACACACACACACACACACACACACAGACACACACAGACACACTCACACACACACACACACACACACACAGACACACACAGACACACTCACACACACACACACACACACACACACAGACACACTCACACACACACACACACACACACACACACACACACACACAGACACACTCACACACACACACACACACACACACACACACACACACAGACACACACACACACACACACACACGCACACACACACAGACACACACAGACACACTCACACACACACACACACACACACACACACACACACACACACACACACACACACACACACACACACACACACACACACACACACACACACACACACAGAAGGTCAGAAGCGCTAAACATCAACTAATCTTCGTGGAAAATAATAAGACAGATTTTGGATTTGAAAATCTTAACTTGGGGTTTCTACCAGATTCTTAAATATTTGCTACACTTTTCCCAACTTAAGATACATTTCGTAAAGTAGTGACGATAAGTGAGATGAAGATGACGAACTTATGTTATCTTGTACTAAAGTTTCATAAGAACATAAAAAAATAAGGAGTCTGCAATAGGCCGATTGGCCTGTGAATGGCAGCTAATGTCGAGAGTTACTACCACTCTCTATCATCCATGAATCTATCTAGTCTTCTTTTAAGACTTTCCAGCGTTCCAGCACTTACTACAAAGTTGCTAAGCTTGTTCCACTCGTCCACCACCCTATTTGTGAACCAATTCCTTCCTATCTCCCTCCTAAACCTAAACTTATCCAACTTAAATCCGTTGCTCCGAGTCCTATCCTGATAGGATAATATAAGAACTTTATCTATATACCCTTTATTGATTCCTTTCACCCACTTGAATACTTCTATTATATCTCCCCGCACTCTTCGTCTTTCTAGGGAATGCAAGTTTAGTTTCTTTAACCTATCTTGATATGGAAGGTTTCTAAGTCCCGGAATCATTTTCGTCATTCTTCGCTGCACCGACTCCAGTGAATTGATATCCATTCTATAATAAGGGCACCAGAACTGAACCACATAATCGAGGTGCGGCCTGACTAACGCAAGATATAGTTGCAATAAGACCTCTGCACTCTTATTACTTACACTTCTAGATATAAAACCTAATACTCTGTTTGCCTTATTTCGAACGCACTGTTTTCTAGGCCGTAGGTCCGGGCTTACAAGTACCCCTAAGTCTCTTTCACAAGTCGACTTCTCTAGGTTGATGTTGTTAAGGCTGTATACGTTGACAGTATTTGTTCTACCAATATTAAGTACGCTGCACTTGCTGGTGTTGAATTTCATTTGCCATTTCTCTGACCACTCCTGCAGTTTATTTAAATCCTCCTGTAGTTCATTTGCATCCTAC
The DNA here is from genome assembly GCA_958450375.1 of Homarus gammarus. Lineage (NCBI taxonomy): Eukaryota > Metazoa > Arthropoda > Malacostraca > Decapoda > Nephropidae > Homarus > Homarus gammarus. The sequence goes on from CAUDMG010003804.1 coordinate 1,018,214, forward strand.
CCTGAATTAATCTACCGCCCTATTTTGGTGTCATCTGCAAACTTGCTTATGTCACTGCTGATCCCAGTATCTAGATCGTTTATATAGATTATGAACAAGAGTGGGCCGAGTACTGACCCCTGGGGAACCCCACTGGTTACACGGCCCCACTCAGATTTAACACCATCTGCGCTCACCCTCTGTTTTCTATCGGTGAGCCACGATTTTATCCAATTTAAAACTTTCCCCTCGATACCATGAGCCTCAACTTTTCTCAGAAGCCTCTGATGCGGTACTTTGTCAAATGCTTTGTTAAAGTCTAAGTAAATAACATTGTAATTATCGTCATTATCTACTACGTCGAAGACTTTCCTAAGAAAACGTCAGCAGATTTGTTAGACAAGATTTTCCCTTTGTACACCCACGTTGAGAGTCATAGATTAATTTGCTTTTCTCTAAATGCGATCAAATGCTATTTGCTATAATTGATTCAAGAAATTTCCCCACTACTGACATCAAACTAATGGGCCGGAAATTTGACTCTGATACTCTGTATCCCTTTTTGAATATGGGTACTACATTTGCCTGTTTCCACAAGTCTGGCACAACTCCCATGTCTAATGATTTTGTAAATAAATTTACGAGGGGTCCGCTAATCTGTTCCTTATACTTTTTCAAAACTCAAGGGAAAATTTCATCCGGCCCTGGGGATTTTGTCTTCTTTAATTCATTTATCTTCTTAAGAACATCCTCTTCTCTGATAGTGATATTCTTTAATTTCTCTTTTTCATTTCCCCTAAATATCAGTTCCACCTCTGGAATTTTCTCTTGAATTTTTCTGTAAAAACTGATAAAAAGTAGCTGTTTAATGCTTTGCTTATTGCCTCACTGTCATCGATCACTTCCCCTCTCCCTGACTTTAAAGGCCGCATTTTGTCCTTGACCTTTGTCCTATATACCTGGAAAAATCCCTTGGGACTCGTCTTGGATTCTCTCGCTATCCTGATTGCGTAGTCTCTCTTTGCCTTTCTTACATTTTTCTTAACATTCCTAGATAGTTCATTATACCTGTTTCTGAGCTGCTCTTCCCCTCCCTTTAATTTCTTATAAATGCCTTTCATTATTCCTATGTCATGTTTAAGTTTTCTGGTCATCCACCTTGGCTCATTCTTATTTGACCTAATTTTTCTGTATGGTATATTTTGTTCTTGTGCTTTACGTAGTTTATGAGTGCATATATTATAGTCATGATCAATTGTTGTGTCGACTTGTGAAAGACACCTAGGGGTACTTGTAAGCCCGGACCTAGGCCTAGAAAACAGTGCGTTAATGTTCGAAATAAGGCAAACAGAGTATTGGGTTTTATATCTAGAAGTGTAAGTAACAAGAGTGCAGAGGTCTTATTGCATTTGCAACTATATCTTGCGCTAGTCAGGCCGCACCTCGATTATGCGGTTCAGTTCTGGTGCCCCTATTATAGAATGGATATAAATTCACTAGAGTCGGTGCAGCGAAGAATGACTAAAATGATTCCGGGACTTAGAAACCTTCCATATCAGGATAGGTTAAAGAAACTTAACTTGCATTCCCTAGAAAGACGAAGAGTGCGGGGAGATATGATAGAAGTATTTAAGTGGGTGAAAGGAATCAATGAAGGGGATATAGATAAAGTTCTTATAATATCCGAGCAGGATAGGACTCGGAGCAACGGATTCAAGTTGGATAAGTTTAGGTTTAGGAGGGAGATAGGAAGGAACTGGTTCACAAATAGGGTGGTGGACGAGTGGAACAAGCTTAGCAACTTTGTAGTAAGTGCGGGAACTCTGGAAAGTTTCAAAAGGAGGCTAGATAGATTCATGGATGATAGAGAGTGGTAGTAACTCTCGACAGGAGCTGCCATGCACAGGCCAACCGGCCTATTGCAGACTCCTTATTTTCTTATGTTCTTATGTTCTTATGTCATCTGTGATCTCACCCGTTCCTACTGGAGACTGACCTGACTGTTCCCAGGCGACCTCACCTAGGTACCTTCTTAACCCCTGATAATCCGCCAATCGAAAGTTTGGGACTCTGACCATATTGTTATTGTTTTTCGTTTCCTAATTTAGGGTGAACCTGATTTCTCTGTGACCACTGTTCCCTAGTTCTTCCCCTACTGTGATACCTCTGATAATATTTTCTTTATTTGTTAATACGAGGTCTAATATATTGTTACCTCTAGTAGGTTCTGTAATTAGTTGTTTCAAAAAGTTGTCCTGTACTGGGTATGAGAAACATTAGTGATTTTAATATGTTCGATATTCTTAAGGATCATAGAAAACAAATACTAACGCCAATAGGTAAGGTAAGGTTATATAAGCCTGGGGTGGCTAATCTGTAGGTGATCCAGAAGTATAACCTTTCACTTAACACCTCTTTATGTTACAGCCTTAAAACATTCCCCTGAGTGTGTATGGCCCAGGACACCAGCCTCCCGCCCCCCCTCCCCACACACACCTGTCTTTTTATCACATCGTTCTCACGGTCATTACCTTTCCGGTCACCCAAAATTCTTCAATTTTTTTTAAGGTAATTGTACTATTTCTCTCAATTAATGAAATGTATTAAATCGGGTTTCTTAATTACAGATAACTAACTACGTGCTACTTCTCTTCACAATTAACCACGTCTCTTCATAACTACGTCTTTTCATAACTAACTACGTCTCTTCATAACTAACAACGTCTCTTAATAACTAACTACGTCCCTTCATAACTAAGTACGTCTCTTCATAACAAACTACTAGGGTGTGTCAATTTTGTCAACATGTTAAAAATCAAATGTGGTAGTCAAAATATTGTGCCTCTTTATGTCTAAACTTGAGATTAGCAAACAAAAATGAATTGAAATAACCCTCACCTACATCAATTATACCTTAAAGTTTCAAATATCAGTATTTCAACAAATTAATGAGACTTGATTAGAATTATTCACTTGATATTAACTAATCTCATGTAAGCATATGGATTATGGAGTATTTTATGGTTCTATAGCTTGTGTACAATATGCATGTCAGAACATGAACATGAACAGGCTCTCCGTGTGGGACAGTTTAATTCTTGTTTTGACTTGTACCAAGCGTGAGGATAAGGCGCCCGGCTCACTCTCCTTCTAGATATCATAGACGGTGGTTTGCTCTCATTGCACTTGCACCTACTCTACCAGACGAATTCTACATTTTAATTATTGTAAGTAGGGCATATTGATTGTCGCAGTTACTTATATCATTGTATAAAACATTATGTTCTAAGAAATTATTATGTTATTTCTGTTACAGCATTTTTGATAAACAAATTGATATTTTTTGAAACAACAATTGAATTATGAAACATTGAAATATTTTTCTATTTGTCAGATAGTGTGAAGATGTCAAAATTGAAGACAAGAAGTCAGTTGTCAACCCACTTGAGCCTGCTAGTTGGTAAAGGGAAGGAGCTTCCTGTATCAGAACTTCCAACAGTGAGAGACATGCTAAGATTAGGGTTACTCCTTCGAGAAAAAAATGCAAAGGACAGAAGGAACTATACAGATAAAGAACTCATAAATGACATGATAGTCCCTCTTCTGCATCAATGGACAAAAGCTAATGCACTATTCAAACCACCTGTGATTAATCAGTGTCGAACTATTGAGCTAAAACTAACGAAATTATGGCACAAAGCAGTTGAAACATCACTTGGTAAAGGAAACTTGGCCAGGAAAAATGAATTTCTGCACACACTTGATACTCTGTTTGACATTTTGACCTGCAAGTGCTCCATACAATTATGTTCTGAATCCAACTGTTCTCACTCAGGTAAGAGAGAAAATAATTCCCACATTGATTGTGGTTGTCCTCGTGAAAAGAAGATCCCTGTTTTAGAGCTTGAATTTATAAAGGCACAGAGGACAAAGGCAGAAGGCCAAGGAAGTATGCAAATGGGTTCAATAGATTATTCAGAAACAAAGAAGCAGATTGCTAATGCCAAGAAGAGAGAACAAATCCGAGAGAGGGAACAAAAGAAGAAAATGAAGAGTGAAGAAGCCATCCAAAGAGAGGAAGAGCTGTGTCAAGATGTTTATCACTTCTTTGATAGTTCTTCTGATGAACAGGAAGCAACATCAGATGATAGTTCCAAAGAGCCATCTGAACCTTTACCAGAGAAAATGAAATACAACACAAGAAATATTTCAAACATTGCTTTAGCTAGTATTCGCCACCATGCTGGACTTCGTGAGGCTGCAGAAATTGCAACTGCCGCTTGGATAGATGCAGGCCTCATCAGCCGAGAGGATGTATCTTTGGTGATAGATCATAATAAAATTAGAAGAGCACAAGAAAAAATAATGAAGGAAATATCTGATCAGCATGAAAAAGATTTAAGCGAGGGAGGGCTCTCCTGTCTTTTGTTTGATGGAAGAATAGATGACACAAAAGTTTTGCTAGAAGTAGAGGGAGTGAACAGAAAGTTTCCAGGTCTCATCAAAGAAGAACACTACTCTGTCTGTTCTGAGCCTGGTGGTCGGTTTTTGTTTCACTTTGCTCCCGAAACTGAAGTAGAAGGGAAGAAACATGCAGAGGTCATTGCTGATCATATTTTATGTTGGGTTCAGGAGAGAGGACTTGGCAGTTCACTGCAGGCTGTTGGTGGAGATTCAACTGCAGTGAACACCGGATGGCAGGGGGGTGTAATGACGCATTTAGAGAAAAAACTAGGAAGAAGACTTGTTTGGATTGTATGTGATTTACAAACAGGCGAGCTACCTCTTCGTCATCTCATCCAGGAACTTGATGGTCCTACAAAGAGCAACAACAAGTGGTCAGGTCCCCTTGGCATCATGCTGGATGAAGCAACACAACTAGAAATAAATACAACCTTTCCAAAGGTCGAAGTTGGCCCTCCCCTTCCGGCGTTGTCTGAAGGAGTCATCAAAGATCTCAGCACAGATCAATCCTATGCTTATCGTATTGCCCAAGCAATAAGATCAGGAGAAGTGCCTCAGTCATTGGCTCTCTTGGAGATTGGACCTGTCAGTCACAGCCGTTGGTTAACTACAGCTCTTCGTTTTTGCAGGATTTGGATTTCCAAACACGAATTGAAGGGCAAAGTGCTGAAGAATTTGAGGTTAATTGTTGAATTTATTATTGGAGTTTATCTTCCCCAGTGGTTTAGTGTGAAACTTAATCCTATGTGGGTGGATGGGCCCAATCACCTTTTGTTTCAATTGCAGCTAGTAAGAACACAGAGGAAGGTAGTGAGGGACATCGTGTTACCTGTGGCAAGAAGGTCCGCTTGGTATGCTCGATCAGAAGCAGTTTTGCAAGCAATGCTTTGCAGTCAATGTACCAATCTCCGAACCGAGGCTGTAGAAGTCATTCTAAAGATTTGAGGAACGCTAATAGATGACGACCAGTTGGGAGACTGTTCGTTTCATTCAAGAAAAGTTCCCCCAATAAACGTCAATGCCACCAAATTGTCAGAATTGGTTGACTTGAGTTTGGAAGTCTTAGAGCCACCATTGACAACAAGTCTAACTAGCCAAGAATTGAGAAACCTTAAAGAGACTCCAATGCAGGTGCCGAAGTGGCCTTCCCACACTCAAAGTGTGGAGAGATGTGTGAAAATGGTCACAGAAGCAGCGGGCCATGTTTACAGCCACGAGAGGCGAGAAGGTTACATCAAAGCACAAATAGCAAGCAGAATACTGATGACAAGAAACCAAAGCAAAGAGAGTATGAAGGCATTGGTTACTTTCAAATAGACTACGGATAATAAAATATAATAATTTGAAACTTGAAACAGTAACATGTGTGCAAACGCTGGTTATGTTATAAATTCACAAATATGTACATTTAAAAATCCATTTGATGTAGGTAGGACTTATTATAAAAAAAAATTTATGCCAGAATATTGTTTTGCATGCTTAAAGACTACAATAAATTGCTACCAAATTACTCGATTTTCAATTTAGCCAGTTCACCCCCTAAATTGACACACCCTACTAACTACGTCTCTTCATAACTAACTACGTCTCTTCATAACTAAGTACGTCTCTTCATAACTAACTACGTCTCTTCATAACTAACTACGTCTCATCATAACTAACTACGTCTCTTCATAACTAACTACGTCTCTTCATAACTAACTACGTCTCTTCATAACTAACTACGTCTCTTCATAACTAACTACGTCTCTTCATAACTAACTACGTCTCTTCATAACTAACTCCATCACCTAATAAGCGTTCCTTACTTCCATCTTTTTCTTAATTCATTGACTCGGTATTCATTATTATCCTTATTTATCATATTTGTTTATTTAGTATCATTTATCCTCCTTATTTATCTTATTCTGCGTTTATTATTATTTAGTGATCCTTATTTTCTCTTTATTTTCACACCGCTAATGAGACCTGTACCCGCCAGAGAGTGGACAGTTGGTCGTAGTTGGAAGGTACGATCTCGGATTCGGAATATTGAAGCAAGTTACCGAGCTTTTCTTGTGGGTACCGTACGTGTTTTAATTGAGGTGTAATTAGACATTTATATTTATTTATTACATCACGATCTGTGTATAAGACTTTAACAATGTAGTTCTTTTTTGTTATCTAGAGACATGTTAGCCTTATCTGTTATGATATGTAATGCAAGGTTATCTTATGTGTGTGTGTGTGTGTGTGTGTGTGTGTGTGTGTGTGTGTGTCAGTTCAGTCAACCACCCGCACACTACAAGTCGTATTCTTAAACCTACGTAAATTACTTCCCCCTTCAGTAATGTTATAAGAATCCTGTATCTCAGTAATACCTCGACGCCATTAAGACCGTCATCATAACAAGCTAAAGTGGGCCAGTTGAATCACAAGGTGGGAAACATAACGTTAGTACATGAATCAACCAATCACAAGGTGGGAAACATAACGTTAGTACATGAATCAACCAATCACAAGGCGGGAAACATAACGTTAGTAAATGAATCTACCAATCACAAGGCGGGAAACATAACGTTAGTACATGAATCTACTTGGCGTCAGAACTACAAGTATTTCCTAATCCCCAATCAAGAAGTAAGAGATTAACGTATAATTTTGTGATAATCCGAAGCATACGATTATAAACCTTCCCGGCGAGATAAGAAGCAGCCCAAGATGAAGGCGATAATGAGGTTGGTGAGAATGAACAGTATCTCAGGTAGAGTACGGGCTCACCTGGTCCACCTCACCTGTCCATCACCTAAACTATGCCGTCATCACCGTCTTTGTGTTGGATGAATGTGATAATCAGTTTGTTATTGTGTGTGTGTGTGTGTGTGTGTGTGTGTGTGTGTGTGTGTGTGTGTGTGTGTGTGTGTGTGTGTGTGTGTGACCCCTACCTCTCACAGTTCATTCCTAACTCTTTCTATTTCCTCAGCTTCTTATGGTAGGTAAAGGCTTTGGGCTGCTTACCTCCCCTGAGATACAACTGTTGCCTTAGAATCATCATGGACAGGTTACTATGGGTGACTTACAGGCGATAATGTTAGGTCAGCCTCAGCTTCAAGTTCCAACCCAATTGCTTCCTGTGGTTGTGGGCAGCGTGCCACCGAGAGCTGCACGTACTGCCTGAACAATACGCAGCCTTGAATATTAAACAAGTATTCAAACGGCTTAAGAAAGAGAGGATATGTACCTGAGAAAAGAAACTTAGAATGTAAAAGATTAATGGGAGGTTGAGAGGTACACAGGTGTTCGTAGTGGGATGAATTGGTTCCTGTGGGACTTTCAGGAATAAAGTGAAGTGAGATGGACAGCTTAAAATGATGATTGTGGAGAATAATAATATTGAAGAATAATCAGAAGTTTGAGTGAGGTGATGGTGTTCTTGTAACGGTTCAGGGAATATTGACATGGGATGGGTTAAGGTAAGGAAAATAAAGAATAAACAATAAAAAACAAAGAAATATTAAAAACAAAAACAATCGTCTTTGTTGATTCCTGTTTACAATATCACCTGAGAAGTCTGTATGTTATTATATCACCCCAGAACAATATACATAAAAATCCTCGAAATCTATCATATCTTTTTTCAAGGGAAATCCTAAAACTGGCTCAATGAAACGAAGAACTGACCAGGGGCCCACTGTATAGGCCAGACCAGGAGCCAGTAATAAGTTTAGTGACGCTGTCTTAACACCTTCCCTATGGGGACGCCAATATTGTATTCACCTAACGCCAGACGACGATTTTATGCATCTCAGAGGCGTTAATGAGGCCAGAGGGGCTTTGGGGTGTGTGGAATAAACCAAAAAATTATCTGAAAATAAATTGGCCCGAGGGAACGTAAAAACATAAGCAAAGACAATAATGACAAGGAAACTAAACACCAAAGGAAGGAATGAAAAAAACTGATAATAGAGAAAAGAAGAACTTAAAGAAGGAAAGAGTAACGGAGATAATACTGATTAAGAGTGAGTAAGGGAAGAAAGATGGTGACACAAGAAGAGTCATATATAGAGGAAGTACAAGAAGAGAGATGATGATAACAGGAGATAAAACAATTAGGAAATGTACAAAAATATGAAAAAAATTAAAAAATAAAAATAAAAATTAAAGTAAAAGTAAAAGAAAGATGGAGTAAATATGTGAAATAATAATACAATCGTGATGATAAATGAAAAGAAGAGAAAATAGAATAACAATCAAGGTGAGACTTTAGAAGGTGAGGCAGGTGTGATTAGACGAGGGTAAATTAATTGTCTGGTCGGGTGAGGAAGAGGCTGGGAGTTTATGGTGTCTGAGAAGGATATCTGTAATTAGTTATAGATATTATATGTACTAATGGTCAACATCCTTCCCTATATAACTATGAACTTTGGGCATCTTTTGACAGATGTGTGAGGTGTGTTTGTGACAGGTGTGTAAGGTGTGATTTTAACAGGTGTGTGTGGTGTGCTTTTGACAGGTGTGTGAGGTGTGCTTTTGACAGAGGTGTGAGGTGTGTTTTTGACAGGTGTGTAAGGTGTGCTTTTGACAGATGTGTGAGGTGTGTTTTTGACAGGTGTGTAAGGTGTGATTTTGACAGATGTGTGAGGTGTGCTTTTGACAGATGTGTGAAGTGTGCTTTTGGCAGATGTGTGAGGTGTACTTTTGACAGGTGTGTGAGGTGTGCTTTTGGCAGATGTGTGAGGTGCGCTTTTGACAGGTGTGTACCGTGTGGCTTAATATTGTACACATCTTGTTTGTTGTATAACGTAAACTATTGCCAGAGAAGTGATCAATACTCACAAAGAAATATATTAAGTAAGAATAAAACAAATTAAATATTACCAGTGATTAACTTTGACTAAACATAAATATATTTGTTTTGATAATTTGTGTTTAAGAGTTTAACATAAAGTGGACACAAAGAACATAGATGTTTATGGAAAAGAAGTTGCACTTTTTATTAATATCTTGTCAAAACTGATCACAAACAATAAGTTTGTTTGACAATAAGCAAGAAACCGAACGAACAATGAAATATATTAAGGCTCCAATAATTATAACTGTTTCTTCCTCCTACTTAACCTCCTCCTCCCCAGTCTCCGCTCCCTGCCGCCTACCTCCTCCCCAGTCTCCGCTCCCTGCCTCCTCCCCAGTCTCCGCTCCCTGCCTCCTCCCCAGTCTCCGCTCCCCCATGAAGTAACTCTTTCCATCACGACTCACATCTCTTGTTCTTCTACCATTAATTCCATCTCTTATTTTATCTTCCTCTCCTCCCGCTAAGACAAAGAAAAGCCGATGTTGTTTTTCATAACACAGCTGTTTTATTTCAGGTCTGTATCTGACCAAGAGATGTCTGTAATATATATATATATATATATATATATATATATATATATATATATATATATATATATATATATATATATATGTATATTATCAAAGGCAATTAGCACAATTAGCAGGATAAAAGTATCCACCATGACACACAGTCGGACACTCAACCCTAATGACCACCGATGAAGAATAATGACAAGAGCTGAGTGATTTATCCCCTTAAGACTAATTAGACTTAACGAGCAACATACACGCTACCACATAAACACACCAGCTTTATTAACCTTACAAGAGGCAATGGTCATAGTTCATTTTTATTAATTAAATATCAATAATTTTATCAATGTCAATATATTTCAAGAGTAACTTCCACCATTAGTGAGTGAAACAAGGTAAGCTGGGCCTCTCCTTACCTGTACTGTGTGAGGCAGGTGTCCGCACCTTAGTACACTCACTCAATATCCCAGGTTAAGGTGTAGCTTCTCTAAGGTTCCTGCAACACATACACGACCAACACTCTCTCTCTCTCTCTCTTAGTCTCTGTGCTCAGGTTCAAGTCTTTCCCTCAACCATCGACTCGAACTGTTTGGGATGTCGACTTTCTTTCTTTCTTTCTTTCTTTCTTTCTTTCTTTCTTTCTTTCTCCTACAGCTTGGCAACGAGCTGGTCACCTGTCTCTACCCTAATAAGCAATACAGTGTCTGGTTACAAGATGCCCCCCGCCCCACACCTTCAGGAGAAACACAAGTATTTCTTAACTCACACTAAAACTGTCCAGGGGAAATACTGCTGCATAAATAACATAAATTTATTAACGTAATTATAGGCTAATACACAGCAAGCACGCAAGCACAGTGGCTACGTGAGTCATGCGTATTATTGAGGTGATTGCTGGAACGACAACACGAAAGAGATCCAAGTGTTTCCATGGGTGGCCTTCAGGGAGCTCTGTTCAGTGCTCTATGAGGGAGAGAGAGAGAGGGAAGAGAGGGAGAGGGAGAGTGGCCTTCAGGGAGCTTTGTTCAGTGCTCTATGAGGGAGAGAGGGAAAGAGAGAGGGAGAGTGGCCTTCAGGGAGCTCTGTTCAATGCTCTATGAGGGAGAGAGGAGAGAGAGGGAGAGGGAGAGTGGCCTTCAGGGAGCTCTGTTCAGTGCTCTATGAGGGTAAGAGAGAGGGAGAGAGGGAGAGGGAGAGTGGCCTTCAGGGAGCTCTGTTCAGTGTTGTATGAGGGAGAGAGAGAGAGGGAGAGAGAGAGAGAGAGAAGGGAGAGTTTCAGAAGTAGTCAAGATACAACAGAAAAATAAAGATTAAAAACACAGGAGAGTCAATATTCTCTCGTGTTCGTTCATGGTGTTATATTACGCTACCATAATACGACTACTACTACTGCTGCTACTACGACTAATACTAATAAATTTTTTTTTAATGGCCTCCAGCCTCCCCCAATAGCCATTCCTTCGCCACCATTTTATTACCTTAATATTAAATATCCTAATACATAAGTAGCTATCCTAGCTGTGTTAAGTTAGTTGAGCCGCAGATCTATGCTGCATTCAGTGACTGTAGCCTCATAGTCAATATCTGCAACTGTTGTCGGATTTAGGGCCGATGCTCTCGTTCCCCTGATGCAGAGCAAAGCCGACCGAAGGAGAGAGAAGGATAGTCAACATCTCATCCAGGCTGTAACATAACTTCTGGGCTGCTGCTTCTCTTCGGATATCACCTCCGCGAGTCTGGTGTAGAAACATCTTGCACTTGGTCCCATCCCACCAGAGGTTGTGAACACTAGAGGAGTGAAGCTGCCTTGATCAACGTTCTGAATTCTCTCCCCGTATGCCCTTATCTTGTCGTTCTCGTTCCCCCTGCGTGCAGCATCGAGAGCTAAGTTACGGTGACATGCGGCCATGGGATAAAAATCTTGATGTCGAAGAAGGCTCGCTGTCCCCGCGTCCAGAATCCTCGAGCACTGACGTCAACACGGGCTGCATTGGATGTATTTGAAGTCTTATGTTGGAAAATCTCACCGTCCAATGGAAGGAGGGTCGGTTCTACTTTGACATCACAGCAGATTTCCTTCAACATATTTACTGTGAGATCCCTTACTTCGTCATGCCTCATGCATATGAAACCCCCTTTCTTGCACACCATGGCATGATCGACGTCATAGGTAGAGCCACACACACATTGGGAGGGCAAACCTTCTACTGGCCGACCGTACCTTAGAGCACTGGCATCTGTAAATTCTTGTTTATTGAGACTGAAACCATTTGTCCTTATCGGTAACGTAGTTAACCAGTTCGAGGCGCCCACCTCCTGCGTTATAGCTTATTACTACTACTACTACGACTACTACTATTATTACTAATACTTATTTCTTTTTTTTAAGGTGACCTACAGCCTACTACTAATACTACTACAGTACTACTAATAATAATAGTAATAATAATAATAATTGGTACGTGTAATGACACATTTTAATGGGTCATTTTCCACTTTGATGACCTGACCTTCAACTGCTTACTGTGGTAACTGTTAGAGCGTATATGATTATTACTCGTAAATTATCATTCCATGTTAGTCATTAATTTGGATTAGTTGCTAAAATTAGTTGAAATCTCGACTTATGGCCAGCTGGTCCATCTACTGGTACTGTTATGGCCAACTGGTCCATCTACGGGTACTGTTACGGCCAACTGGTTCATATACTGGTACTGTTATGGCCAGCTGGTCCATCTACTGGTACTGTTTTGGCCAACTGGTTCATATACTGGTACTGTTATGGCCAGCTGGTCCATCTACTGGTACTGTTATGGCCAACTGGTCCATCTACTGGTACTGTTATGGCCAGCTGGTTCATCTACTGGTACTGTTATGGCCAGCTGGTTCATCTACTGGTACTGTTATGGCCAGCTGGTTCATATATTGGTACTGTTATGGCCAGCTGGTCCATCTACTGGTACTGCTATGGCCAACTGGTCCATCTACTGGTCCTGTTATGGCCAGCTGGTCCATCTACTGGCACTGTTATGGCCAACTGGTTCATATACTGGTACTGTTATGGCCAGCTGGTTCATCTACTGGCACTGTTATGGCCAACTGGTTCATATACTGGCACTGTTATGGCCAGCTGGTTCATCTACTGGTACTGTTATGGCCAGCTGGTTCATCTACTGGTACTGTTATGGCCAGATGGTTCATCTACTGGCACTGTTATGGCCAACTGGTCCATCTACTGGTACTGTTATGGCCAGCTGGTTCATCTACTGATACTGTTATGGCCAACTGGTTCATATACTGGTACTGTTATGGCCAGCTGGTCCATCTACTGGCACTGTTATGGCCAACTGGTTCATATACTGGTACTGTTATGGCCAGCTGGTTCATCTACTGGTACTGTTATGGCCAGCTGGTTCATCTACTGGTACTGTTATGGCCAGCTGGTTCATATACTGGTACTGTTATGGCCAGCTGGTCCATCTACTGGTACTGTTATGGCCAACTGGTCCATCTACGGGTACTGTTATGGCCAACTGGTCCATCTACTGGTCCTGTTA
>CAUDMG010003804.1:1036559-1041559 GCA_958450375.1 Homarus gammarus
CTTCTTCTCCTCCTCCATCTCCCCCTCCTCCTTTTCTTCCCCCTCCTCCTCCTCCTCCTCCTCCTCCTCCTCCTCCTTCTCCTCCCTCTCCTCCCTCCCCTCCCCTTCCTCCTCCTCCTCCTCTCCTCCCCCTCCTCCCTCCCCCTCCTCCCTCCTCCTCCTCCTCCTCCTCCTCCTTTTCCTCCCTCTCCTCCCTCCCCTCCCCTTCCTCCTCTCCCCTCCTCCTCCCCCTCCTCCTCCTCCTGACAGTTGGACAGTGTTAATAATTCATCTGTAAGTCATCACCTCTGCTTTCAGTTTCACCGCTATTTTGACGCTATTTTGTTCGCCATATTTTTGGTCATAATTAACAATTGGTGTATTTTCATATCTCAAGTCAGGGTGAAAATTTGCCGCCATCTTGTTACCAGTTATGTACATTTTCACAGCAATAATCACTGGGAAACTGTAACGCCATCTTTGTCTCATAAATTGATTGAACCTTCACTAGTGGACTGGGCCAGGCATGTGAGACTAGTGGACCGGGCCAGACCTCTGAGACTAGTGGACCGGACCAGACCAGACCTCTGAGACCAGTGGACCGAGTAAGGGGTGAGAGGCTGTATGGGCGACCTGAGAAAGAGAGAGAGAGAGAGAGAGACTGTTGCTTTTAGCTAATTAATATCGTCCGTTATATGCCCTGAGGGAATGATGGTGTTATGATGTGTGTTGCTCAGTGTTTGATAGTACACACACACACACACACAGACACACACACAGACACACACACACACACACACACACAGAGACAGACAGACACACACACACACACACACACACATACACACACACACACACACACCCACACACACACACACACACATACACACACACACACACACACATACACACACACACATACACACACACAGACGCACACACACACACACACACACACACACACACACACACACACACACACACACACACACACACACACACACACACACACACACACTACATCCTTGACCACCGAAGGGTCAAGACGTACCTGGCGCTCCTCTCCGAGCAGCCAGGTCAACTGTTATGTTGGCCCATACCAACTCCCTCCCCTGAACCCTCCTCCCCACCGGAATATCAACATGTTCTCGCCAGAAGTTACTATTTCATTTAGGAAAGGAATGGAACCAGTGTTAAACAGAGGTGAACAGTGGTGAACAGTGCTTAAGTCAGTGAGAACAACTCAACAGTAACAGTGGTACCCAAGTTGACCTTCACACAGTGAGGTCCCAGGTACCCAGTGATAACGGCCTGTGAGACCCAACAACCAGCGATGTGTTAATCCGTCTACGATAGGAAGGCCTGGAACCACACCTCACTCATATAACACCATCTGTGAGGGAATTACTACACCACGTGAGGCCCCTCATAACACCATATGTGAAGGAGTTACTACACCACGTGAGGCCCCTCATAACACCATCTGTGAGGGAATTAATACACCACGTGAGGCCCCTCATAACACCATCTGGGAGGGAGTTACTACACCACGTGAGGTCCCTCCTAACACCAGCTGGGAGGGAGTTACTACACTACGTTTTTGCTGTTCAACACCTACAATAATCTATATGTTCACTGTATGTTCCTTTACCTTTCTCTAATGAAGGCTTTTGTTAAACCACCAATGTATGTAATAAGTCATTTATGTCCAATGTATATTTTCAGCCTTCGGGCTGCAGAACTTTTTCAATAAACCGTCAATTATTATTATTATTATTATTACAAGATTATTCTCTCCCCCTTCCTACTCCACATATCAAGAAGGGCTCAACACACTGACCCTCTCGGCTCTCACTGGCCATCACCACGACCTCATCTGCAAATTTGGTGAGAAGCTTCTGCACCATCCTCGACACCGGCTCCTACTACCACCTGAGATCCCTAGACCGAGAATTGCTCTTCGACACCACAACCGCATCCAGCCCATACGTGCACGAACTGATGGCTATAAGAACAGCCCAGTCCCAACCATTGTAAAAATTATTAATAACTTGTAATCAACCAGTGTATTCACTACCAGTCAATCTTACTTTTAGCACTGTCGCTATGTTGAAATGCCCTGTAGTTTGAGCTTCTCCTCACCTAGTTATTATATATCTTATTTGTATCACTTATGTTACTTGTATATTATTTGTCAATCAAAAGACCCATTCCCCAGCTATGTAACTATATTTTCAGCCTTCCGGCTGTCATGCTCTTTCAATAAATCGTTAATTATTTTTATTATTATTATTATTATTATTATTATTATTATTATTATTATCATTATTATTATTATTACACACACACACACACACACACACACACTACTACTACTACTTTGATGTCAATCGGAATCAAGTATGACGATCATCCAGCTATGATGTGAGTTATTAAGGGTGTCACCTTCGTTGGTGAGTTTTGTGGTGACTCGAGAGGCCAATACGGAACCGGCAGAATCGTTCACATGAGTTGCACATGTGGAAGGCTACATCTAGTGCGGGAGGGGCGGTGGCATCGTCTTTCCGGCGTTCGTGCTTGTCTCCCTCGGTTTGAGGTCGGGCTAACTCGAAAGTATTAACATCATCCCTTGTGGTGCTCCTCCAAGCGTTACGATGTGGAGTAATCGTCTCCCAGGTGAGGGGGTCGATTTGGCACTTTTTCAGGTTCGTCCTAAGAATATCCTTATACCTTTTCAGTTGCCCGCCGGCGTTACGTTTACTCTTCGTTAGGTGACTGTAAACTAGCTGCTTTGGCAGACTACAGTCGTCCATGCGGGTAACATGGCTAGTCCAACGTAGATGTTCATGGATAATGGTGGCCTCGTTGCTCCTCCAGTTGGTATCAGCAAGAATACTGGCATTTGCTCTCCTGTCTTCCGAGCGAACTCGGAGGATGGAACGTAGACCACGTTGTGATAGATTTCAAAGTACTTGAGTTTCCTCCTGTATGTGACCCGTGTCTTGCTGCCATATAGCAGGGTGGGGAGGACCAGTGTTCGATATTCGTGTAAAATGTAGATAATTTCAGCTCCCTACAGCTGAAGACACGGGTACCGAGTCTGCCAAAGGCTTGAGATACACATCTGATCCGATGCTGAATCTCTTCATCGATGTCCGCGGTGGTGGACAGGTCGGAGCCGAGATGCCGAAAGTGGGTAACCTTAGAGAGGGTAGTACATTCACCTCAAGGGTGAAGTGTGCATACTCATCTGCGTAGGTGTTCAGGATCTCCTGTAGGTCGCGTTCAAGATTGAGGTCGTCTGCATAAGGAAGTTTAGTAATGGAAGCTGCCGACACCTTTTTTCTTGCCTGGAGTGGTCTTATGTTGAAAAGACCCTTCATCCGGTACTGGATGTCCACCCCGCCAGATTAATTGGCACTGGCGGGAGTAAGGCAGGAAGCCAAGAAGATGGAAAAGAGAGTTGGTGCCAGTACACACCCTTGTTTAACCCCCGTTTGGATGGGGAAGAACTCAGACTGGGTGCCATTGTTCAGGACACTGCCGTTCATGCCATCGTGGAGTTGCCTCACAATGGCGATGAATTTTGGGGGGCAGCCAAAACGGCTGAGAATCCACCAGAGGGCTTCCCTGTTGACCGAGTCGAAGGCCTTGGTGAGGTTGATGAAAGCCATGTACAGGTCACGACGCTGTTCTCTGCACTTTTCCAGAAACTGACGGGCAACAAAGATTATGACAGTGGTGTCACGTGATGGTCTAAAGCCACACTGAGATTCTGGGAGGAAGTTTTCCGCCTCAGGAAGATGTCTGTTTAGGAGGACTCGGGCGATAATCTTGCCAATTACGGACAGAAGTGAGATCCCGCGACTGTTCGTAACTGGGGATTTCCTCCTTTTTCATATATTCTCCAAGAAAGAGTAGAGTCGGCTGGGATTCCATCAGGCCCTGAGGCTTTGTTAATTTTTATCTGTTTGATGGCAGTAGCTACCTCATCCAGGGATGGAGGATAGCTGAGGTGGGTCAGCTCTGGATGCTGAGGGACCTGCCGGGTAGTCAGGACATCCACATCGGTGTTTCGGTTGAGCAGTGTATGGTAGTGTTCTTTCCAGCGCTGAAGGAGGCCTTCATTGTCTTTAATTATGGAGTTACCGTTGGATGAGCGGAGAGGGGCTGCGCTACGAGTGATTGGCCCATAAAATGCTTTGGTGGAATTGAAAATTTCGTGCATATTGTGCTGATCTGCAAATTTTGTTTTTCACATGCTTTATTTTTAAGCCAGTCATTCTTTAGAATGCGAAGTTCTCTCTGGGCTGCTGCTTTCTTCTTGTGGAAGGTATCAGCTTTGGTCCGAGACTGAGGGTTGTTCTGCCAGTCAGTTAAAGCAGCACGTTTATCATTGATGAGTACATTGATTGCCGGATGATTTTCATCAAACCAGTCCTGGTGTATTCTTTCGATCTGGCCGAGGGTCTCTGCAGGTTTTGGTCGTGACAGTGTCGAGAATATCCCATTCTGCCCTGGGATTCGCGTTGTTTGTTGTCGGGTTGTTTATCAGCCCACATTTGAGCTGCTCCCTGAAAGCATGTGCTACTACTGGATCCTCCAGAGGCTTAGTGTTAAAACCTCTTCTGGAGGCTTGCTGCCTTCGCCGTTTTGGGGCGACGTGAAGTGAGAGTTTTGCTCTGACGAGCCGAGGATCAGTGTCACAGTTGTCTGAGCCACGCATGGCACGGGTAATGAGGACATCTCGCCAATCCCTTTCTCTGACAATGATGTAGTCAATAAGATGCCAGTGTTTGGATCGTGAGTGTTGCCACGAACCCTTAAACTTGTCGGCCTGCCTAAACAAGGTATTGGTAATAGTGAGGTTGTGTGCAGCACACTTGCTGAGGAGGAGTAGGCCATCAGAATTACACTGTCCTAGTCCATTTGTCCCTATGGTTCCCTGCCAAATGTCAGCAGTTCTGCCAACTCTGGCTTTGAAGTCACCAAGGAGCACAACCTTATCTTCTCTGGGGATA
>CAUDMG010003804.1:1046559-1066559 GCA_958450375.1 Homarus gammarus
TATCTCACACATTCACAGTTTGTGCAGTTTTGGTTCCGGCTAACACATTTGCAAGGACAGTTAGCCGGCATAATGCTCCAGAAACGGGAGTAACTAGTGAGGGAGGCAGTAGATCACTAGCCTTACGAGGTGGGTGAGGAGACACGAGTACATGAGTGACTCCGATCTCCAAAGTATCCGGAGAGAAGGAGCAATTATGACCACAGAACATTCGGTTAATACGAGTCACGAGTGCCATCTCACAGGATGTCTGCCACTAACACCTGCTTTGGTCTCATTTGGAGGAATGTAGTTCGTATAAAAAGGGCCAGAGAGGTGACAGGTTGGCCCGCAGTGTCCGGGAAGTAGGGACATATGTGCGTGGGCATGGGTGTGTAGGCCACTGCTGGAGGGGTGAAGGCAACAGTCTATACAACCTCGGAATTATACACTGGAAGCAGGAATAGTCACACCAGACTACCACTAATACTAATAATAAATGCTAACACGGTAGAGGTTATGCGTGTGACCAGAGGAAAAAGCAAGGGAGTGACAGACAGGTGTATAGTTACTGTTGTATACAGGAAAAAGGTGATACTAGAGAATATACTATTGTAAGGACTATATCTGTTAAGTGTACATGATAAGGTAGAATAATGACTGAGTACACTGTGCCTCATAAACACTGCAGGAAGAAAAATGATAATTCTGAAGACAAAAGTGAGTGTGGATTAAGTGAGTGTGGATTAAGTGAGTGTGGATTAAGTGAGTGTGGATTAAGTGAGTGTGGATTAAGTGAGTGTGGATTAAGTGAGTGTGGATTAAGTGAGTGTGGATTAAGTGAGTGTGGATTAAGTGAGTGTGGATTAAAAGAACAAATTAAAATATCTGGAAAAGAATATAAAAATATATGATAGAAAATAACTGGAATTATCATTATTATTAGTACCACTGTTTAAATTATTGTTATTTATTTATTTACCTCAGCTGTATAATAAATCGATTTAGTTAGTTCCTCCCCCCTTAAAAAATACAAATTTCATCTTTTATTCTCTATACGGATGTCTTGTTCACACACACACACACACAAACACACCATCTACTTCATCAATACAGATTAGGAGAGATAATGGTGTACCTGTCATCCTTATCTCTTGGTATTTATTGACCTAAGGGGGTGGGGGTAAGGGGGTGGAGGGGGTGGAGCACTATTTTATCTGTTTAACTTGGTATGATCTCTCGATGTTCTGGAATAGTTGGGTCTCTCTCTCTCTCTCTCTCTCTCTCTCTCTCTCTCTCTCTCTCTCTCTCTCTCTCTCTCTCTCTCCCTCTCCCTTACCACTGTCAATTGCGTGGCAACCCAAATTGTGTGTGTGTGTGTGTGTGTGTGTGTGTGTGTGTGTGTGTGTGTGTGTGTGTCACCGATCAGACTATGGTAACTACCGCTGGATCTCGCTGCTGTTCGTGGCTTACAAGATTATCACCCGAGTCCTCCCAAACAGACTTCTTCCTGAGGCGGAAAACTTCCTCACAGAATCTCAATGTGGCTTTAGACCATCACGTGGCACCACTGACATGATCTTTGCTGCCCGCCACATATACGTAGGATAAGTGCAGAGAACTGTGTCGTGACCTGTACATGACTTTCATCGACCTAACCAAGGACTTCGACTTGGTCAACAGGGAAGCCCTCTGGTGGGCCATCAGCCGTTTTTGCTGCCCACCAAAATTCATTGTCATGGTGAGGCAACTCCACGATGGCATGAACGGCAGTGTCCTGCACAATGGCACCCAGTCTGAGTGCCAATTTAGACGGCGGGGTGGACAGCATAAGACGACTCCAGGCAGGAACAAAGGTGTCGGCAGCATCCATTACTGAACTTCAATATGCAGACGACCTCACCCTTGTTGCTCACACTGAACGCGACCTATGGGAGATCCTGAACACCTACGCAGATGCGTATGCACACTTCGGCTTAAGGTGAATGTACGTAAGACTCAGATTCTCTTTCAACCTGCCCCTGGTTCATCCAGCTTAAAGGTACTACCCTCTCTAATGTTGCCCACTTTCAGTGTCTCCGCTACCCACCTGTCCACCACCGCGGACATCGATGAAGAGATTCAACATCGGATTAGATGTGTATCTTAAGCCTTCGGCAGACTCCGTACCCGTGTCTTCAGCGTAGGGAGCTGAAATTATCTACAAAGTTACACATACATCGAGTAGTTGTCCTCCCCACCCTACTATATGGCAGCGAGACATGGGTCACATACAGGAGGCACCTGAAGTCACTTGAAAACTATCACCAACGTAGTCTATGTTCCATCCTCCAAGTTCGCTGGGAAGACAAGAGAACAAATGCCAGTATTCTTGCTGACACCAACTGTAGGAGCATCGAGGCTACCATTTTCCACGAATAACTACGCTGGAGTGGCTATTTTACCCGCATGGACGACAGTAGACTGCCAAAGCAGCTACTTTGCAGTCACCTAACGAAGAGGAAACGTAATGCTGGCCGGTAAATGAAAAGGTATAAGGATAGTCTGAAGACAAACCTGAAAAAGTGCCAAATCGACCCCCCCACCTGGGAGATGATTACTCCACGTACTCCACACCGTAACGCATGGAGGAGCACCACACATGAATGTGTCAATACTTTCGCATAAACCAGACGGCAAACCGAGGCAGATAAGCGCCAACGCCGGAAAGACACTACCACCGTCCCTCCTGCACTAGATGTAGCCCTCCACACGTGCAACATCTGTGAACGATCCTGCCGGTCCCATATCGGTCACTTTAGTCACCTCAGAACTCACCAACGCAGATGACATCCTTAATAACTCATATATTTGTATCATAGCTGGATGATCGTAGTAGTAGTAGTGTGTGTGTGCGTAAGGCGACCTGTGGTGTAATGGTCAGCAAGCTCGCCTCGCAAACGAGCGGACCCGAGTTCGACCCTCGGGTAGGGTGAAACTATGGGCAAGTTTCTATACGCCATTTGCCTCTGTCTACCCAGCAGTAATTGGGAACCTGGATGTTAATCGATTTGTAGATCGTATTCCGGGGTAATGGTTAGCCAGTGCAGTTGGTGGGTTGTCGGGTCTTCTCGAACTATTCCTTGACACTGGGTCATGCAACTCGTTAACTCAGGGTGTGGTTGTTGTGTTGGCGACAGCTTCTACACCTTAAACAAACTCAGGCCTGGGTGGCCCTTGGTGCGGCCATCCTCGTTACACGAAGGGCAACCATTATTATTACATGGGTCTATATACTCGACTCTTCAGGCTTCTACGCCCTTAACTCATGAGACATAAAGGCAAGCATGAACTTAGCAGGGTTCCCTGTTGGGCGCTGTAAACGCTTCTGCGCTTCACCTTACACAACGATGTAGAGGGGTGCCCAATAAATGAAAAAAAAAAAATTTATATATATATAAACAGTATATGTGTGTGTGTGTATTTTTATATGTCCGAATGTATATATATATATATATATATAGTGAGAGTGTGTGTGTGTGTGTGTGTGTGTGTGTGTGAACCACCTACAGTAATACCCACCTTAAAAAAAGCAAAATTCAGACACGTCCGCTGCACCACTACACTCACACTCCATTACACACCATGAAAAAATAATCTTCAGAAATCACTGTGTTCAGACACCTCCTTCACCCTCGCCACCAGCCACTGTACACACGTTCGAACACTGCCAACACTCCCTCTCTTTTTCCTTTGTGGGAGCCATTAAGAAATACATATACCTCCCTCCCTCCCTCCCTCTTCCCTACTTCACCTCTTTCCGTGCATCACTGCTTCACTGTTCCGCACGAGATAACACACCTTTACACAGCACTGAGAGAGAGAGAGAGACTAGCTTACTCTTTTAACTTTTTGTTCACTGGGGACCAGAAGAGAGATATTATTGGAACACCATCTGGCTCATCTATAATTCTTGGTCCTTGGCTACGGTGTTTATATATATATATATATATATATATATATATATATATATATATATATATATATATATATATATATATATATATATATATATATATATATATATATATATGTGTGTGTGTGTGTGTGTGTGTTTTACATCTGGATAGTTAGTTATAGCGTAATAATTATCAGTATATTTGGTTATGTTATTTTATTGATAATTATTTACAAATTCGTTTTTCCGCAGTGAATTGCAATAAAAAAACAAATGTGGTGTAATTCTGCGTTAGAATAAGAGGTGTATGAGAGAGAGAGAGAGAGAGAGAGAGAGCCCACTTGGGTCTCCTCGGTGGGCAGGCCAGGGCTCACTATTGCCAGTATGACGGGACCTGGACGGTAAGCGCAGCGTCTGGGCTCTCCCCTCACTGGGAATATAAGAACTAATCTCTATTTATGGCTGAGTCTCAGTGGAAAATCGGCCTCATTTAGGTCTTAACTGTTGTTTCCACACATTCCATATAAGGGAAAACTGAATTAATCCTTGAGAATCCGGATGTGTGGTTTGCATGGCGTATTGGCGTTCGTGTAAGGATGATGTGCCTCAAGACTGTGAACTCCAGTTGATTCCTATCTGGATGTATGGATTAAAGCAACGAACGTTAATGGATACCAACCCCTTGTGTGGGTCCCTGTAGTGAGGAGGTTAAGTTATTAGAGTACTAGGGCACGGTTAAATACAGTGTTTATTTGTCATTTACACACAAGAACACTGTTTGAATCATCATCGTCAGGACCAGTTGTTTCAGTAGAGGGAGTTCTGCCGTGATGCTCTGTTTGTTTACACTGTGGACGAAGCCTCTCGCATGCAACACACGTGATCTACCACCAACGGGTTCTTGAAATCATCTAATTTTCCAGACATGAACCTAACCTAACCTAACCTAACCTGACCTAACCTGACCTATCCTGAGGATCCCAGTATAATTTGGGATACCGTTTTTCTACTTATAATTAATACATAAATTAATATATATTTCAACAGTCTCATTCACGGTCTTGTGTCTTGCCTCGTGCACAGTAGACGCCGCCGGCTGCCACAGCTTCGTCAGGTTAAATAAGAAACTTCATTAAGGACCGTCACAAACTGTGGGTCGACTAGCACATGATAACAGATAATGAAGGTGGGAGGTGAGGTGGTCGACTAGCACATGATAACACATAATAAAGGTGGGAGGTGAGGTGGTCGACTAGCACATGATAACACATAATAAAGGTGGGAGGTGAAGTGGTCGACTAGCACATGATAACACATAATAAAGGTGGGAGGTGAAGTGGTCGACTACCACATGATAACACATAATAAAGGTGGGAGGTGAGGTGGTCGACTAGCACATGATAACACATAATAAAGGTGGGAGATGAGGTGGTCGACTAGCACATGATAACACATAATAAAGGTGGGAGGTGAAGTGGTCGACTAGCACATGATAACACATAATAAAGGTGGGAGGTGAGGTGGTCGACTAGCACATGATAACACATAATAAAGGTGGGAGGTGAAGTGGTCGACTACCACATGATAACACATAATAAAGGTGGGAGGTGAGGTGGTCGACTACCACATGATAACACATAATAAAGGTGGGAGGTGAAGTGGTCGACTACCACATGATAACACATAATAAAGGTGGGAGGTGAAGTGGTCGACTAGCACATGATAACACATAATAAAGGTGGGAGGTGAAGTGGTCGACTAGCACATGATAACACATAATAAAGGTGGGAGGTGAAGTGGTCGACTAGCACATGATAACACATAATAAAGGTGGGAGGTGAAGTGGTCGACTAGCACATGATAACACATAATAAAGGTGGGAGGTGAAGTGGTCGACTACCACATGATAACACATAATAAAGGTGGGAGGTGAAGTGGTCGACTACCACATGATAACACATAATAAAGGTGGGAGGTGAAGTGGTCGACTAGCACATGATAACACATAATAAAGGTGGGAGGTGAAGTGGTCGACTACCACATGATAACACATAATAAAGGTGGGAGGTGAGGTGGTCGACTAGCACATGATAACACATAATAAAGGTGGGAGGTGAAGTGGTCGACTAGCACATGATAACACATAATAAAGGTGGGAGGTGAAGTGGTCGACTAGCACATGATAACACATAATAAAGGTGGGAGATGAGGTGGTCGACTAGCACATGATAACACATAATAAAGGTGGGAGATGAGGTGGTCGACTAGCACATGATAACACATAATGAAGGTGGGAGATGAGGTGGTCGACTAGCACATGATAACACATAATAAAGGTGGGAGGTGAAGTGGTCGACTACCACATGATAACACATAATAAAGGTGGGAGATGAGGTGGTCGACTGGCACATGATAACACATAATGAAGGTGGGAGGTGAGGTGGTCGACTAGCACATGATAACACATAATATAGGTGGGAGGTGAAGTGGTCGACTAGCACATGATAACACATAATAAAGGTGGGAGATGAGGTGGTCGACTAGCACATGATAACACATAATAAAGGTGGGAGGTGAAGTGGTCGACTATCACATGATAACACATAATATAGGTGGGAGGTGAAGTGGTCGACTATCACATGATAACACATAATATAGGTGGGAGGTGAGGTGGTCGACTATCACATGATACACATATAGTGGAGGTGAGTGTCGACTAGCACATGATAACACATAATATAGGTGGGAGGTGAAGTGGTCGACTAGCACATGATAACACATAATAAAGGTGGGAGGTGAGGTGGTCGACTACCACATGATAACACATAATAAAGGTGGGAGATGAGGTGGTCGACTGGCACATGATAACACATAATAAAGGTGGGAGGTGAGGTGGTCGTGCATGATACACTATAAGGTGAATGAGGTGGTCGACTAGCACATGATAACACATAATAAAGGTGGGAGATGAGGTGGTCGACTAGCACATGATAACACATAATAAAGGTGGGAGATGAGGTGGTCGACTAGCACATGATAACACATAATAAAGGTGGGAGATGAGGTGGTCGACTAGCACATGATAACACATAATAAAGGTGGGAGGTGAAGTGGTCGACTACCACATGATAACACATAATAAAGGTGGGAGGTGAGGTGGTCGACTAGCACATGATAACACATAATAAAGGTGGGAGGTGAAGTGGTCGACTACCACATGATAACACATAATAAAGGTGGGAGGTGAGGTGGTCGACTACCACATGATAACACATAATAAGGTGGAGGTGAAGTGGTCGACTACCACATGATACACATAATAAGGTGGAGGTGAGTGGTCGACTACCACATGATAACACATATAAAGGTGGGAGGTGAAGTGGTCGACTAGCACATGATAACACATAATAAAGGTGGGAGGTGAAGTGGTCGACTAGCACATGATAACACATAATAAAGGTGGGAGGTGAAGTGGTCGACTAGCACATGATAACACATAATAAAGGTGGGAGGTGAAGTGGTCGACTAGCACATGATAACACATAATAAAGGTGGGAGGTGAAGTGGTCGACTACCACATGATAACACATAATAAAGGTGGGAGGTGAAGTGGTCGACTACCACATGATAACACATAATAAAGGTGGGAGGTGAAGTGGTCGACTAGCACATGATAACACATAATAAAGGTGGGAGGTGAAGTGGTCGACTACCACATGATAACACATAATAAAGGTGGGAGGTGAGGTGGTCGACTAGCACATGATAACACATAATAAAGGTGGGAGGTGAAGTGGTCGACTAGCACATGATAACACATAATAAAGGTGGGAGGTGAAGTGGTCGACTAGCACATGATAACACATAATAAAGGTGGGAGATGAGGTGGTTGACTAGCACATGATAACACATAATAAAGGTGGGAGGTGAAGTGGTCGACTACCACATGATAACACATAATAAAGGTGGGAGATGAGGTGGTCGACTGGCACATGATAACACATAATGAAGGTGGGAGGTGAGGTGATCGACTAGCACATGATAACACATAATATGGGTGGGAGATGAGGTGGTCGACTAGCACATGATAACACATAATATAGGTGGGAGGTGAAGTGGTCGACTAGCACATGATAACACATAATAAAGGTGGGAGATGAGGTGGTCGACTAGCACATGATAACACATAATAAAGGTGGGAGGTGAAGTGGTCGACTATCACATGATAACACATAATATAGGTGGGAGGTGAAGTGGTCGACTATCACATGATAACACATAATATAGGTGGGAGGTGAGGTGGTCGACTAGCACATGATAACACATAATAAAGGTGGGAGGTGAAGTGGTCGACTATCACATGATAACACATAATATAGGTGGGAGGTGAGGTGGTCGACTAGCACATGATAACACATAATATAGGTGGGAGGTGAAGTGGTCGACTAGCACATGATAACACATAATAAAGGTGGGAGGTGAGGTGGTCGACTACCACATGATAACACATAATAAAGGTGGGAGATGAGGTGGTCGACTGGCACATGATAACACATAATAAAGGTGGGAGGTGAGGTGGTCGACTAGCACATGATAACACATAATAAAGGTGGGAGATGAGGTGGTCGACTAGCACATGATAACACATAATAAAGGTGGGAGGTGAGGTGGTCGACTAGCACATGATAACACATAATAAAGGTGGGAGGTGAAGTGGTCGACTACCACATGATAACACATAATAAAGGTGGGAGGTGAGGTGGTCGACTACCACATGATAACACATAATAAAGGTGGGAGATGAGGTGGTCGACTAGCACATGATAACACATAATAAAGGTGGGAGGTGAGGTGGTCGACTAGCACATGATAACACATAATAAAGGTGGGAGGTGAGGTGGTCGACTAACACATGATAACACATAATAAAGGTGGGAGGTGAAGTGGTCGACTACCACATGATAACACATAATAAAGGTGGGAGGTGAAGTGGTCGACTGGCACATGATAACACATAATAAAGGTGGGAGGTGAGGTGGTCGACTAGCACATGATAACACATAATAAAGGTGGGAGATGAGGTGGTCGACTAGCACATGATAACACATAATAAAGGTGGGAGGTGAGGTGGTCGACTACCACATGATAACACATAATAAAGGTGGGAGGTGAGGTGGTCGACTAGCACTGTTTTAAATTATAGTTCATCTGTTAATTCTTGGTATTAGAGGATTACAACAGACCAAAAAAAAAAATAAAATAAATATATATATATATATATATATATATATATTCGTTATCATGACTTCGTACAAAGCTGAACAAATGTCGCAATTAGCCAAGAGTTGACCAGTCTGTAGTGTTGTCTACAGGTCTTACACCGTGTTAAAAGTAACATATGTGGCCAGCGTAATGACCCCGTTAAAAGAAACATATGACATAGCTTCACTGTAAAGAGTTTTTGTGTAGTTTGGGAGGCAATGAATGTAATAATAAGGAAGAAACGCCGCTGAGGAGAGTCAGCTCATGTTGGCCAGAGAGGAGAGTCAGCTCGTGTTGGCCAGAGAGGAGAGTCAGCTCGTGTTGGCCAGAGAGGAGAGTCAGCTCGTGTTGGCCAGAGAGGAGAGTCAGCTCATGTTGGCCAGAGAGGAGAGTCGGCTCATGTTGGCCAGAGAGGAGAGTCAGCTCATGTTGGCCAGAGAGGAGAGTCAGCTCGTGTTGGCCAGAGAGGAGAGTCAGCTCATGTTGGCCAGAGAGGAGAGTCAGCTCGTGTTGGCCAGAGAGGAGAGTCAGCTCGTGTTGGCCAGAGAGGAGAGTCAGCTCATGTTGGCCAGAGAGGAGAGTCTGCTCATGTTGGCCAGAGAGGAGAGTCAGCTCGTGTTGGCCAGAGAGGAGAGTCAGCTCGTGTTGGCCAGAGAGGAGAGTCAGCTCATGTTGGCCAGAGAGGAGAGTCAGCTCATGTTGGCCAGAGAGGAGAGTCAGCTCGTGTTGGCCAGAGAGGAGAGTCAGCTCGTGTTGGCCAGAGAGGAGAGTCAGCTCATGTTGGCCAGAGAGGCGAGTCAGCTCGTGTTGTCCAGAGAGGAGAGTCAGCTCGTGTTGGCCAGAGAGGAGAGTGAGCTCATATTGGCCAGAGAGGCGAGTGAGCTCATGTTGGCCAGAGAGGCGAGTGAGCTCATGTTGGCCAGAGAGGCGAGTGAGCTCATGTTGGCCAGAGAGGCGAGTCAGCTCGTGTTGTCCAGAGAGGAGAGTCAGCTCGTGTTGGCCAGAGAGGAGAGTGAGCTCATATTGGCCAGAGAGGCGAGTGAGCTCATGTTGGCCAGAGAGGAGAGTCAGCTCATGTTGGCCAGAGAGGAGAGTCAGCTCGTGTTGGCCAGAGAGGAGAGTCAGCTCGTGTTGGCCAGAGAGGAGAGTCAGCTCGTGTTGGCCAGAGAGGAGAGTCAGCTCATGTTGGCCAGAGAGGAGAGTCAGCTCGTGTTGGCCAGAGAGGAGAGTCAGCTCGTGTTGGCCAGAGAGGAGAGTCAGCTCGTGTTGGCCAGAGAGGAGAGTCAGCTCATGTTGGCCAGAGAGGCGAGTCAGCTCGTGTTGTCCAGAGAGGAGAGTCAGCTCGTGTTGGCCAGAGAGGAGAGTGAGCTCATATTGGCCAGAGAGGCGAGTGAGCTCATGTTGGCCAGAGAGGCGAGTGAGCTCATGTTGGCCAGAGAGGCGAGTGAGCTCATGTTGGCCAGAGAGGCGAGTGAGCTCATGTTGGCCAGAGAGGAGAGTCAGCTCATGTTGGCCAGAGAGGCGAGTGAGCTCATGTTGGCCAGAGAGGCGAGTGAGCTCATGTTGGCCAGAGAGGCGAGTGAGCTCATGTTGGCGAGAGAGGAGAGTCAGCTCATGTTGGCCAGAGAGGCGAGTGAGCTCATGTTGGCCAGAGAGGCGAGTGAGCTCATGTTGGCCAGAGAGGAGAGTCAGCTCATGTTGGCCAGAGAGGCGAGTGAGCTCATGTTGGCCAGAGAGGAGAGTCAGCTCATGTTGGCCAGAGAGGAGAGTCAGCTCGTGTTGGCCAGAGAGGAGAGTCAGCTCGTGTTGGCCAGAGAGGAGAGTCAGCTCGTGTTGGCCAGAGAGGAGAGTCAGCTCATGTTGGCCAGAGAGGCGAGTCAGCTCGTGTTGTCCAGAGAGGAGAGTCAGCTCGTGTTGGCCAGAGAGGAGAGTGAGCTCATGTTGGCCAGAGAGGCGAGTGAGCTCATGTTGGCCAGAGAGGCGAGTGAGCTCATGTTGGCCAGAGAGGAGAGTCAGCTCATGTTGGCCAGAGAGGCGAGTGAGCTCATGTTGGCCAGAGAGGCGAGTGAGCTCATGTTGGCCAGAGAGGAGAGTCAGCTCATGTTGGCCAGAGAGGAGAGTCAGCTCATGTTGGCCAGAGAGGAGAGTCAACACATGAGCTAGTTTTGTGTACAGTACAGTCCAGCTCTTAACAAACATCCTGGTCAGGTGGACAGCAGGTCTGTGTTGCAGAACATAATACACATGGCAGAATAACTCACTGAGCAGGCGTAGTGATGGTGGGTGAGAGACGAAGACTTTAAGTCATTTTTTTTTTGTATTTTGTATTTATTTTGTGTATAAGTTTCATCTCTTATCAGTTTAATGGCCGTTCGGGCAATTGGTCTATCCAGTGTTAGTAGAGAAGGAAACTGGCGTGTGGGTAACCTGTCCGGACCAACCTGGATTCGAACCCTTAACTTATTAGTGAGAGATACCCGTGTTACCACTACACTCACCTGAGAGAGTCTTCTGAGCCCAAAAACTTCGCAGTATTGCGTCGTGCCTTCGCTAAAATCTATCGTGAGTTCGGATAGACGAGCTATTTGTTAGTCGGTGTCAAGAAAGAGGCGTGGGGCGTGGTAAGGCTCCCGTGATGACTGGTGATCTGAGAGCGAGAATTGTGTCCAGTGTCGTGAGGGGATGACTGAGACCTGTCCCTCCTCTCTCGGTGAGACACGTCTTACATTCCGTGGCTGTTATAAAGTGTTGCCACGTCCAGGGTTGTGTGGCGCGTTATCTGTCTTTGGTGAACCATTTATAGCTTGGTTATACTGTAGTAGGTTGTGACCTAACTTGACTGTCGAACAAAATCTAATCTAATCTAACACATCCTAGCTAAACCTAACCTAACCTTAGCTAACCTAACCTAACCTTTCTTAACCTAATCTAACCTAACCATTCTTAACCTAATCTAACCTAACCTTTCTTAACCTAACCTAACCCTACCCAATATGAGCAACATGCTGGGAACCTCTTGTATATCTTCAGTGGTTTATTTTTGTCCAGCGTGTAATTATTGAG
This sequence comes from Homarus gammarus, assembly GCA_958450375.1. Taxonomy (NCBI): domain Eukaryota; kingdom Metazoa; phylum Arthropoda; class Malacostraca; order Decapoda; family Nephropidae; genus Homarus; species Homarus gammarus. Next base: position 1,058,801 of record CAUDMG010003804.1, read on the forward strand.
TGAGTTCTTCCCTTCAGGTCTCCGCACCCATTAAGGTGGACTGGAGGGCAGGCTGGTAGAGGACGTCGGGGACACTTATAATACTTGGATCTTGTTTATAATACCTTGTAGTATCATGCCTGTCTATAGAAGCTTTATTAACGATCTCAACTAAATCCTCTCTGAGTATAATAGGTATTTGAGGACTATAATTAGTGGTATACAGTAATTACTCAATATAATAAACCCCTGGACTGATTTACATCCCAAGGCTTTTGATGTCTACGGAATGAAGACATACAGGCAGGTCTAACTAACTGTGTATAGTGAGCGACATCAACCAAAGTAACACCGGCTTATCCAGTGTACCAGAAGCTAATCCTACGACATATCCTTCACGAGTAAACCAGGGTGAAGAAAATGACAGGGAAGGGTAGAGTGGTGGTGGGAGTAGGTGATGTGGTGGTGGTGGATGGAAACAGTGAGGGTCTGGAGATAGCCCCTGAGGCACGCCGGGTCTAGCGCCAGGCAGGGCATGTCGCAATGTGCTGTTACGAGGCGGTGTCCTGCGTTCGTTTGACTTGATTCTCTGTCTCTTTGTCTCTCTCTCTCTCTCTCTTCATTTTCTGATTCTGTATCTTTCACTCTGTTTGTGCCTCTCTCTCTAATTCTCTTTATCTTTATCTGTTCTTGTTTTCTTTCTTTCTTTTCTCTCAACCGTTATCTTTCTATTATATTTAATTTATCATTATCGCTCACTATCTCCCAGTTTCTTATTTTTCTTGTTCTTAAATAAACCTACACGAGAGTCAGAGTGCCATCCGGGTTGTGTTGCAGTGAGGCTCGGGGATATAAACCAGGGTTATATAGCGGCGTAAAAGCTCTCTCTCTTGGCGGAAGCAACACCAGTGACAACACCAGTGGCAACACCAGCTACCAGCAGGAGGAGTGACAACATCTCTCTCTCTCTCTCTCTCTCTCTCTCTCTCTCTCTCTCTCTCTCTGGTACTGTCACCACCATCAGTGTCATTAACATTATCTCAACTACCACAACTACAAACATCGAGAACAGTATACTTACAAACTACACTACCTCTACCACCACAACAACCACTACCACCACCACCTCTACCACCACAACAACCACTATCACCACTACCTCTACCACCACCACCTCTACCACCACAACAACCACTATCACCACCACCTCTACCACCACAACAACCACTATCACTACCACCTCTACCACCACCACCTCTACCACCACAACAACCACTATCACCACCACCTCTACCACCACAACAACCACTACCACCACCACCACCTCTACCACCACAACAACCACTATCACCACTACCTCTACCACCACCACCTCTACCACCACAACAACCACTATCACCACCACCTCTACCACCACAACAACCACTATTACCACCACCTCTACCACCACAACAACCACTATCACCACCACCTCTACCACCACCACCTCTACCACCACAACAACCACTATCACCACCACCTCTACCACCACAACAACCACTATCACCACCACCTCTACCACCACAACAACCACTACCACCACCACCTCTACCACCACAACAACCACTATCACCACCACCTCTACCACCACAACAACCACTATCACCACCACCTCTACCACCACAACAACCACTACCACCACCACCTTTACCACCACAACAACCACTATCACCACCACCTCTACCACCACAACAACCACTATCACCACCACCTCTACCACCACAACAACCACTATCACCACCACCTCTACCACCACCACCTCTACCACCACAACAACCACTATCACCACCACCTCTACCACCACAACAACCACTACCACCACCACCACCTCTACCACCACAACAACCAATATCACCACTACCTCTACCACCACCACCTCTACCACCACAACAACCACCATCACCACCACCTCTACCACCACAACAACCACCATCACCACCACCTCTACCACCACAACAACCACCATCACCACCACCTCTACCACCACAACAACCACTATCACCACCAACTCTACCATCACAACAACCACTACCACCACCACCTCTACCATCACCACCTCTACCACCACAACAACCACTATCACCACCACCTCTACCACCACAACAACCACTATCACCACCACCTCTACCACCACAACAACCACTACCACCACCACCTCTACCACCACAACAACCACTACCACCACCACCTCTACCACCACAGCAACCACTATCACCACCACCTCTACCACCACAACAACCACTATCACCACCACCTCTACCACCACAATAACCACTACCACCACCACCACTTCTATACGTTAACTCCCCCTTCCCCACCATAACCCCTCGCATCCGCCAACATCCCTCCTTCCCTCCCTCCCTCCCTCCCTCCTTCCCTCACTCCCTCCCTCCCTCCCTCCCTCCCTCCCTCCCTCCCTCCCTTCCTCTTTCCCTCCCTCCCTCCCTCACTCCTTCCTTCTCTCCCTCCCTCCCTCCCTCCTTCTCCACCCTCCATCGTCCTCCCCCTATCCAATTGCCCATTTCCTCCACCACTCCTTTATCTACTATCCTACCCTACCCTACCCTACCCTACCCTGCCATACCCTACCCTGCCATATCCTACCCTACCCTACCCTACCCTACCCTGCCCTGCCCTGCCCTGCCCTGCCCTGCCCTGCCCTGCCCTGCCCTATCCTACCCTACCCTACAGTACCCTGCCCTACCCTACCCTACCCTGCCCTACCCTACCCTACCCTACCTTACTCTACAGTACCCTGCCCTGCCCTGCCCTGCCCTGCCCTGCCCTGCCCTGTCATACCATACCCTACCCTACCCTACCCTGCCCTACCCTACCCTACCCTACCCTAGTTTACTCTACAGTACCCTGCCCTGCCCTGCCCTGCCCTGCCCTGCCCTACCCTACCCTACCCTACCCTACCCTACCGTAACCTTCTTTGCCCTGCCCTGTCCTGCCCTACCCTACCCTACCGTACCCTGCCCTACCCTACCCTACCCTACCCTGCCCTACCCTACCCTATGCTACCCTGCACTACCCTACCCTACCCTGCACTGCCCTACCCTACCCTACCCTGCACTGCCCTACCCTACCCTACCCTACCCTGCCCCACCGTACCCTACCCTACCCTACCCTACGCTACCCTACCCTACCCTACCCTACCCTACCCTACCCACTCCCCACTCCCCATTTTCTCCCCACACCCACTCCTGTCTTCCCTCTCCCTCATCGATAATCCCACCCACCTCCTTCCCACCACCACTCCCCCTCACCACCACTCCCCCTCACCACCACTCCCCTTCACCACCACTCCCCCTCACCACCACTCCCCGTCACCACCACTCCCCTCACCACCACTCCTCTTCACCACCACTCCCCCTCACCACCACTCCCCCTCACCACCACTCCCCTTCACCACCACTCCCCCTCACCACCACTCCCCGTCACCACCACTCCCCTCACCACCACTCCTCTTCACCACCACTCCCCCTCACCACCACTCCCCCTCACCACCACTCCCCTTCACCACCACTCCCCTCACCACCACTCCCCCTCACCACCACTCCCCCTCACCACCACTCCCCCTCACCACCACTCCCCCTCACCCCGTCCCCAGCACCAGGGCCCTGCGGGAGCTTCGTGGTTGAGGGGGGTGAGTGACCGAGTGACCGAACACACGTGAGGGGCGAGCAGTCAAGCAGGCAGAGTCGTGCGGCCTTAGGGGGAGGGGGGGGGGCGACGCAGGCACATGCAAGCAGTCATGCGTAGAGGCTGGCAGGCAAACAGGCTAGGAGGCGGGCAGAGGGATTGGTAGGCAGGCAGAAGTGCATGACAGCAGGCCAGCAGGCTGACTGGCTGGCTGCCTTGTAGGCAGGCTTGACAGGCTCCCTGATAGGCAGGCTGGCAGTCTGTCTGATAGGTAGGCTGACTGGTAGGCAGACGGAAAGACGGACATGACGAGAGGCAGTCAGACGTGCGTGAAGACAGGCCGGCAGACAGGCAGACAGACAGGCAGACAGACTGGCAGGATTGCTGGTAGATTGACAGACAGACAGACAGACAGACAGAAATATATAGCAGTATGAAGGCGTTTCGCAGTTAGCCAGAAGAGTTGTTATTAGGACATAAACAAGCAAGGCAGTAGTTAACACAAACAAGCAAGGCAGTAGTTATCACAAACAAGCAAAGCAGTAGTTAACATAAACAAGCAAGGCAGTAGTTAACATAAAGAAGCAAGGCAGTAGTTAACATAAAGAAGCAAGGCAGTAGTTATCACAAACAAGCAAGGCAGTAGTTAACATAAACAAGCAAGGCAGTAGTTATCACAAACAAGCAAGGCAGTAGTTAACATAAACAAGCAAGGCAGTAGTTAACACAAACAAGCAAGACAGTAGTTAACATAAACAAGCAAGACAGTAGTTAACATAAGCAAGGCAGTAGTTAATATAAACAAGAAAGACAGTAGTTAACATAAACAAGCAAGACAGTAGTTAACATAAACAAGCAAGACTGTAGTTAACATAAACAAGCAAGGCAGTAGTTAACATAAACAAGCAAGGCAGTAGTTAACATAAACAAGCAAGACAGTAGTTAACATAAACAAGCAAGACAGTAGTTAACATAATCAAGTGAAACAATAAGTTACTACCACACAATTAAGCAGTTAAGTGGTTAGAGTGAACAGGATAAGCGGTTCGTCTAAATAAACAAGACAAGAATTTCTCAGGACGCAAACAAATACTCAAGCAGTTAATATAAACAGGTTCCTTGATTCATCTCCTGAGAAGGTAAACAATGAAGTAAACAAATGACGTCACAGGAGTAAACAATTAATGAGAGTAGGAAATATAGTTCAGCAAACAATAACGAAAGCAAACAGTATATGTGATCGATGGGCTTACGAGAGTGAACAATGTACCAGCCTAGTCAACAGGTGTCAACAGGTGTTAACAGGTGTACACAGGTGTCAACAGGTGTCAACTGGTGTACACAGGTGTCAACAGGTGTCAACTGGTGTACACAGAGGTTATGTAAGTAAATCACATGTATACCCACCAGATTATGTGCACCAACAGTGTGTACGTTAATACCTCGGATATGAAAGAGAACATGGCATACATACACGATGGTACTCTACATGTGCACATTAGGAGTTATTGAAGCAAACATGTGCACATAGAAGTAAACATGTACACATATAAGTAAACATATGCACATAGAAGTTAATATGTACACATAGAAGTAAACATGTACACATAGAAGTAAACATGTACACATAGAAGTAAACATGTACACATAGAAGTAAACATGTACACATACTGTAGAAATTACGAAATGAATCCACTTTTGTACCCAATAGTTATAGAGACGACAGGCTCTCTCTCTCTCTCTCTCTCTCTCTCTCTCTCTCTCTCTCTCTCTCTCTCTCTCTCTCTCTCTCAACACGGGTGCACCGAGCAGCTATCAACAAAATAATAACTGCTGCTTGGGTAAGAAAGGGAGGCAAAACTGTCAGCAGATGTTCCTACTATCAGCAGAGAGACAGGAGGAGCAAGTGAGCAGACAGCAGTAAGGAGAGACGCAAGCAGACAGACAGCAGGAAGGAGATACACAGGCAGACAGACAGCAGGGAGAAGAGACGCAAGCAGACAGACAGCAGGAAGGAGATACACAGGCAGACAGACAGCAGGGAGAAGAGACGCAAGCAGACAAACAGACAGAGAGGAGAGACACAAGCAGACAGACAGCAGGATGGAGAGACACAAGCAGACAGACAGCAGGAAGGAGAGAACAAGCAGACAGACAGCAGGAAGGAGAGACACAGACAGACAGAGAGGAGAGACACAAGCAGACAGACAGCAGGAAGGAGAGACACAAGCAGACAGACAGCAGGAAGGAGAGACACAAGCAGACAGACAGCAGGAAGGAGAGAACAAGCAGACAGAGAACAGGAAGGAGCGACACAAGCAGACAGACAGCAGGAAGGAGAGACACAAGCAGACAGACAGCAGGATGGAGAGACACAAGCAGACAGACAGCAGGAAGGAGAGACACAAGCAGACAGACAGCAGGGAGGAGAGACACAAGCAGACAGACAGCAGGAAGGAGAGAACAAGCAGACAGACAGCAGGAAGGAGAGACACAGACAGACAGAGAGGAGAGACACAAGCAGACAGACAGCAGGAAGGAGAGACACAAGCAGACAGACAGCAGGAAGGAGAGACACAGACAGACAGAGAGGAGAGACACAAGCAGACAGACAGCAGGAAGGAGAGACACAAGCAGACAGACAGCAGGAAGGAGAGACACAGACAGACAGAGAGGAGAGATACAAGCAGACAGACAGCAGGAAGGAGAGACACAAGCAGACAGACAGCAGGATGGAGAGACACAAGCAGACAGACAGCAGGAAGGAGAGACACAAGCAGACAGACAGCAGGGAGGAGAGACACAAGCAGACAGACAGCAGGAAGGAGAGAACAAGCAGACAGACAGCAGGAAGGAGAGACACAGACAGACAGAGAGGAGAGACACAAGCAGACAGACAGCAGGAAGGAGAGACACAAGCAGACAGACAGCAGGAAGGAGAGACACAGACAGACAGAGAGGAGAGACACAAGCAGACAGACAGCAGGAAGGAGAGACACAAGCAGACAGACAGCAGGGAGGAGAGACACAAGCAGACAGACAGCAGGAAGGAGAGACACAAGCAGACAGACAGCAGGAAGGAGAGACACAGACAGACAGAGAGGAGAGATACAAGCAGACAGACAGCAGGAAGGAGAGACACAAGCAGACAGACAGCAGGGAGGAGAGACACAAGCAGACAGACAGCAGGGAGGAGAGACACAAGCAGACAGACAGCAGGAAGGAGAGACACAAGCAGACAGACAGCAGGGAGGAGAGACACAAGCAGACAGACAGCAGGGAGGAGAGACACAAGCAGACAGACAGCAGGGAGGAGAGACACAAGCAGACAGAGAGCAGGAAGGAGAGACACAAGCAGACAGACAGCAGGAAGGAGAGACACAAGCAGACAGACAGCAGGAAGGAGAGACACAAGCAGACAGACAGCAGGAAGGAGAGACACAAGCAGACAGACAGCAGGATGGAGAGACACAAGCAGACAGACAGCAGGAAGGAGAGACACAAGCAGACAGACAGCAGGAAGGAGAGACACAAGCAGACAGAGAACAGGAAGGAGAGACACAAGCAGACAGACAGCAGGAAGGAGAGACACAAGCAGACAGACAGCAGGATGGAGAGACACAAGCAGACAGACAGCAGGAAGGAGAGACACAAGCAGACAGACAGCAGGAAGGAGAGAGACAAACAGACAGACAGCAGGAAGGAGAGACACAAGCAGACAGACAGCAGGATGGGATGAGTTTTAAGCAGATGTAACAGGTCTGCTGACAGCTCTGTTATTATCTGGTCAAGCTGCATTAAGCTGAAGGGGAGGACTTCGCTACTGTTGTTATTGTTATTTTTGTTTACTGTTGTTGTTTCTATTTACTGTTGTTGTTTCTCTTGTTGTTATTGTTGTTTATTGTTGTTGTTGTTATTGTTGTTTCTGTTTGCTGTTGTTGTTATTATTGTTTCTGTTTACTGTTGTTGTCTCTGTTTACTGTTGTTGTTAGTGTTGTTTCTGTTAACTGCTGTTGTTTTTGTTTACTGTTGTTGTTATTGTTGTTATTATTAATTTTCTTTATTATCTTCTATTTCTCGATTTATTTCCATTAAT